>JBBPDA010000126.1:17859014-17869442 GCA_037974385.1 Arnoldichthys spilopterus
ACAAGTGTTAAGTAATAAGTATTAATTATAAGCATTTTAGCCAACTACATGCATCAGAATATCAATAGCCTGTAATTGTGAGTGTAAATCTCAGAGTTGCATTCATTTGACTTGTTAAAGATATCTTGTGCTTTTTCCTGTGACTCTAACTGGTATATAGACTGGCTACATCACAATATAATGCTCTTAAAATGAACCATAAGCACCCTTTTTGGTGGGCGGTGTTAGGAGCAGTGTTTCTCTGCTTTCATTCTGAAGCAGGGATAACAAGCGGTGTTCAGCAGTCCTTCAAAAACCCAAAGAGGCACCTGTGAACCCAAGCAGAAAACTAGAGAAAAGTAGAGACTATATGGGTATTGTAATACTAATAAAAAGTTTTATTTGACCACAAATACGTAGAGGGATACACAGAGACATGGTATTATGCACTGCACCACACCACTAACAAGCTCACAAGTACACAGCTTTTTAAAAGCAATTTCCTGTTTTAGCAGAGTGTGCCAGCTGTGCTTTCTTCTCCAAATAGGCCTATCCATAGCATATGCCATACCTCCCAATTCTTTGAAACAAAAGGCCAAGACACTGCAGGAGCGGGGCCCTATCCTGACTAACCATTTGCAAAATTAAACATTCATACTCAATAGACAAGACTTACTGGGATGTCCATAACTTGCACTGATCCCTGGTTTAGTGGTGTATATGTTGAATGAATGCACAAACTGCATTAAGGGTCAACAAGGCTCAGCAGGAGGCAAAAACAAAAAGGAAGACCTTTCACCTTGGAGGAAAAAAAACTCAAATCCTTTCCTATCCAGTGATTTTTCCTGCTGGCCCAGACTTTGCATGAGGCGCACAAACAGAAAGGAGATTAAAGTGCTCTTATGAGACTAATTTAGCTTCCGTTCCCCGTCAGCAGCAGGGCCGAGAGTAGGGAGGGGAATGTGGAACGAGGCAATCAGAGCCGGTGCACTAAATTACAGCTTCGTAATTTGGGAGCAATTGCTGAAGAAGAACGAAGGCATCATCTGTGGCTTTTTCCTCTCATTGTGCTGCTGGGAGCAAATCTAGCGTTTTGTTTTGATTGCAAGGGCTTCCAAAATTACCCACGAAGCCCTGCAGTGTGCAAGGAACTCGGGTGCGTTTGAACGCTTCTCGCTTCTGCCACTTCAAAATGGACAACCACAGAGAAGGCAGCATCTCGCCTGCTTTCTTAAAGAACTGCCAGTCTGAAGAAATGATTGTAAGGCTTAATAGATCATCAGAAATAAAAACCCTGAAAATGACTTTTAGACAAGACAAATTACATAGCTTGGGTGCTGGTTGGCAACAGTTATATGCAATCCATCTGAATAAGGTGTCAAATGAAGTCAGATCAGTCAGAAAAGCTTGTAATTTTGGGTTGCCTTTTCATTAAAAAGAAATCCTCTCTCCGAGAAGGCAAGAGGACATTATGTTTGCATTTTCATGTTTCAGACCTTGTAGTAAACATGCTAAGGGTCATAAGCAACTTCAGTGCCAAGTTATGTTTAAAACTAAAACTTGTCACTCATGCAATCAGAAATGCAATTTTACCTGGCAACCACAGGCTAAATGTACTACAGTTCCACACCACTAGAGGAAGAGTGAAGGATGTGGCCAGCAAAGAGGCAGGCAGAATGTGAAGCACTGTTAAATGGGCAAAAGGCAGAAAAGGCAGATGGGAGAAAAGCTGATCACTGGCACTTAATCTGTGGACAGTGCCTCCTGAGTGATGCAACTGTTTAGGCTTTGGCCACGTCATTGGTGGACTGGATCCTTGGTGATGCCACAGGAGTCCATGACTGGCCTTGCTCTGGGTGGGTAGATTAGCTCTCCCCACAAGAAAAAAAAAAAAAAAACATGCTTTAAATTTCCAAACGTAGACAATGAATACTGTATGCATCTCATGCATCACTATAAAATCTGTATTATTAAAGCATACAAAATAAAGAGATGGAAGAATGAACAGAAACAGAAACCACAAATCTGACACAAGAGCTCCTCATTCTCTCACAAGCTAGTCACTAGACTGGAGCACATATGAAGAGTGCTTCACACGGCATCTATTATTACTGCGCCTGCCAAGTCTCTTCTCTCACTGAAATCAATACAAAATGCTAACCCTCATGTCCTCTTAATGAAATCAATGCTTGGGAATGCTAGTAGTGGCACCCCATGTTACTTATGTCCTAAGAGTGAATGGAGACGCTATGTGTCGGCCTAAAGCAGGGTGGAATGAGGAATGAGAGGTCTTCAAGGAGAGGCCTGTTTGCTGGTATTAATGGCAAGGTCAGAGTGCAGTGATTTTTCTTAAACTGTAGTGGTTCCCCACACACCATGGGCTGCATGAGCTTCATTAGGTGGGAAACAGCTGCTGGGTGTAAAACTAAAGTACGAGTAATGTGGACTGAGTGGCACCTGGCTGGGGAAAAAAAAAATCTACTTATTAACTCCTGAAGCCACGCCAGCTCCAGACCTCAGCGGCCATGGTGCACAGGAAGAATTCTGCCACTCCTGCCAAGGCCTGCAGACAGACCCCAGCAGCCATGCTCGAATTCAGTTCAGAATAAAAGACGTTAGACCAGAGGAGTCAAACTTGGATAAAACTTTTCCTTGACTTAAACTGACCTAAAATAGAATTTAAAAAAAAAGAAGAAAAAAAAAGGTTCTGCTCATTCAGACATGTGCATTACAATAATACAAAATATAATGCATACAAAAGACATCTGTAAAACAGACATTTGATCTTATTTTCGGCATTGCAGTAGAAGTAGAAGAGCTAATCTAGGATGCCATTTCTGCCTGGTATAGTCTGAGGTTAAAAAGCATGCACGGATACAGAAACAGCTGCTTTTTTGTGACTATCAGTCCCAAAAGAGAATGAAACGGGGAAAAAAAAAAAACAATCTTCAGGAGTTATTTTCTCTGCTTTGTTTTCTTTTTTAAAAACAACCCAACAAGGAGAGTTACCGCCTCTAAACAGGCAAACAACAAAGTCTAATGACCTGTAATTACCCTCATGTCTACACTCAAGGTGACATTCAGATCACACACTTCTTGAACATCTGGGAACAAATGACTAAAGATAGTCAGCACCTAATATAGCAGTCCCTCATGACAAAAAAGAGCCAGGCTAGCTAAAGGTGTTCATTAGTTTGCATATTAACTCGAGTGGAGAGGCACAGTCTATGAACAGATTTCCTTTGCCTAAGGAACAAAATTCCCCCCAGAACAACATCCACTATGTAGATATCACACTGAGTAATTAAATTGAACTAATTAAAAAAAAAAGAAATAAAAAAAGGAAAAGAAAGAAAATAGAGAGAATTACAGAAAGGGACTCAGTGAAACATTTTTGGACTCTGGTGTCCATTCCCCCGAGATTTGTGAAAGGCAAGATATTAGGGAGGGAATGTTTTGCTAGTGTTTAGAGACCATTAAGTGATATGTGATAAGATGGTAGCAGCTTCCAAGGCCTTGGAAAAAAGTGCATGCCTCGCAGCACTGATAAGAACCAGGCGAATCAGCTTCGGTGAATAACACAATAATAGGCCTGGCTTTTCCAAAGGCAAGCATTGGACATAAAAGCACATTCTGAAAAGTTACTGTTCACTGCAGAAGACACATGTATGGAGCCCAATTACTTATTCTATCAAAAGATGGCCATGTTAGCAAATGGTTCATCTTTTTTTTTTTTATCTAAAAGTACATCAAAGAGTGTTTTTATTCTGATTGTGATTTAAGAGTAGAGATTATATGCTCTTTAGAGGCCAATCTGCTTTTCTTTAAAGAGTCACATGCATCATCAAACTATTCATTTCAAAAACACATCTTACTTTAGAGGTACACCAAAGAGAGTAGGAAAAACAACTTGGTGTGTGTTGTGTATAAACCAACTGAACAGCAAATGTTTCTTCAGGCTGTGGGGAGTTAAATGTCCATGTTGGAATCTGTACCGAATAGATGGTAAAGCTGTGATCCACTGGCTGCAGTATAGGAATTCAATCCACTGTCCATTAGTAGATGACCTTTCCTGATTAGATTTTTAGGCTCTCCGAAAACTTTTCCCCAGAGGTCCACTTTGATGAAATCCCTACACTGCACTGACCCGTGAACAAAGCTTGACATTGTAAGTACTCAGAAAAATTAGCATTTGCATTAGCAAGACTTAATCATTAATGAGAATCCACCAGTTTAGCAGTTCTACAGTAGCCAACAGCATATCGTGTACACTAGCATTAATAAAGGCTAATGCTAATGGTGGGTTAAACCAAGACTACATATAGTATACACTAGATAGTTTGCCTTTGCCCTTTGAGAACCCTCCCTTAAGAAACATACAATGTGCATGTGCTAAACACTTAACATTATACACCCTAAAGCAAATCTATGGATTGCACAAAATGTGGCACAGTCTGTTTCAGCCAGTGAAGATCAGTCTTATTGTGTAGTGGTAGGTCCTTTTACAGAAGGCAGAAAGGAAACATGTGCCTTTGGTTATGGCATATGCCAACACAACTGTAATCACAAAACTGTAAATTGTAAAACAGCAAGTTAGCCTTCTAAGTGTTTTTACGTGGAGCCTTTTTAATGTAGAGGGGTAGGTTCAGAGGCACACGGAGAGAGACCGGTAGGTAGAGAAAGAGGGAAATGGGTAGAAAGAGAGAAAAACAAGGTTATTTTCATTAGGAACTATAAATGACAATTTATCCCTTGCCCTCTTCTACTGCACTACTTTTCTTCATAATTTCCCTTCCCACATCTGCCATTCAACTCTTTCTCCCCTACTCTCTCCTGATGGAAAATGCTGCCAATTAAAAACTGAAAAAAGCTTGCTGGTTCAGCTGAAGTCACGCACCCTGCCCTTACAATCCCAACATGCGCACATCATATGTAAAGTCACATTAAAATATATCTTTTTTTAAATATGTACTGCAAGGTCTGAAGCCTTATGGAACAGTTTTTTTTGTTTTTTAGCATAAATGGCTCCTACAATGTATATACTTTATCACCATCATAACCTCAACTTTTGACACTTTCTGTATCTGCTGCTTTGTCCTGTGCAACGTTTGAATGGATCTTGGCCCATTTTTCCAATTAAAACATGTTCAGGTGTATTTGAGGTGTATTTGAGGATTTTGTCACGTTTTAATGGAACCGAGGATGACAATCTGGTATACTGGTCTCAAAGCCTTGACACCGCAAATTAGTCATTATACTACCTCCACCATGCTTTACAGTTGGGGTTTTGGTATTGGCATGCAGTGTTTTTTTGAGTAATGCTTTTAACATTTCAGTCCTGTCTGTTCACAACACTCATGGGATTTCAAACAGGCAGCAATGATCTGAAAAAATGGTTTGCTCCAAGTTAAGTTCCCTTCATTCAGTATAAATTCTTGAAGATTCAAAACAAAAATGTGCAGAAGATGAATGCAATTCTCCATCATTCTCACTAAGATTTCGAGTCACATGTTGATAGATTCTACAAAGCGGCTTTTGAGTAGCAGAGCAGTAACGGCACTGAATATCTTTGTAAACTACAGGTCTCATTGTGGACTGACTGTAGCCCATATCTTCAGGAATGCTTCTGCAACTCTGGTAGCTTCAAAATCTTCAAAAGCAGCCAAAACCGATTTACATTTTAAACCCACTCAACCTCCTTGGAAAACCGACTCCTATTATCCTCTTATAAAGAGGTCATTATCCGAGATGTTTACATATGGTTTCATTCAATACTTTGTTGATAGCTTGGATAATTAATTTAATAAAAACATGCAATGTGAAATGTGTGCTGTTTTTAAATAAAACCATTTGAGTGAGCTGATTTCCTCCGTTGTCCAGATTTTGCAGCTAACCTGCATTAATTAACCCACCGCAGTGTGTTATAGTGTTTGTGTGAATGTGTGTCTGCATATGTGTGTGTGTGTGTGTGTGTGTGTGTGTGTGTTAGAGAAGCTGGCAGCTGGTAACAGTGATGTTTACCAAACATGGCACAGTTATCTTACATCACATGCTCGGAGGGCAGAAAGCAAGAGCAGCAAGAAGGGCAGAAGGTCATATCTGGTGTGCAGAGAGGGGGAGGGTGGGAAAGTGGAGGAGGAACAGGATCTCTTCTCTTCTCTTTCATTGCCTCTAGCACCTGCAGTTTTGTTGGATGTGGGCTAGCCGTTGCTAAAAGCTGCACGGAACGTGATAGGATTGTCACAGTCCTGGTAACGCGAGACACAGATTCGCTCTAAATTCATGCAAATTAATTAATTACTGCATTAAGAGATGATGAAAGTCAATTTTATGGCCCTACCAAAGTAGTTTGCCACTGAAACGAAAGGCAGGACCCCTTAATATGCAAAACACATACACTGGTATGAAAGAGGGAGGTGTGTGTGTGTCTGAGAATATATAGCATCAATGTGCATGTGGGCGTTAAATACTGCAACGCTGAATCACTACAGGTTGTCTAACTCTTCTTAGCCTAGGTCAGCCCCAGGGGGCATTCCAATGTTTGCTGACCATTTCCTATCATATGTAGGACATAACTGGGTAGAGTGCCTGTGGCAAACAGAGGAACTGTCCACATAAACTGCAACGTTTCCAAATCTGACTATGCATAAGAAGCTCCACACAAGCCACAGCGCTACATCCACAGCACAACAGCGTAACACATCGCAGGTTTAGAGAAAGATTCTACTTGACATTTTTGTTGCTAGTGAATAATGTAGATACTATCACCTTGTGAAAAATTGGAGGAATAAAAAAAGGCTTCATAGAATTTGTATTTTAATCTGGTTCCTTCCTGTCAAATGTTGCACAGTCTGTGGATTTTTGTCTGATTTTACTAGTGATGTTAAATAAACTTTTAAACATTAATGTGGCTTTTAGTTTGGGGTTTAAAGGTCTCAACCCACTAAAAGCAGCAGGAGTTTAGTGTTATATGAATGTCTTGTTGCTTTGATAGGAGCAACAGGTGAAGCATAACTAGCTATTTACTATTCTGCAATGCACCCATGCACTTAGCTAACAGCAAGATTTCTTGTTGTGCTAAAATAGGAAACTGCCATGTTGGGGCTTCTTGTTTCTCCGTGCTGTTTCTATCCCACATGAATAAACTATGCTGTGTTCTTTTGTCTTATAGTCGTCTTATAGTCATATACATATAGTGTACAGAGTGCAGGACATTTTCCACAGTGCCATAGTACCCAATGCTCATACTGATTACATCAAATTCATACTGTGCAATTGAAAGTGAAAGTGACTATTTGTCATGAACACACTCAAGCACCACAACGAAACGTTACCTCTGCATTTAACCCATCACACATGCACACGTGGAGCAGAAGGCAGCTACCAACAGCGCCCAGGGAGCAGTGTAGTGGGACGGTACCTTGCCCAAGGGTACCTCAGTAGTGCCTGGGCCAGGACTCGAACCTGCGACCTTCAGGTCCCAAAGGCAGAATCCTAACCACTAGGCCACCACTGCCCGCAATTGTAATCTAATGCTTATTTATTGATATTTCACTAGATATATTCATTCCACATTATTGAGATATTGATTATCAAGATGCTGATGGCACGTGACAAATGTTCAAACCTATGAGCTATTCATTTTAAAAAGAGTTCAGTGAATCACAGGGAAACAGCTACTCTTATATTTGTTGTAATTCAGTTAATTGTATTTATGTATTTCAAGTATTTGTGACAATACAGTGTGCATGTTGAACAATGCAGTGATGTTACCATTAAGCTTGGTTTATAACTTAAGTCTTTCAATTTAACATTCAGTAGTCAAAAAAAATCTCAAAGCAATGACTATTAGGGTATGAAACAGGACTGTACTGGATAAGAGGTGTGAAATCTTTCTAAACATCTTAAATGCACCATGTCATTACATTTATAAACCTTGCTCAAAGTGGACTTAATTTTAACTGCAGGACGTAGTTCATGAAGAATCCTAAATGCAACGCTTTTTGGCTGGGACTGGGACACTTGCTACTCACCAGTTTCCACATCCTGTGTGTAGAAGTGCATTCCATCTGTGATCTCTGTGACGTACACAGGTCTGTAGTTGGCCACACGCTCCTTTTCCTCCGACACCTGGGCCACCTCTTCCGTTGGCTTCTCCTCATAATTGGCCCAGAGCTGTCACATGATCAAAACAAATACACGGGGTCATTTAAGGGTGTTTGTATATAACGTGTTGTGTTTTATCATGACATGTCAAAGATCAACATTTCAACCTGCCAGGGTTAGAGCATGAACAGCAGCTGATCTGTAGAGGAGTAGGCATATCTAGATAAGGAGTTAAATACAGTTAAATACTTTCAGTGGATAGAGATTAAGCCATAATCACAATAATCTCCATTAAGACCGTGACCCTGAGCCACTGAGTCAATGATCTGTTTACACTGAGTTAGCCCAATGAAACATCCTGTAGTAAACATCATGCTGTGACATTACACCGTTATTTTTGGCAAAGTACTGATATCGTACATGAGACAAACCTGATTTTTCCAATATATCCGGCAAAAACAGTGGCACTGAAAACAAACATCCTTTGTGTAGATTTAAGTAATAACTCTTAACCCTCTTCATAAAATTGGACCAATGTTGATCTTGAAGCGGTTACTTTCATAATTTGCTTACATACTTGTATCGTGGCAGTATTGTGGCAGTATCTTTATCATTCGGTTAAGTTTGCAGGTTTGTTTCACAAAAATATTAAATATAAAGCTTTTCCACGACACCTGACTGTCATTTTCCATGCATTTTTCATGACTGGAAAATAGATTAGCTGTTTTCCTGGTTTTCCAGTACACATGGGAATTGTGAGTGACAGGATATCCTGAGAAAAGCAAGCATTCCCTCATTTGGTGTTCCCAACATCAGTGAGAAGAACCAGTTTATGTGAAAGCAGACTGAAACCCACAGGCACCACTGTTCAATTGGGCCAAGATGGAGGTGTGAAGCCCACACACCCCTCCCACACTTTACTCGACTTCATTTATATTTGCAGATGAGTAAAGACAGTGTAGTGCACCTGTTAAAACAGACCAAACTTAAGAAAACGGTTGGGTTTAATGCACACAGTCCCTGATGTGTATGTCATGTCCACCCTGGGTTCAGACACTCAGGCAAGACCTTACTAATGTCTTCAAGAATGTAAATGTAATGACAAGAAAGAGGTGTAAGAGTTGTACTGTATTCTTTTTGGTGAATAATTAGCTCAATATATTCATTATGTCTATTTTTTTTTTTTTTTTAACTTTTTAACTGTGCAGACACGGTTAATTAGGTCCAAGAGCCTTAACGGCACGTTCTCCATGTTCCATGAGGTGCAATTCGGGCCATGAGGTGCAGGGAGCTGACATTTACTGGCCAATTTCACTGCTCATGCGAGAGGCAACCAAGAGCAGAAGAGCTGGTAAAAAGCCTTTATTACAAATACATTCAGTGACGCGATTACAGAGCCTTGCAGCTGTAACCCCCAAATGACAAAAGACAGGGTCAAAACTACCCAATTACATTCAATTATTTTCCCTCGAGGCACGAAATAAATAAAGGCGCATAAAGAGGAATCATTCTAGAGAGGAGAAGCCTGGGTTAATGAAGATCTGAATATGCCACGCTTCACAAACTGTTTTTCTCCTCTCCACCAGTGTCCTCTACAGCAGGTCATTCACCGAGCCCACTCTCCGCCATGCCCTGGCACACTGACACAGCCTGACTTTTAATCAAACCTGCAGGACCAATCAGAGGCACCCAGATTAGTGTGTCACCACTCATTACTGTGGAAACTGTCACTATGTCGTCCAAGGCACAGCTGGACACGGCGGATGCCATGCCCCCATCGGCTGAGTGACCCCAGACACGTGCTAGAACATGAGGCAAGGACACCGCAGCCCCCCCCTCCAAACACACATGCGCATACAAACAATCTGACCCGTGCATCTTCCACGCCAAAGCAGCAAAGACAAGTGACCCTTTAACCGCACACTCATTTTGACTTGCTGAGACTAGTGCACACAAAGACAAACACACACAGCCATCCTTTTGCGCCCTAAGCAAATGACCTTCCGCGAGCAGCCAACCATTCTTGTTTGTTCCACTTGAGCGCAGGTATGTGACTGCTGCTGCTGTGGCACTCAAAGCAGAGGGAGAGAGAGTGAGAGAAAGAGTGAGAGAAAGAGAGAGCGAGAGAGACAGAAAAACAGTCAGAGAGAGACCGACAGAGAGAGAGACAGAGACAGACAGAGAGAGAGAGAGAGAGAGAGAGAGAGAGAAAGAGAGAGCGAGAGAGACAGAAAAACAGTCCGAGAGAGACCGACAGAGAGAGAGACAGAGACAGACAGAGAGAGAGAGAGAGAGAGAGAGAGAGAGAGACAGACAGACAAAGAAAAAAAAGAAAGAAAGAAA
>JBBPDA010000126.1:17869542-17881846 GCA_037974385.1 Arnoldichthys spilopterus
GAGAGAGAGAGAGAGAGAGAGAGAGAGAGAGAGAGAGAGAGAGAGAGAGAGAGAGAGAGAGAGAGAGAGAAACAAAGAGAGAGTGAAACAAAGAAAGGGACAAGTCACTCAATTTCAAATGTACACCTACACTCCCTCATTTGGAAATCATAGAAACAAGCTACTTATTATGACCTTCTCCACTTTGTCAATAACAGTGAAGGTCAACTGTTTGGAGCTCAGTACAAACTTGTTTTTTTTCCCACCAATTTACAGCTGCCGTGTGGGGCCACAGAGCACGTGTCGTTACAGGCGGACTCCGACGAGTATGGTAGCTTTCCGCCTAGCAATCCTGTACTGTGCATTCAAGTAGAGGTCAGTCTTTTCCTCGGAGAGATGCACAACAGCACAGTTACATTCATAAAATCTCCCTCTCTTTCTCCCCCTCTCTATCCCTCTCTCTCCCTCACACAGACTGCCCATTCCAAGCACTGATTAAAGGTGACAGCGTGTCAATTCCAATAGAATGTGTTCTGCCCAGCAAGAGCCAATCCCCATCAACACCAGGAATGAGAGCGCGCACACACACACACACACAAACACACACACACATACACGATAGGGAGGGGCAGAAAGGACAGAGAAACACTCACACACTCGGTTATGCAGCACCACACTGAACTCGACCTGACAAAATGATCCTAAGGAACTAGGACTATACGCATCAAAATGAGTAAGTGAAAAGACTACAGTACCCAGAAGTCTTTCAGCAGAAGTGGGCGGCAGGGGAAGTGGAGGAGTTGACTTTGTTCTGAGTCCGCAGGGCGAGGTTATGATACGATGGCAGATGAAGACTGATTTGGCTTTGCCTCAGAGGTAGAGTAAACCCTGACTTTAATGAGTTCTTTGATTTCTTCGACTAGCCATCCCGCAAAATCAGTAACAACACTGGTAATGAATATGAGTTCACTTGGTAAATCAATTTAGCATGCATTATATCGTTAATGAAGGTCCCTTTAGGAAAGGAAGCCTCATTAATTCAGCAGCCTCTCTCTTCCGCTACGTCAGTGCAGTGGCCAAACAGGCCTCCTGCTCATCACACTCTGAACACACTGTTCATTAAGCTATAAAAATAGATCTATGAATAAAAAAAGAGCATAAATTAGCAACAAAACAAGACGGCTCTTGAAAACTCATGTGAGGCGGGCTGATGACCGAACACGGTAAAATGGAAAACCGAAACAAAGCCAAGGCAAAAGGCTGACGTGGGCAGCAGCTTATTGTTTCGGGTGCAAGGGACGAAGAGGCGCTAGTTTGCTAGTTAGAGGCTGCCTGGTCTGTGGTCTGATAGATGACAAGTAAGGTAGGTCAATCAGGATCTGTGAACCAGCATGTCTGGACGTTCAATTCATCTGTCAGTATCGATAAAGCTATTAAGAGTCATGAGGGAATCGACAAGACAGGCATGTCCTTGCGTGCACTGTCTGCTTACACACGCAAACAAGGCGTTCACTCAAGTGTCCATCCATATGCAGACATGGGTCTCACCCAATAACTGCATGCATGTACAAACGAGCTGGCCACACTGATGAAATTCAGCATAAAAATATTACCCATATACAGTACTGCGCAAAAGTCTGAAACATCTGAGAAAATGATATGCAAAGCCTTTTATCTGGGCATTAAGCATTTACTGGAGGGGGGGGGGTTGCACAATTAAAATAAATACAAAAAAGCTTTGCTAATTAATCCATCAAATTAAATTAGGTGCTGCAACACATCCAATGCAAAGAGTGGAGAGAAATGTGAGAAGTCTGGTCCTCAACTATATACGGTTATGTACAAATCACATGAAAAAAAAATGTACACCCTTAGATTTAGAATAAAATTCTATTCAGGTTTTCTAGCCACTTTTTAGAACCTCCTGCAAGTGGAGGTACAGGTAGAAGCGTTCTTATTTTAACCGGACATCTAGGGTCTGGCCTTTTCTTTGCTTTGAAGTGTGTAGTGTCATCATGCTTAGATCTAAGGAATTTTCTAAGGCCTTTAGACAAAAAAAATGGCCTATGAATCTGGCAAGCAGATCTCGTTAAGATCTCGTTATTATATGAACAGTCCATTTTAAGGAAAATAATCTACTGCAAATGGTGCAAATGTTATGGTTCAGGGTTGCTTTGTTGCCTCAGGGACTGGGCAGTGTGCGGTCACTGATTCTATGAACTGAACTATGAATTTTGCATCAAACTAAAGAGTGCCTGGAGATAATGTAAATGCATCTGTCTTAAAGTTGAAGCCAAACTGGAGACGGAGCTTTTAACAGGATAATGATTCTTAGCAAATCCACCAAAGAATGGCCAAAGTCCAAAAAAAAGTTGTTTTTTTAAAACCCTACTGAAATGCTGTGAGATTTTACATGTATTTAAAAACATCAAATTCAACTGAAAAAAACTTTGCATGGAAAAATGGTCAAATATTTCATCAAACCGATGTCAGAGACAGATGGAAAATTATGCCAAACGCCTACAAAAACATTATTTCTGTTAAAGGGGGCGATGCTAGCTTCTAAGGCAAAGGGTGAATAAATGACTGGAAAAAGCTACTTTTCCCTGAGATTTTCCCTAAGAAGTATATCATCTATATCTGAAGGGACGATACTACAGAGGTTGAAATGTTTGCTTGTTCAACAACTTCCATGGGATGTACTTTTCACAACCGTTTATTTGTATTTATACTACTGTAGCATTTTTTGAGGAAAAAAAAACTTTTAAATGTTTCTTTGCTTCTAGGACTTGCACAGTAGTGCAGATCACAGTATCGGATGATACTGAATGCTGTACAGATAAAGTTATACTAAAATAAAACTCATGTTTTAGTCATCAAGACCTACTCAGGAAGCATGTCTTACAAATGATATCTTCTTAGTTTTCTTCTCTCAAAATTACATGAAAGGAAGCCTTTCAGAAAGCTTCGCCCTACTTGAATAGGAAGTGGAACTGTTCTGAGGCACCCAGCAAATCATATATATCGCAGTGAAATGGCAGGTCCTGCATATCATGAGTAAGGATCACAAAACATAAAAGAAAATAATAAAAGTAAATCTCTTACGACTTGTTTCACTGAGATTTTATGGTTCGTTATAATGGATATAATCAGCAGCTCTAAAACTGAAGCACATGATCACACAGCACAAATATTGCTCAGTACTAACTATTTACACTGTGGTAGGGCTTCCATCTGTGCACGCACAAGTTGCCATGCATTACTGATACAACACATACATGTCCAGACAGGGAACTAGTAAACCATGCTGGACGCTATGCCTCCAGGACTTGAGTCGTGGACCCCTGCATTACAACAATTCCTGTTTACAGTCTGTATGATGTTTACAGTCATCATGAGCTTGACAAAGATAAATGGCATTTTGTGTAACAGCAGAGCTACGTACTGGAAATGAACGGAGATTAACCAGCACTGTTGTTCTGTAGCATCTGCAAATGGGTCAAATCCGACACCATGGGAAATGGATGCTAATGGCATGTTGACAGCGCCGCAAAACCTGGGCCAACATAGACAACTTTTGAAAGACAGCTCATATACACGTGCACAAATGCATTCTTACACTTACACAAACTCTCAAAAACAACAACAAAGTACCTTTATACGGATGCCAAGGGACAGTGTATGCCTATAGATTGCTGAATGTCCCTTACATGTCCCTCATTTACACACAAAGAGCCCTTCAGCACCTCCCAAACATCATGAACTGACATCCCTGCTAAACAGGAAACCCACCCCCTGGATTATGTCACATGGGCATATTAAACACTCATCATAAAACATTAAAGATGACCAAGCATATACACTTCCCAAAGACACACACACCACCAACACACACGCCCACACGTGATGTCCTGCCCGTGACTAGCTGTCGAAGGACAGAGCTACATACAGCTGTAATGCCCTTAAACCCAGTGTTCATTGCTGGTTTGACTGAGATCAGCTCGGCAGCTACAGCTTAAATTTGTTTACTTAGTAGATTCATCTGAAGAGCAAAGGTGGTACGAGTTGGCCTGTGATTAAGTCGCTGGGAGTTTAGATGTGGAGAGCTTCCCATAAGCCCTATATAATTGGCCTGGTGATTGCCGCACTACCTATGCCATTACTTACATCTCCAATATCACCACCAGCTTCTGCACTGCTATTGTGCCAGGCCATGGCGAGCTTCCCTAGCCTGCCAAAGCCACCAGCACACTAATCGCTTCTGCAACTTGCATCTACAAATGGACTTTACACACTGCTAGCAGGCTGAGGAGCTGGCACAGCTTGGCCACAAACTGCAGGTGAAACATGAAGCGGAGCGCTACTGGCCGAGCTGTGCAGAATGCGTGGGATTGTTTGGTGAGGAATGGCCGGCCGGGTAACCATGGGAACAAAAAGAATGAAGGCAGAGTGCTGGGTGCTGGTCTGGGGCTTGTTTGGGGAGACAGCCTGGTGAAGCGCCTGCTGTCACCCACCCCTTCCTCCTACACAGAGCGTGCCCTAGGGGATGCTCTCCAGCATATGGGGCCCTTATGCAATGCCCATCCTTTCTGCTCCACTGCAGTCTGTAAACATGGCTGCTGGCGAGAAACACAAGACATTCCGCAACGCCATCAAGGAAGTGCTAAACATCACAGTGGGGAAGCAAAGGGAGGCTAACAAGGCTAAGCATCTGCATCGAGGGAGCCTACATGTGCATTTATGCACTCATTCAGCTTGCTTCTCTGCAGAGAAGTCAGAGAAACCAATACACAGAAAGGGCGTGGAATTACACATGGATGGACAATAATTTAAAAGCATTATGTCTTTTAGAAGGTATTAAGGGAGGAGGGGGGGGAAACATTATCCATCACATTATCCACTGGCAGATTGCAATTGGAGGCCAAGCTATTTAAAGAGGCTTATTTCTAGACAGCCAGCCGACCTACCCACTGTCCCCCACCTGCAGATTCGCATCCGGCACATGTTTGAACCATGACACATGTAGGCCACCAGAGGCTGAGGATAAAATCTTTGATGAATATTCATCATATTCATGCTTTGCAAAATCAATTTCTATGACAAACTGCTTACTGTATTTGTGCACAGCCTTTAAATGTCACAAATGATGCTTATGCTCCTTTGTTGCTTCCTCTTTGTTGCTTCCAATGTCTGAGTTACAGTACGTGTAAAATCTTGCAATTAAAACGCAATTAATCAAGTTTTAAATTAACACTGGAATTTCTTTCTCGCCGATAGGTTGCCATGGCCACCGCAATCACTTATCTGTGGAAATAAAGCTCCTTTCATTTCTCAGATCAAATGCTGTGGGTTTTCCACAACTCACTCCTAACAGGCACGTGCAGTTTTATCTGTCTTTACACATGTGACTGATGCAGTTCATGCTTAATGTTGAGGGGGGAAAGAGAGTGAGCGAGAGCAACAGAGAGGGCGAGAAAAAAGAGAGACAGCAAGAGATAGAGAGAGAATGATAAAAATAATAGAGAGTGTTATGAGCGATTGAGAGAGAAAATGAAAAAGGAAGAAATGAGAGCTGAATGCTCGGAGAAAGACAAAGCAAGAATGTAAGAAAAAGATAAAAAGAGACTTACTGAAGCCTGAGAGACAGAGTGCAAATTTATGTAACTGTGTGTCTCCTTCAGGCTAGACAGAGACCCAGTGTGTCGAGAAAGAGAGAGAGAGAGAGAGAGAGAGAGAGAGAGAGAGAGAGAGAGAGAGAGAGAGAGAGAGAGAGAGAGAGAGTGTGTGTGTGAGTGAGTGAGTGAGTGAGTGAGTGAGTGAGTGAGTGAGTGAGTGAGTGAGTGAGAGAGAGAATAAGTGAGTGATAGAAGAGAAAGAGAGAGAGAGGAGAGAAAGAAAGAAATGGGGGGTTCAGAGACAGGAGAGAAAGAGAGAGACACTGCATGAAAGAATGACCTCTTCTATTTAGATCAATTGCAGAACAGAGCTTTGACCTTTTCCATCAACACAAACACAACATTAAAAGTACAGAGGAAGTCCTCTTCTCTCTACCCCAACCTCTAAATCAACCTTTACCAAGACCCAGGCTGTCTACAGTGATGCTTGGGAGTTTGAGAACTCTTTAATTTTCTATATTTTCATATGAATGTAGCATAAAAGATCACATGATTTTCAAACAAATCCTAAAAGTAAATGGAGAAAAGCTAGTTAAACAAATAAAACAAAATGTGGTTATGTATTTACTGAAAGAGATTATCCAGCAACATATCTGCATGTGGCAAACATTTTTTTTTTTTTTTTTTAAAGAACAGGGATCCGGCAAAGTCTGATCACACGTGCATTTATTTTGGCTCAAACAAAAGAAGGTGTGTGAAGACCTAAGAAAAAGAGTTGCTAATGCCCATACAGCTAGTTACAAGACCATCTCTAAAAAAATTGGACTCCACCAATCAACAGTCGGACAGATTGTGTACAAATGGAGGAAATTCAAGACTGTAGTTACCCTACTCTCTCTCTCTCTCTCTCTCTCTCTCTCTCTCTCTCATATTTTCAATTGATGTTCACCATCTGAAAAACACTGAAAAGCAATGGTGTGTATAGCAGGGTAGCATAGAGAAACCCACTGCTTTCCCCCACTAATATTGCTCACCATCTACAAATTGCTAAAGCTCAAGGGGGAAAAACAAGATAATAGAAGAATGTTTTTTGGACAGATGAAGCCAAAATAGAACTTTGTTTAAATGAACAGCCTTACTTGTAGAGAAAGAAAAAGACTGCATTCCAGCATAAGAAACTTTTCACATCTGTAAAACATGGTGGTGGAAGTGTCCTGGTTTTGGCCTGTTTTGCTGTATCTGGGCCTGGATGGGTTGCCATTATTGATGGAACAATGAATTCTGAAACGTGCCAGAGAATTCTAAAGAACCTGTCAAGACCTCCAATAATTGAAGCTGTGCTATATGGAGGAATGGGCTAAAATTCCTCAAAGTTGATGTGCAGGACTGATTAACAGTTACCACAAACATTTAGTTGCAGTTATTGCTGCAAACAAAGGGGTCACACCAATTACTGAGAGCACTATTAACCTACGTTACCTCCAAACAGATTTTTAAAAAATAAAAACATAACCAAATATAATATTTTTTTGTGTCATACAGGTACATACGGGTATTTAGGTATTTAGGTAAATACAGAACATTTTAAAGGGTTAAACTTTTAAGCACATAGGCTTAAAAAAATATGCATTGAAAGGGAGACTCAGTGAGCCTGATGTAGCTCTAGATCAGGGTTCCCCAAGCCTAAACTACCCATGCTTTGCACATTCATTTCCTCCTGCTGTCACACACCCACTTCAGCCCGTTAATTTACCTCATTAGTTGGATCAGACAGAAAAACTGTTAAATATGCAGAGCGGGGGGCTACCCGAGCATAAGGACTTCTCTCCAGACTGGCCTCCCACACCCACCGTCAGCAAATGACAAACAGGCCGCTTATTTTTCCTTACAGAAACAGCCCATTCTAGTAGTGACTTCTCTGAGGCCTGAAAGTGCACCACTGTGCCATGGCCAGAGCGAAGCCGATTTATGGCCGTGGGCCCGCAGGGGTCGGGGGTCGTCGTCACGGAAGAATGATGGCTTGGGAGAGCGGAAGAAAGGTGAGCGTGATAGATGTGGAGCGGCTCTAACTTAACTGTCTGCAACAACTCTATAGGGGATGGAGTGTCACAAGGCCAACGCACACAAAATACGTGTGCGCCACAATGATGGCAATAAGAGCTGGGTCTCGACGGAAAGGCATCAAAGACACAAAGCCACAGAAGAATAAGGGGAGATTAAAAAAAAAAACAACAAAAAAAAACAAAACTGCATCTACTTTTCCCCTTTATAGAAACCCCAAACAGTGCTAGCATTCAAGTCTTTGAGCCTGAAAACAAACATTCATTCAAGATCCTCAAGATCTAATATACACCCTGGTGACAAGGTGTTAGCAGCCATTCTACTAACAAAGCAGACTAAATGAATGTTTTTCAGCCATCTGAGAGTGAATAGCGCGAGAGAGGGGGAGAGAAAGAGAGAGAGAGAGAAAGAGAGAGAGGGAGAGAGAGAGGGAGAGAGGGAGGGAGAGACTATATAATGGCTGAGGATCTAAGAATAGCTTCTTCGTGCACCTTGGACTTTTCTTTTTTTCCTCTTTTTTAGAGCAGGTAATAAAGAAAATTGATGAGCCGTTAGCTGAATCCTCAGCTCTGAATCTGCTGGCTTTAACCTGTCTACTGCACATCCTCTCCCTTCTGAGGCCAATGTGCATACCACCAAAAGTACAAGCCAACTATGAACTGGCGGAGGGGAAGAAAAGCCTCCAAAATCATTGCGTCAGTGTAAGGATTCAGAACAGTGCTGAATATCTGAAAGATGCAGCACTGCTTCTGCAAGGCCAACTACAGTTCAGGACTTTAGATGTACTTCAACCAGAGCAGTGTCATTGCAATGAACTGTGGTGCAAAAATGTAGCAGATGGGACATAAATGTAGACTTGCGTGAAATCTACGTGTACATGAGCGATTCTGCAGAAGGTGATAAAGGTTCATGTGAGAAAAACGGCTCCTGATCGCCTTTTGCTTGCTGCCTGTTGGTAAGTGTTCTCTCCATGGAGGAGTATTTATTTAAACCAGCCAATAATCATGTTCTGAAGACACCCACAGCATTCAGACTGTGGGTTGCTACTGTCAACAGAATCCTGGGTCACACAATGAGAACAGAATGTTTTGCTGATTTGAAGTTAAAGGAACGCAGTCGCAGTTCACTTCTGCCAAGTTTAAACAGCTGCACAGTTTCATAACAAGTATGAGGGTGCAAATGGCTATGGACACAGGCAATCAGCCCCTAAGCGCTCTTTAACTTCTGAGAGCGCGGTAATACCGACTGCAAGAACAAATATTTAGCATTTCATTAGTCAAATAGCCTGGGCATCCCACCGCAAAACTCATCAGATGGAGTCAAGAGCCCCGACTCTCCACAAATGTCAGTGTGTGTGTGTGTGTGTGTGTGTGTGTGTGTGTGTTGAAAGGGTTTTTTTTTTTTTTTTTTTTTAATTACAGTTGGGCGATTAGAGAGGACACCTGAAGCGAGCACAGGGATGAAGACCCTAAATGTTTTAGCCGTGTGGGAGTGTGTACTTGTGGAAATAAGGCAAATGTCAGCAGACTAGAGGGAAATGCCAAGGCTGTGGGTGTGCGTGTATTGAACAGGGAGAGGAACAGACCAGATCATACACAACTCTGCTGGACACAGCAGTAAAAACCTAACCGTTTTATTCTTCCTGTGTGTATTTTAAGGGGAATTGCAAATCAAATCATATATCGTAAGACAGAATTCAATCATATTACACCTGACAGTCCAGAAAAAAGTTTTACAATCTCTACTTTCAGCATCTGCAAAAGTGTCAGCTCTCATCGGTCAGACTAGCTGTTTGAGAAATAAACAGTTTAATGAAATTGTAACTAATTATCAATATTGTAATAGACTAAAACACGGAGAACTACAGACTACGGTCATTTAGGGCTGGATACAGTTGCACTACAAATGACCGTTAGTAGAAATGTTAGCTGGAGCCCACTTCTGAAAGAGCCACCCTTAAACAGCCTGAACTTTTAGCGTTTGCCCTAATCCTGTGTGATGCTTAGTTAATGCAATATGCTCTTTTATTAGAGGAATCACAATGTTCATTTGCTCTCACACAGTACAGCCACTGCAATCCTGGGCCAAGGAAGCCTCACCACCAAATCATGCAGAAAAATGGCTGCTCACTGTGCTGCACAAGGGACGAACCTCTGCACACCCAACACTCATCCATCACCCTTACTCACATCAACTACTCCCTGTGTATGTATGTATGTATGTATGTATGTGTGTGTGTGTGAGAGAGAGAGAGACAGAGACAGAGAGAGAGAGAGAGAGAGACAGAGAGAGTTGGGGGGGATGGGGTTGTATGTCCCACAAGCAGACAGCAATCAGTCGTTTCCTTTTGATGCCTGGGTATTCAAGCATGTGTTAATCAGCAGTAATGCAATTTAAAGCGTCATATCTGATTACAGGCCCCCCGCAACACACACAGTTTTCTTGTGTGAACTCTTGCTGGTGAAACAAAGTCATGCGGACTCTTTCTGCACGAGTGGACCTAGGACGGTCGCAAATCCGCCTACAAGGATCTCCGCTAAGAACTGGGAGGAACGTCACAGATGAGTGCAGAAAGGCAGCAGAGCGGCCAAGAACACACACAAACCTAGCGTAACTCGCTGGCATCTCAGTGTTGTGTTTTCACTGCACTGGTGCACGTGTGGTTATGTACATGCTCTACTAGGGTGCATACGGCTCATGACGTGGCGTCGCTGATGTCACTCTGTGTGCATGGCACTGGGCACTGTGATGCACACAGCCGGCTCGTTTGTGGAAGTAACTCTGAGGTTTAGCTATAATAATGGAATTCTTTTAACAAAACACTGTATTAACATTTAAAACACTAGAACAGCTCTCTAAACAGGTCGATTAGTATCCTGTTACTGTATTGCCTTTTATTCAAACCTTCACTTTTTAAACAAAGCTGCCTTTTGTAAACAAATGTCTTGCGCTGTTTTTACGAACTGAGGTGTTGCTCACAAAGAGTCAACAAGGAAAAAAAGCATGCGTTACTTTGTACTTCAAGAGCCTACTTTAATCCTGCTTACAAACGAGCATTTCTAGGACAAGCTGTTGTTTTTTGGTTTTTTTTTACAGTTTCCTGATCTGCCATAATTGTCATTTTTTGTGATAAACACCTGATTAAAGTAGAGCTCTCTCAACTGCAGATCTGCTCAGTTTAAACCATTAATCCCTTAAAGTTGGACACTGCTTAAAAAAATGGATGAATATAAATGTCAAATAACTGTTTCAGTTCTTTATACGACCCATGTGCATAGCCCATTAAGTTCGGCTGGTGTGTTTTAAGTGTGAATGGAGGTCTTTGCTAAGAATGTCCAATCAAATCCTTTCCATACTGCATCATTAATATTAACACTTTAAATTTGACAAAGCAGCTCAGCAGAAAACTTTGCCAACCTCTACTGGTATATAGGGATGTGCACAAGAGCGTGAGGCTTTTCTTCTGTAAAAGCTAGTGGAAAAATGTGTGTGTGTGTGTGTGTGTGTGTGTGTGTGTGTGTGTGTGTGTGGGGAAGAGGAAAGCTAAGAGGAAAGCTGACAGAGTGCTGAAACTGCATCCAGGGATTTGTGAGAAGAATGTGTAAATAACACACGCATCACTTCCACTTCTGCGCTAATCTTTGCGATTGTGTGTGCGCATGCTGACTGCAGGCTGAGCGAAGCGGAGTTTGTGGGCTGCCCTTAGAGATGCTGAGTTGCTTGTGAGAGTTGTGCGCGCGCGTGTTTGATGTAGAATACTCCAATACACCTCGGCAGTAATGCACATATTACATAATCTATGCAATGCATGCAGTAACACTTGTCAGCTTTTAGCCTTTGCACGATGAAAGGAATGATCTTTTTCAGTGATCTACAAAGGGATAAAAAAAGAGTCGAGCACTTACACTACTACAAACAGACATGCACACAAACACAAACCCATAGCCCCTACATTCTTAGGCTGGAGGCAAAATAATTGGTGGTGTGTATGTGTGTGGACATTATTACCAGCATTGTGCAGCAGTTCCCTGGAGGCTTTCTGTCATACAATAAGACACATCTCCTATAGAACTTTCTGCCCTGTTCACCCTCTATTCAATCCCGGAACTGCTCTCCTACATGCAGGCTGTTTTCTACTTATAGATCACTCGGGCAGGCCCAAACATTTTACATGCTTCAAGTATTTGTTGGTATTTATATAACACTATAGAGCTGAAAAATACTAAATTGTCGTTTTGTAAAAGTAATCAATTTTAAAGCAGCAACAATGCAGAAATTCAGCCAAAACCCAACTGCTAGTGTGTTATATGTTGCTATAGATGCCATTTATGTAGCCTCTTGCTGAAATACAACATTGTTTATAATAGTTTTTTTTAATCACCACATAGGATTTGGTTCTAATTTGTGGCTTTTATCCATCAAGTTATTTTATTTTTCTAGCTCGCTATTGTCATGAAAAGTGGTTGGAGTTTATGTAGCAACAAGCCCCAGGCCCACTGTGGACAGCAGAGTTATCGTTCACTGTGAGAACTCATCCAAATTTAAAGAACTGAGGCTCCAAGCTCCCAGTTTTTTACATTAACACACACACACACACACACACACACACACACACACACACACACACACACACACACACACACACACAC
>JBBPDA010000126.1:17881946-17898903 GCA_037974385.1 Arnoldichthys spilopterus
CACACACACACACACACACACACACACACACACACACACACACACACACACACACACACACACACATATATATATGTCATCTACCATCTTTTTAAAAGGCCTATGCTGATAAATAAAAGGCTTCAAATTTTGCAGCTTCAAACTATGCTTCTATATACTTACGACAGAATCAAATTCCAACATAATGAACAAATACTTGATCATTAAAATGATTTAGACTAGACACATCAAATTAAGGACCGCATTAAAAGAACTGAAGTCTCAAGGTAGGTGGAACAGCAGTAAAGCGTGGGGCTGCCATGTTCAATTAACTCCATGTTGGAAATGGCACAGAAAACAGGTTACAGACAGAAAGGGGGGGCGAAATAAATAAAGCATATGGCTTTGTGGAAACTGAGTCATTGTTATGTATACGCGGTTCTGTTGTGTGTACACCGATTGTGCTGGGTGTCACTTAACGATGCTAATTGGCTCTTTGGCTTCAAGTGCGAGCAGAATTAATCATTTTCTGAGCTTTTGTCAACCACCAAACACACAAGTCACTTTCCCAGCGGCCAAGGAGCCAAGGTCTGTACGCTGCATAAATACTCTGTTAAAAACATGCACCAGACTCATGAGACCACAGTTCAAAATGGGCCGTTCAGAATATTCACACAGTATCCTTCAGCAGTAACCAATTTATGCAGCAAAACCGGTTTACGACTCGCAGAAGCCACGAGCAAGTAAAAGAAGTTGATGAATAACTAAATAAATATCCTTACATGAAAATACTTCGCCGGAGTACTCTGAGCAGTCAGATTAGGCTTTACGAATATGCTGATGCCATTCTGTGACATTCAGCGACTGACAGGCACTGTTTTATCCTGAACATACACATCTCTGCTGCGAGACACCCAGCTGCATTAGCCAGGGGAGGCACACAGTCAGAATTATTCATACAAAACTTGGAAGAGGGAGGACTGCACTGGCATAAATCTCTGTTTTTCAATTTAAATCGAGGGGGGAGACCATGCAGGCTTTGGAAGAGCATAGAGCGCTTCTGCAGGATTGCACCAGATGACTGTTCATTTCTGACATGACTCACATGCCTGATAAATGAAAGAGGAGAAGCCATTATGTAACCAAATCTAATGACATTTATTACCTTAATACGCTATGCTAACTCTGGGTCTCCTACTGACAGGGGATTACAGATGGATCAAACCAAAAGGTAGCAAGGAATGTCATTTCCACTAACAGCGGCGACAATGCTCTTGTGGTGAGGTCGGCTGCAGACGAGAGTGGGAGGGATCGGGTCTGAGAGTGGGGGCTCGTGTGACTGTGGGTGGCACAAAACATCATTGTTGGCAGGGAGGATAAACAGAAATAAAAGGTTATGAAGACATTGCTTTTAACCAGCTGCTTGTAGGACCTAAAAAAACACCAAGAGCAGCGGTTAAGTCTCGGTTGGCTGCATCTTTATTCGCTCGAACAAACGTAAATATAGAAACTAAAATAATAAGCTCTAATAAAAACAGACTTCCGGCTAAGGTAATATAACTGTCACTGTGCAAATACAATGTAATGTCGTTCGGAGCAAAACCTTTTAGATGCTTTAAGACAAAAAAAGGAATTTTAAATAGACAAATCCTAAATGTACTGAGATTTGATAATGGAGGGAACAGAAGGTTGACTTTAGTGTGGGCCATATGTATCATCTCTAGGCTTGATGCCTTAAAACCATTAGCTCGCAGGCATTAAGGTGCTGTTCCTGCGGGGACTCTTGCGTTCCTTCCATGCCCCAGGTCCTGCAGCGGTGAAACATGCCTAGGTGCAAGCCTAGGAAGCTGTGGGGGGAAGCTGCCTTGACTAATTGGATAACTCATCCTATGATTCAGTATGTCGCTCCCTGTCTGACACAGCCTGCCCTCCATTTGTTAAATTAAAAGACAACAATGACAGTGGTGTGAGGAGTGATGACCAGAATTGTAATATCTATATAATCACCCGCTGCCCCTTCCTCTATTACTCTCAAATCTCTCCAATCTGTCCTAATGTAATTTAGAGCGAGAGAGAGCAAGAAAGACGGCCAGAGAGAGAAGACCATATACAGGAAGAGGAAAAGGTACAAAAGACTTTTCAAACCAAATTGCAAATTAAGCACCCGAGAGGTGCATGGCACTCACATTTCTATGTCGAGTCTTCAAAAACACTTTAACTAAGGTGGATTTCAAATTATTTTGCTGCACGTTTTGATATTGCCATGGTTACAGCCACTGCCATGGCTTGGTCTTTGAGTAGGAAAATAAATACATTATATAGAACTCTTCAGATCTGATTGAAGGTGCTTTGTTACAGGTGCCAATAGAACACATTACATACTCCCATGCTCAGGCTGTGTGTCCATCAAGATTTAATTATCATTATGAGAACAGATTAGAAGAGGGACCTTTAATCAAAAGCATTGTCCAAAAACAGTAAGGAAAAAAAAGACAACGCTTTCCTCAAACCATCTAGCAGCAATTTAAGAACTTCAGAAAATCAGTGAAAAAATGCAGCATGCACATGACTAACAAAAAGATTCAGGTACAAAACTACAACGTCAAATGAGGAAAAATGGGACGATCACTTGTCCTCATTAACATGAGAAGCTGTAGTCAGAAGTCTCCATCTTGCCAATGCTGGTCTCAAAAAGTCCTTATAGATTCCCTAAAGCTCCAATTATCTTAATTCTCAGAGTGCTGCAAAGGCCTGTGATCATGCACCACTTTGGCTCTCAGGGCAAGCAGCATAATCTTTTGATAGTCTGCAATGCTGCAAACCTGCGAAGAAAATGGCCCGGGCTATTTAGCTAATCGTTTCCCATTCTCGGACCCTTTGCCTGAAACAGCTGGACTCGGCCCTATAGAGGTAAAAGAAAGGACTGAGCAAAACAGGATTACACTGCAATCAGCAGTCCTCAAGGGCATGCTTCAGATGAATGTCAGAAGCAGCCGTGTCAAGCTGGCATGAGTCTGGGCAGGCACAGTTCTGAACAGAGCTGGGAACTTCCACCAATGCCAGAATTTACAGGTCAGAAGGTGCCTCTGTGGACTGCAGTCCTTTCAAAACATAAAGAAGCATGTCGTTCAGATAATAAAACCAAGACTGAATACGTTCTATGAGTAACCTAATAACACTCTGTATGATTCAACAACTCTGGGATGTAATTACAGGAATGATTTGGTTGAGAATGGATGTCCTGTTTGTTAGTTATGTCAGTT
Source organism: Arnoldichthys spilopterus (assembly GCA_037974385.1). Classification (NCBI taxonomy): domain Eukaryota; kingdom Metazoa; phylum Chordata; class Actinopteri; order Characiformes; family Lepidarchidae; genus Arnoldichthys; species Arnoldichthys spilopterus. The sequence continues at coordinate 17,885,189 of JBBPDA010000126.1, forward strand.
TTAGCCCTGGTTCTAAAAGAAAGAGGGACAATTTGGACATTAAGCATGTCTTTGTATTAGATTTTTTTCCAAACAACTCCTTCTGAAGGGTCCACGGACCTGACTGACATTGTGGCCTCTGCTGCAAAATTCACTTTTGAAAATTTGGCTTTTGCTACATACAGTTTATCAAGGGATAAAACACAGACTAAACCGGGTCCGGGAGATATAAGAAGAGTCCCTGGATGATTTTCCAAACTTATATTGTCTGAAAAAAATATATTTTGATTGTAGCTCATGCTGGAAATCACAAACTATATGGAACATACTGGGGCCTTTCCCACACTTAGACCTTATGTGGGTGGGTGGGCCAGATATATTAACTACCCCTAAAGTACATTTGGCAAAGCATGCAATGTGAAGATGCGGTTTGGTGGGGGTTTGAACCTGTGATGCTGTTAGACCTGGGTGTGCAAGACCACAGCCCCGAACATTTTACAAAAGCTCTGGACCTCAAAAAACACATTTAGTATTATAAGAAACCCAAATCCTCTCAAACTGCCCAGCCACAAAATGATAACGTCTGTAATTGACTTCACACCACATGTCTCCGCTTAACCCTCTCTCTTTTAATACATCACTGTCTAATGAAAGAAACATGGACAAAGCAGAGAGCTAGAAAAGTGCAGTATAAAGAAGGAATAGGTATGGACCAGTAGAGTTTTGACTGGTTTGGAGATAATAATTAGATAGTATTAGTATTAATTCCACCTAAATCAATTCCATAAACAAAAAAATGACAAACCACAGACTACACAAATCCTTGCTCGATAGAAAGTTGCGCCGTCTCTTTATTTACTTCTTCATAATCAGCCTGAAATTATTATTAGTGAGTTTATCAATGCTCTCTGTTAGATGGTAAAGCAGAGGTTGGTGCAACATTTTAAGCCAGTGAAAACAGTTCTCTTGCAACCTGGTTGCCAAGCAACAAAGAGCGTGAGTGTGTCTCTTTGCAGCAATAGTTTACATTTTGTGGGATTTCAATGCAGCATGTGTGTGACGTCAAGGGAAGAGCGTCAGTGGTATCACATCAATCAAATTAAGACTGAAGGTAGAGAGAGGAGCTTGGAGCTTCCTACAACTGCTTCAATCTGCATGGATTTGATGGGCTTCCATACACACAGACGAATAAATGAAAAAGCACTTATCAAAGTCCACAGTACAAAGGCTTTTGAGGGGGAAAAAAGCATTCATTTTTAATCTAAAGGAGCTAAAGGAGAATAAATAAATTAGGTAATCCAGCCAAAGACTGGAAAAAAGGGTAAAAGTTAAATATTAGCTGAAAATCCTCAGTCCAGCAATTCAACTAAATAAAACATGGTGCAGATATTGATTAAACTAAGTGTTGCGAGTCAAAAACAACCAAAAATCACCAACGTATGTCCTGCCTTGCCTAATACGACTTTCTCTAATTTTAGTCTCTACTTCGCGATGGCTCGCGCCACTCTTGACAATGAAGGTCAGCTGAGGTAAGCGTTTTCTCCCCTCCACCTCTCCCGATTTTATGAACAAAGACGAAAGCCTCTCACTCTGGTCCAGAATTAGAGAGAATGGTTTAATGAGAAAGAACCGTGTGTCCTCAGAGTCCATTTCATTACTGAACCTCTCCAAAAAGGACACCTGACGCAGCAATCCCCCCCCTCTCTGCCACTGGGGGAGCAATAAAAGAAACTAACACTTCGCAACGCTAGAAATAAACGAGGGTGCGAGTGCCTGGGCTGAATAAAAAAAACAAAAGGTCAGCATGAAAGCACGGCAAAGCTTTCGACATTTCCTCCCTCCACTACAGCTGAGGGGTTATTTAACCCCAAGGCGTTAGGAATAGATGCATGAGGAATGGCACAGGCTAGATGCTGGTTTAGAAGAGCAGGCCATCTTGCTGATCTGCACTACTCAGGCCTCAGCAGTTCAAACTCGATCTCATCAGTGTGGCCTGCCATGCTGGTCCATCCCCTCTCTGTAGCCACACAGCCAAAGGGAGGGAGGCGAATGGCCAAGCTAAACCTGTCTCCTTTAATTCACTCTGCCTCGATTCGCCAAGTCAATCCCACTTGCTGAGGAAACGGTGGTGCAGGAAGTGAAAGGGTCAAACTGCATGTGAGGCATCACTCTAAACCAGCAAGCACTGCGTCCAGAGAGGTGACATTGAGACGAGGTGAGGGGCTGTGTGAGTGCACATCTGTATGTGTCTCTCTCTAAGGGACTGTGCACAAAGTGTGACTGCCTTTCTAAGCTGCCTGCATGTTAAAACAGAAAGTACGTGTGCAGATGCACATTTCAGCTTGATATTCTTAGGCGAGGGAAAGTTAGAGACAGAGCTTTACAGATTTGTCTGAACACAGAAAAGGCAAAATTTCCTGAGAGATTTTGTGAACTTCTCATATATTTCATGTTTAGGTTTCTCTCGCAACCAAATTTTGGCCTGTGATGATCGTTTTCAATGTTTATTTTTTGACTTTAGTAGAGTATGCAGCAAACTATGCATTGTAATCATAATCACAGCTAATATCCAGGTTACACAGCGATGTGTGAATCATGTAACATTAGAAAAGCATATTATTTAGTTTTATGCTGTTTATAGTATATACTATGTTGTGTATCGGCCTATTTACCAATCGTCCAACTGGGAAAACTCCCGGTACTCCCGATGGCCAATCCGACCACAGGTCGGTCAAAATATTGGGAAATCTGAGAGGCTGGGAGACGTCAGCGTGCTGAGTCCATTCCTCTGTGGGTAATTCATAGGCTTGTCTCCTCCAATAACATTCATTTTTAGTTCAGTGTTTCTTTGCTTCCAGTAGTTTGTCTCTGTACAGTCCCTTCTTTCTTTAAAACTCTTTTTAAAACAGATTCAGCTCATCTAGCACTAGTTTGTAGGTTTGTTTGTACTTTCCTGCCCTGTACATGTGTTGCTGTGTTTCGTCTGCAACACAATATGGCAGCAACACATTGTACTGTGATGTCAAAATGCCAAGCCCTATTAGCCTCCGCTACCAGCTTGCACAACATGCTCCATTATGCGGTTGGACACCAAGTCCTTGTTAGAATAGTGGACTGACATTTATTGTGCAATTAAATGAAAATTTAAGGTTTTTAATAACGTTACAATGAGAGCTAGTGTTTTCGTTCTGCTACACTACATGACCAAACTGCCAAGGATCTTTAGATTAGATAAAGCATTAGATACAATCTCTTTTCTTGTGTGCTGTGGACCAGTCTGGATGAGTGTAAAAATGAAAGTGCAATCACATCCTGTACACTGCTCTTGGCGTATAACCTCCATATGACTCACTTTTTTTCCTCTCTTTTCTTTGGAGAATTTTGTTTTATTTAAGTAAATGTTTATATCTTTTTAAGTTTTAATCTTTCATTTAAGGTTATATAAACAGTGATGCTAATAATTGTATGATTTCTTCTGGTTCATTTTATGTAGGTACATGACACCATCTCTTGTAGTAATGTTTGTGTGTAATTAATGTGTAGAAAACAACATTAACATTAACACAATTGTTATTAGGAAATTGCAAATAGAAATTAACCAAACTATATATATCTGTTCCCAACTTGAGACATTGAAAGAAAGAGAGAGAAAAAGAGAGAAAGAGAGAGAGAAAGGAGAGCGAGAAAGGAGAGAGAAGGGAGAGCGAGAGAGAGAAAGAGAGAGAGAGAAAGAGAGAAAGAGAGAGAGAAAGGAGAGCGAGAAAGGAGAGAGAAGGGAGAGCGAGAGAGAGAAAGAGAGAGAGAGAAAGAGAGAGAAAGAGAGAGAGAGAGAGAGAGAAAGAGAGAGAGAGAGAGAAAGAGAGAGAGAGAAAGAGAGAGAGAGGAAGAGAGAGCAAGTAAGAGAGAGAGAGAAAGAAAGAGAGCGAAAGAGCGAGACAAAGAGAGAGACAGCGAGACAAAGAGAGACAGTGACGGAGAGAGAGAGACAAAAAGAGAGATAGAGAAAGACACCGAGAGGAGAGCAAAAGAGAGAGAAAGCAAGAGAGAACAAGAGAGAACAGATGATTGATTCAAAGACGAGGGCAGAGGGAGGCTTTTTGTTGCCTTCAGCTGTAGATCATAATGATATCAGCACGAGGCCCTTCCTGTGCGCACTGCCCCTCTCTCTCTCTTTCTGGGTGATGTGTGTGAAGGATAGAGGACAGGAGAAACAGCTGGCAGGGCCGCGTTGGACTGCCAGGCCCATCGCTTTCTTTCGCCTGTTTGAGCCATAATGAAAATGGAGAGAGAGAGATTGGGATCGCGGACAGCGAGAGCTTCATCAATCAAAGCTCTGTGGGAAAAAAAAAGAATAGAACTGGCTGATAGTGCCAAATCCACAGCCCTGTTCTACCACTGCTCCTCCCCCGAGGTGCACGCTCGCTGTAGAGCCTTGCATTTGTTCAGCACCCACTGTTCCTGGCATTTGAGTGCCCGTGTGTTCAGCCTGAATTAATATGACATGACAACAGGTTTGCTCATTCTCCCACCACCCCTCCCAAGTTGGGCTGGATTTTAGATGACAGTGACTGGCCTTTGCTCTCCAACCAGGAGCAAGGTTGAGAAACGCAACACTGTGCTGATTAGTCCACTTGTACAGATTAGATACAAAGAGACAAACTTGTTTGCTAGTCTGGTATCATAAAAATGCCAGAGCTAAGATGTGGGTGTATGTGTGAGTTTGTGTGCGTGCGCACTCACCTTGTCCTTCCTCTGCCGGGCCACCTCCTCGGCCGACTGCAGGGTTTTGTAGTAGGCGCTTCGCTCGGCTGTGAAGTGGACCTTAGAGAGCGAGTTCTCCACCAGAGCCACAGACAGATTCACCCCCTCGATGTGCAGCCAGCCTATGAAGTTCCCTGCTTTATCCATGCTCTCAACCTCCACCTCCACCTGAGAGAGAGAGAGAGAGAGAGAAAATATAGAAGAGTTAATGTACTGTATCTGGGATTACTCAAGAGATTCCATTACAGCATGACAGAAGGGAAGAGGTCCTAGCCTTAAACAGACAGATCTGTGGAACAGCGTGAGCATTTTATTGATCACCCACCAGGCTCTGCACATCAGGTGGCACCTCCTTTGGTATGTGTGTGCGTACACACACACACACACACACACACACACAGAGCGAATCACTCATCTTCCTCACACAATTAAGCACGGGGTTGAGCTTCTGTGGCAAGCTGACTTCAACCTGACATTCTCAATTAAAGCACACAAGCTCACACACACGTGTGCATGGTAACCTTGGACCAACATTCTCCACTGAAGCACACATTCAGAGAACACAGACCTCTGATATGGCACATTTGTCTCCCAGTGATGAAAGTATGTACTGGCCAGTGCCCAGAGAGGAAAGGCAAGGAAAAAAATGTCCATTTTTGCATAAAGGGAGTGAGAACTAAGGTTTTTATAGCCTGTGCTGTGGATTTAGCCCTGGTTTTAGAGGGAGGTTTAGTTTCCTAGCCATGCTGTTAAATTACAGCCCAGCTCAGAAGTAGTTCCAAAGTTCTGGGAGGCTATATAAAAGGTCTTGGTTATGTTAGTCTATGCCATTTTTATGTTCTCTAACATTGATTTTTGGTTGGTGTCTGTCACATCTGCCAAGAGTACATGGAACAAATGGAAGAGATCACTGAGGCCATTATTAAAAGTAATGGTCTTCCCATTGCTGTCTGCACAGTGTCAATCTGTTCTCCCAAAGAACAGAAATACATAGCAAGCTCAAAGCATACGTACTTGCTTGAGCCAACATTGCTTTCTACACTGGCTTGTTTGAGGGTCAGACTCTCTGGCTGGTTGTACAGAAAGGACTTTGTTTGCAAAGAGCCATCATAGCAGTTCAGATACCACTGTATTTAAGCAAGATTTTAAATTTCTGTCACAAGGCGTCCTTACAGAAGTAAAGGCATCTGGTACCGGGGCTAACAGATGAGTGTGAGAAACCCAAGGCTTAGACACAGGCATACAGCTGTTGCAGCCTTCTGTGTTAATTTTTCCACAGCTGAAACCAGACGTGCAGAGTGAATATTGGCCAGTTAGATTACTTATAAACTCGAGTTTCCTGATTTATCCTGTTTTCCATGTTACTTAAGACTAAATGCACCAACAAAAAAACTACGATCACTCTCCCAGTTAGCTGTTCATCTTTTTTGTGCTACACACTTAATTGAAACCAAACCAATTTTGTTGGGACTTTTTTTTTTTTTTTTTTTAGAGTCGACGTGAGAATAGGCAGGTGTTGTGGAAAGATACTCCAAGAGTCAAGCGATTAAGACTGGGGCTGTACAGCCCCTTGGCCCCCTGGGAAATCTACTGGGAATTACTTGGGAGGCTGAGCCAGCGAACGCAGAGAAAGTAAAAAGCTTTTTAATGAGGGCATAATCGCCACTTTGATTAAACACGAGCATGACAACCAACTTCACATTATTGGGACAAACAAACACGTTTCCCGCCTCACTACTGGCTAATGGAAGGCTAATGTGCTCCACTCAAACACGACACCCCCCTCAGAGTCTGGCCCCCAGAAAGTGTATTCTCGTAAAACACCCTACTTGCTAAACACTAGGCCTTCCGTATACTCGTGCTGAGGTAAATATGGGCCAGGTGATGAGGGGGAGAAAGCCAGTGGAATGAGAGACAAAACGGCAAAGACAGATACTGCTATTGTGCAAGAGAGCGATGGCGACATATGGTACTCTGGGCACAGAAAGAGACTTTTTAATTCTCAGGCTTATCTTAATACAAGGTCACATTCAATGCTGTGTGGTGAAATTCTCAGAAAACACAAAATATCTTATATAATCCACTGTATTCATTTTGCTATTACATGAATTCAATCTGGATGCAATAAAGTAAAACTAATATCACATTCTATTTTGTTACAATTCATAGACTGAAATATAAAGCTGGCACAGTGTGAGTAACTAAGAAGGCAAACCTTTCACACACATCACATATGAAACAGAAAGTATAATCACTGAAGCTATACTGATGGCCCATATCTTGTCTAATTTTCCCATATTGAAGTGCTAACGGTCTCACTAAGACTCCTTTACAGTTGTAAAAATAATTGCATTATTGCAATTGTTGGACCTGCATTCCAATCAATACAAGTAATAAGTAGTTGCTCTGAGTTTTAGATTTTATAGACAAATAGTTTCGCACCCCCCCAATTATCCAGTCGTAACCTACTCGGACAGCAAAGTCCATCCTGTGCCCATTCAGCAAGCAGGGAAATGGCCTTGGAGTTCAAAGCACTGGGAGAAATGTCATTCGCACCCACAGAGAAAAATTCTGCAAGGGTGTTTGAGACCTAAATAGTGAAAGGAAGGAGGCGACCAGAGAGAAACATTTAGGGAGAAACCACATGTGCATTTTGCGATGGAGGCCACTTATGCAAGTGGCATAGTGCTTAGGAAGTATGCTTCACACTTGACAACGTCACCCATTTCAGAAAAATGGAGCAAGCCCATGTTGAATGTAATGAGAACAAACAGTCCCCCGTAGCTACAGCAGCAGCGCACCAGCACAAGGGAGCATCACAGGCACAGTGGTCATTGTAGTACCACATTCCACCATTTCCTGCTCTCACACTCCCATCCTATCCTGGCCCTAACCCATGTCAAACACTCCTCATTATCTTGCAGGGCAGCATGCTGAAGCAGCAGAGCAGCTCAACATTCAACATTGTGTCTTATTAAGGAGCTGTGCTGCTGCAGCTGATGGTTAAGAGTGCGTGTGAAAAAAAGAGCGAGCAAGCGAGCCAGAACAGGAGTGAGTGAGAGCCAGAGAGAGCAAAAAGAAAAAGAAAAAGACAAAGAGAGAGAGAGAGTGAGATGAGAGACGGGTGGTAATATGGCCTATTGATCAATGCTGTGTTTGCGGCTGCCCCACGCTGCTCCAGGCCTAACATCCTCTGTATGCTCTAGCTAACAGAGCACACTTCACACCTCCAGAGCTAACCAACACCGACGCGCTCACACACATCTCATGCAGCGATCGCCACCTTGTCCAACAGGAAAACACGATGGCACAATGGCTCTCCTGAACGGCACACAGATGGCTTCCACTGGAGGCTTCACCAGAGCCAAGAGAGCTCCCTGAGGAGCAGGCATTTGAGCCAATATGGCTCCCGGTGGAGCACAAATGGCCTCTGCAAGAGTGAGAAATGCGGCGCTGGGCGAAGCGGGAAATAAAAACCTAAAATCTCAACCAAAAGAGTTGGTCTAAACTCACCATCTGATCTCTAAGAAATATCAAAAGAAAGGAATTCAAGTCCTCGGTTTAGCACTTTGAGCAGCCCTGCTCCGCACATTTTTATTGTTTTTCTTGAACTGCGGTGTAAATTTGATTTGTCACCAAACCATTTCTATAAAGACAAACAGACAGATGGAAGTTTCATTAAGGAAAAAAAACCCTCACAGCGGTCTAAGGTCTCATCCGATTGTTGAGAATGGTGAGGTACATGATGTTTTTTATATCATATTGTACATTTGGCACAGCTGCTTGCATTTTGTTTGTCCCAACTCCTGAAAAAGTGCTCAGAAAGCAATGTGTACAGTGAAAACCTCTTTAAATAATAAACCTTGTCCATCTAATACTACACTGCCCACCCCTAGACAGAAGTTTTCAAGTCCAAAAGAAGCTGCGCCGAAGAGGAATTCATTTTAAAAGGAGGTTTGTCAAAATTTAAGCAAGAGAACGCTAAGGACGAGTGAATACCAACCTATAAACAAACATTCAAAGCCACTACAATGTTATCAGGCCGACCACAAGCTTTAACCTCTGTTTAACCTTCACCAAGCCTGTCTTCCACGCTCCGTTCCCACACACTTTAAATGTACAGATGCACTGCAGCGCCTCTCTCTGCTTAATCAGCTGCCAGCGTCAGTGCCACACACATTCTAAATCTGCTTTTATGGCATGGCCCAATTACCAGAGGCCTCTAAGCTCATGTGTCGCCTCTGACTCGCTTGCACTCCATAAGCTCATCAGGGCTGTAAATGGTAACGAAGCAATGGAGCCAAGCACAGAGAGGGGCTGGGAGCTTTGATTCTCTGATGTCACGAGAATTCATCTTGCACCTCTAATTTGCAGATGTAAGCGCCACTTCCAGCCGAATACCAAGCAGGCGGGTTTCGGTGGGGGCGGGGCTGCGATGTCCTCATTCGTTTTCATTAAACGGCCGCTCCTCTATGAGTAATGTAACCTGCCATGGTGCTTGAACCATAATGTATAATATTATAATATTAAAGGTGGAGGGAGGAGGGAGAAAGGCATTTCATCAACAAAAGGTACTGAGGGTTGCATCATACTTGCAAAGCAATTGATGGGAGAACGCGTGTGCGCGCGTGTGTAAAGGAAAAGGGGGAATGCACGTGGTTTGAGCAGCAACACGGTGTGCAGAAAAGCCAGCGGTGATGGGCAGGTAAAGGAGGGAGATCTGACACACCACTCGGAGGATGAAGCTCTGTGTGCATGTGGTGTCTGTGTGAAGGAGGCAACGACAGAGGAGGAAAGAAGTAAAAAATGCGGCATAAAGCAACGATTAAAGCTCAGTGCATGTTGGGCAGGAGGACTACATAGCCAAGCCTAATCACAAGCCTTTCCACTGATTAAATGGCATTATCAAACAAGGGAGTCAGCCAGAGGAGCATGCTGTCATCGTTCACATGGAGCTCAGCCTGCTGCCGGGTATACAGAGTGTCACTGTATGACAGTGTCTTCTCTTACGCTCACGCACGCACGTGCGCACGCACAATCCTGCTGAATCAGGATTGGCCACTCTTCCATGAAAGCACCATTTTAGCTTGTCGAATGAAGGGGGGTGGGGGGGGGGGGGGGTGGAGGGGTGTCCTTCCCCTTACTCTCTGTGCCTTCACCATCCATTACATTATGGATCATTTATTTTTTAAGTATCAACACATGATCTAATTTTGACTGCTTAGGGATGCTGAATGACTTTTAAAAATGGCTGAATGATATTAAAGAGGGCTTAATGTTAGCAGTTCACATTCATCACTTAAACCCAGTGTGACAATAGAAACAATCATCGTGACGAATGCAGAACTGCACATGAAAGAAATAAAATAGCAAGTTCTCCTTTGAGGGGAGGTTGGTTTGCCGTCCACCGTGTATTCCTGCCTTTGCAATTGGCCATGCGCAGGTCGGCGTGAGCGCAATTTTGGACATTCTACCTCTCATTTCACCACTTGTACTATGCATCTCTGGCAGAGCTGGGCCAGGTTTCAGCCACGCATTGACACATATTAGGGCTGCGAACAGCACAGCTGGGAGGGATGACGGTTTAAAAAGATATACAATGGGAGGATCTCTTCGTGTGTGTGCACAACTGCATTTGTTGCTTGCAGGGTAAAAGAAGGGAAAAGCTGACCAGAAGACCAGACAAAAAGAAGAGAACTGCCCCTGACTTCCCATCACCTGGCCTCATCCTAAAATAATAAACAATTACACAAGCATTAAACAAGAAGTAAAACTCAGGAAAAGCTCCCTGTTTGTCCGATTTTGTCCATCTACTTATGGAGCATAGGAACCGCTTCCTCTGGAGTGAAGGGGCTCGAGCTAACACCTTTTGGATGAGATCCAGAACTAATCGTTAAACGTGAGTAGCTGACCTCACTAATGGGCTTGAGGCTGAATGCAATCAAATCATAATGGCAATTGTTCCAACATCTAATGTAAAGCCATCCCAGCGGAACAGAGGCTGGTAGCGAAAGTGTACTTTTATCCGTCACAAGACAACGGTATGCCGGGGTGTCAAAGATTATACGAGGGCGAGGTCCCAAGAACCGGCGTGGTCTAAGCTTCCGTTACCCATAGCTCCACTGCTACACGGAGGAAGCAAATTTTGGATGTGTGTGCATTTGGGGTGAGGGGAAATTGGCTTTAGACTTTGCAGAACTAGTTAACCAATGGGAGATGTGCTTCATCATCCACCCACACAGCCCCTCTTACCGCTCATTACCTGATCAACAAGTCCACTACAAAAATCAATGCTTGACTAATGCCCACGGAGGACGAGCAGGAAAAAAAAAAAAAAGAAATGACTGAGAGGGCAGCAGTGGCACTTAACCTCAGGTAACTATGGTTACCATGTCAAAATGCGGTGTCCCACGGCGCCATCTGCGAGGTAAATAACTTGTGTGCGCGCGAGAGGCAGCGGGAGCCAGGCGCCACTACAACAGATGGGCTTCATGTCACAGCCCAGAGTCTGGCCGTGCGAGATCCTCTGCGAGCTAACGCTGGGCTGGTAGCACCTGATTATACACACTTACACTCCGGCAAGGGAAAAAAATGACCTTGCAGATCTTCAAAAACTTATTTTCCATCAGGAACTAACCAAGGTTATCAGCCTTTTAGGTGATGCAGCATAAGAATTAAAATGAGTAGAACTGGCTGGAAACTAAGGTTACGCTGCCATGATCACGCACCATCTACATATAAAACCGAACACACATCCACCTACATGGAGAGAACCGATCGACCATTACTTCAAACCACAAATCACAGCAATGGAAGACACTGTAGATCTATATTATAGACATTCTAAAAAAAGAAGCAGAGTATTGACCCGCTTACGTCGGTTTCGGATGTAAATGCGCAGTTAAGACCTTTAATTAAAGAAAGCGTGTGGTGAAAAATTTGAGACAGAAAGTAGATCAAAAATCAAGAGCATCCCTAAGGTTAAATAAGGTAGTGTTTTCTGGGAGGCGTAAATCAAAGGCTCATTTTGAGGACAGAGTGTGTCCATCGATTGAGAGGAAAAAGCATTGGCCTTTTTTTCCCCCTGCCTGTGTAGAACTCCTCCTGGGCTTGCCACATTCTCATTCTTCAGTCAGACACCCAATATATTATAGCATGCCTCTGAAGAGAGAGGTGGGGTGTAGTGGGGGTGTGGGCTTTAGGGCATCAGGGATTTCAAGTTGAACTCTCTAGGGTGCTGGAGCCCCCCCTCCAATATGACTTTAACAGGACTTTCAGTGACCAAAACCTGTAAGAAGGCGAAAACACGGGAACAATAAAAGGACTGATTGATTAAGAGGCTGATGGTATGGCTTAAGTGGGAGGAGACAGGAGATTGTGCTTCTGAAACGATCACTAGCAGAGCTGTAAACATTTCCCGTGATGCGAAGTCTCTGGTGGTACACGCAAGAAAAAACGTTACTCGCATACTCTAGGCGGCAAAGGCAAGGCACATTTATTTATATAGCACATGATCATACACAGAGGTCATTCAATGTGACTTACAGAGATTAACATTAAAGACTTTAAAAGGCAAATAAGCTTGAAAAGTGCATGATGAAAGTAAACATTTAAAAACAATAAAAAGCAATAAAGTGGATGATAAAAGTAAAACGTAAGAACAAATAAAAGATAAATAGGCATGAAAATAAAGCAAATGCATGATAAAAGTAAAATATAAAACAAATAAAAGAGAAATAGATAAAATAGCATACTAAGTAAAAGATGTGGCAAATAAGGCGGTTTTTAGTTTCTTTTTGAAGCTGGCAACAGTCAGAGCTCGTTCCAGCAATGGGCAGCATAATGACTAAATGCCATTTCACCGTTTGCTTGCAACCCTCTGCACCACCAGCTGAGCATTTCCTGCTGATCTAAGAGATCTTCTAGGCTGATATTTATCAAACATTTCCAATAAATATTTTGGAGCCTAAACCATTAAATGACTTGTAGACAATGAGTAAGACTTTGAACTCAATTCTGGAGTTAAATGGAAGCCAGTGTAAGGTCTTGAGGACTGGAGTAATGTGCTCTCTTTTATTGGTTTTAGCAAGAATTCTTGCAGCAGCATTTTGGAAAAGCTGGAGCTTTTTATAGTCTTTTTTTAGGAAGGCCAATAAGAAGGGCATTGCAATAATTGTGAAACATGAGTGGCGTCAGGTGCTCTTTCAGGGTGTCTCCAGGCACAGACATTTCACTGTTATTCCTCTCCGCGCTTATTTCTTTTCGGCCTGGCACCCATGTGCACATCGGTTGATGAAGGTGAACCCGAGACCAAGCGAGCGTCAAGTGAGCTCATTGATCGACTTATAGAGCGAATGCATCAGTGTCGCAAAAATCGCTGGTCTAAACCAAATCTTTCAACTGCAGAGGCCTCGTTATTGGCAAATGAGGGCAGAATATCCCCCGTTCATCCACACACACACCACTCACACGTGTTCAGATCACTGGCTTCCCCATTACTGTCTTTTCCTCATCAATAAATAATTGACAGAGGCACAAAATACGCTGCCTGTCCGCTCATTTCAAGAGGAACAAAGTGGAAGGAAAGGAAAAAAATATATATATATTGGATAATCGTGGGCATAACAAAGCCCACTCATGTCCGTTTATGCAGCTAAATGACCTGGCAGTAAAGAGATAAAACAAAATAAAATGAAAGTGTTATTCTGAGGAGGGAAGGGCAAATCTAGCCCTCCTCCACAGAGAGAGAGAGAGAGAAGGAGAGAGAGAGAGAGAAGGAGAGAGAGAAGGAGAGAGAGAAGGAGAGAGAGAGAGAGAGAGAGAAGGAGAGAGAGAGAGAGAGAGAGGGCGATAGAGAGAACGAGAAAGACTCGCTATGGTTAAGTCTTTTTAAGAGCGAATTGGGTCTTTTTTGATATCAGAAGATCTCTGAATGGCGAGATCAAAAAGTGTGTGCTGTCTCGCTGGGGAATGCT
>JBBPDA010000126.1:17906889-17918257 GCA_037974385.1 Arnoldichthys spilopterus
ACCAACAGCGCCCGGGGAGCAGTGTAGTGGGACGGTACCTTGCTCAAGGGTACCTCAGTAGTGCCCAGGCTGGGACTGGAACCTGCAGGTCCCAAAGACAGCATCCTAACCACTAGGCCACCACTGCCAACCATAGCATATCAAAACAGAAGAAAAAAAAAAAAAAAAAAAAAAGAGGGCTAGTGAGCGGGATGGGTGTAGTAAAGATTGATCAGGGCGAGCAGGCACTCCAAGCCCTACTATGCCAAATCCCAGGCTAGAATGTGTGGCACAGTAAAAACATCTTCAGCAGCCACTTACCAGAGAAGGGCAGAGGACAAGGGGACAAAAGCGACGCAAAAAAATACAGAATGGAACCAATGGGACAGGAGAAGCGGGAATAAATCCTCTCCAGCATAATGCTCTTCGTAAAAAGACAGAAAAAGAAAGTGCGATCAGCTCAAAAAACAAAAGCCTCGTTTTTGTAGTCTCATCAAAATCCAGATCACTACTGATATTTACAAACAAGGACTTGTGTTCATCCCATTCATTTTGACTATTAAGAATGTATTTTTACCTACGTTAAGAAAACCACTGCTGTGAGCGTTTTTTTTATTTTTTTTAAATCGTATATAAACATATTTATAAATAAAAAGTGATCCTAACATTTCATCTGACTTTAACTGCAAGTTCATCTTCTCATGTAAAAACAAACCCCTGCAGTTGTGCGTGCTAAATGTTGGACAATGTGTTGACCATGACTACGGGCGTGAAGCTTAATTTACAGAATGCAATTACAATTTTAATCACAACCACAAAATTAATCAGACAAACTGCAAATAGATATTTTTCGCAACTGGGTCACCCCCACAACCCAGTACATATTCTGTCTAGTTAAATGAGGGAGGCACATACCCCCTGAATATTTCTCTATGTGGGCATGCGTGTTGAGAGACTAATGAAACATGTCATATGGGACCCGAGCATTAAGGACATGGGTGTATCCCGGAACCTCTCCACCCAGTCTGTGTTCAACACACGCTGGCAGAAACACAAACAGGGCACTGCAAGACCACAGCAGCAGTGCTAGAATGGGTGGAACACTGCAAAGAACTAAAGACAGTCATCTTATCAGTAAATACAACTGGCATAGAAATATTAGCATCAGTACTGCATTATGCCATTCAAAAACACTGTACATTTATGAATTAAATACAATCTTTATGCGCTGGGTACAGCGACGGTATGCGTCATATAACAACATGCATGGTGAATTAGGACAGCCAGAATAAAATTCGAAAATTTGAATATTCATTGGAATCACAGTACAAATGCAAATGAGGGCGCTCTGCTACACAGTAAGCTAATATCCCAATAGATCATATAGGTGCCAAAATGAGCTGCTGGTTTAGTTGCTCCAGTTCCTGTTTTAGCTTAAAACGACAACAGGAGTGGGCAGTGGTGGCCTAGTGGTTAGGACACAGCCTTTGCGACTTGATGGTTGCAGGTTCGAGTCCCGGCCCGGGCACTACTGAGGTACCCTTGAGCAAGGTACCATCCCACTACACTGCTCCCTGGGCGCTGTTGATAGCTGCCCGCTGCTCCACATGTGCACGTGTGATGCAGAGGTTGCATTTCGTTGTGGTGCTTGAGTGTGTTCGCAATGACAAATAGTCACTTTAACTTCACAGGATATCAGTGGTTCAGAAAATGTCTATGCACCCATCGCATTAATCCCAGGCTGAGAATCACTGGTTTATAACCGGTCAGGCTTGTGAGGATGAATGGCTTTTTACTTTATGTAGCGTTTATTCCATTTAGGCACCGCTACAGTGTTGTATCTAGGAAAGTAAGGCAAGAAGAATGCAAATATATTCAAATATTCGACTAAATTAGAGAGAAAAATTCTAATTTAATTTCTAATCCCAACTAACAGTCCAATAGTGAATTGCAAACACACAAAAACCTGCCTTCTCAGCCTTTCATCACCCCACACCTCTGGTTAGTGAAGAGCAGCCCACACATGGCATCTTAATCCCGTAAGCCTACATAGCGAACATAAAAAAAGGATTTGGAGAATGCGGTCTGTAACAAATCTGTTTGCATTAGCAGGAATTTCAATGCCTAAAACAGTGCTGTGAGCGGAAGTTGGGGAACAAAGAGGCCAGCAGTTCGTGTCTCATGTCATCACCTAGTGCTTAGCTATTCATATGTTTGTTCCGGTTCTCTATAGACCCTGCTAAAGGGTCATCAATCGCGTTCTCTTTTTGCCCTTGTGGCAGGGGGAGTGTTGAGAGCCCAATCAATGGTCATCCTGGGCAGCGCTTGACCCTAGCCACTGCGCTGGATGGCCACTGTGTTATTGACTTCAATTTAGAAAGTGCTGCCCACTAACCACCCCCACCCCCCTCCACCCCCCATCACCACCTCAATCCCACTCTTCATACCACACTCCACCACCTCTGGGAAATCCTGCACTGCAACAGAAAACACATTTAAGAAAAGGTCATAGCCCACAGTTTAGGAGGATTTATCCTCAAGCTTTCTGTCATATTCCCCCTGTACCATTCTCCTGTTTCACTGCCAAACCTCCCCCTCCCCTATGTAAGCCATAGCTGGATCTCAGTCGTGCCATGTAAGACCTGTTCACTGGGTGTGGGCTAAATGTAAGCTTTAACACATTGCTCTGCTGGTGTGGCGCAGATTACATACACTTAGCGTGATGCCTGGATCTCCATGCCTACAGCAGGAATAGAGAGGGCATGGGGACTTTCTTTTTCAAGGGGCAAAAAAAAAATGTCATTTTCTACATTGGAAAATCTGCTATGGGCATGCACAAATGAAATGACCACATAAGAAGGAAAAAGAACTACTACAACACACCCACACGGGACACATTTCCTTTCGCAGAGATGATCCACATTTTCCAGCATCGCGGAATTCACCTTGATGTGTCTTTTCGGGCTGAATATAATTTTCCATGCATTAGATTACCAGACCCTATTACCTCTGCCTCAGCCTCCAGCCCTGCATGCTCCCCCGCTCTCTCTCATCTCTCTTGGAATAGACTGTAAGCATATTGTTCGTTTAAATCTAACAGAGCTCAATCTTCCTACAACTCAACAGCTTAATGGTGCCATTGGAATATATTAAACTCCTCTATGAGGCACAATGTGAAAGTTTAAGTCGGACCCATTCACCTTTTCTTAAACTATTCTATTGCTCCAAGCGTGCGCAGCTCGGGGTGATCATGCAGTCTCAACGACATCGAGGCAGATGGCCTCTCATTGACCTTGAGAACAGTCTTGGTGGAATGTGGGTGAGAGGAATAGTTTGGGGATAGAAGCTTATGGTGGCTCGCTGGTTTAGTAGGTATAAGGCAGGATCCTGCAGTGTCTTAGCTTGGTATTTAATATTTGTGATGAAACCGCTTCATCCTCAACTGCTGTACACCCATGTGTGGTGAAGTCAAGCATAAATGTGTGTTTTAAATACAGTTCGGGTAGATTTAGGAAATAATACCTCAAAATATGTAAAAAAAAAAAATAAAAGAAGATACTGATAAAAACTATAAGCCATGTCAAATACTTTTTGAAAGTCTATTCATTTTTATTACATTTACTAGACATAATTCCTCACTACTGGCCAAGGTGATGGTTAAAAAAGGGCTGGTCCAGTAGCTGAGAGGTTAAACCTGATAGTAAGTACTGACATCATTTCCCCATAACTTTGCATTAAACACAGAAACAACCCTTTAAAGCGGCCCTTTGCCACAGCTTTGAAAAAAGGAGGCTGCTGTGTTATGGAAAGCTGCTTGTGGCCTGCTAACTGCACTGCCGTCTGCCTCGCTGTCCGATTTGCATATAAAAACATGAGAGAACACCGTCAGACACTGCCATGGTGTTTGAACTGACAAGGTGAGTTCAGTAGTTCAGCAAAGTTGGTGCAAAGCTGTCACTCACATTCTGCCAAAGCAACAATGGAAGTTTGTGCCATGTGTCATACCTCAACTTTCAATGATTTGTCAAGCTGCTGTTCAGCCACACATGCTGAGCAGAATGTCCATTACTTATTTTTCTTCAAATTTAAAATTTGTTTCATCAATAAAGTTTATTTACATATTATGTGGAGCTATTCTGAACTAATCAAAACAACCCAACTTCAGTTTGACTGTTACCTATGGCAACAGATTTATGATAATGAATAAAAATCTGCTATTGCAAATCCAAGTTATACCCTATATGAAACAACAATGTTGATGCTGTTGTGTTCGGCCTGAATTCAGACACTCAGGCCCAAGGTCTCAAACTCTAGGAGTCTTTTTGAGCTCTCACAAACTGAGATGATTTCAAATTACATGTCTATTCTGCGCCAAATCATCAATCAAGGCCAGACTATTCAGCGCTTTAAGGCCCTCTGGAATGGTTTACACACACACATACAGTGAAATGGTTAACACACACACACACACAGTGATTTCACACATACTCGTACAGTGATTAACTCAACGCTCATAACTTTGCTTTATATCTACGTTAATCTCCTATCAAGGACACTTTCGTCAGAACCCAGACTTCTGGTTACTGAGGTCACAACTGGCTGATACATCGTAAGGACACGTACACTTTTTTGATACCTGCTATAAATGTTAGCCCTTTTGTCAGTGTAGATTCAGAGGGACTTGTTCTGAGGCCCTGTGACTCTGCCTGCGTGACGTCCTCAACCTTTTTGGGGGACTCTATCTCCAGATGAGACATCTCTATCTCTCTTAAATAAAACTTTTAAAAATACTTTACAGTGTAATTCTGATCTCTCCTTGAAGACACGTCGACACTCGCCAACATCAGTGCTTAAAACCTGCCCCCCAATACAGAAAACTCAAGGGATCGATATATCAGACCAATAAGCAGAATAAATAATGCCAACAATATAATTTCCCATCCATAACCATGAACTGATGTGAATTATAATTTTAAAACGAATACATAACAAAATGCTACATAGTTTCCCATTTTAAACTTATGAAGGTGATTTCACTAGTGCTGCAAGTTCCTTAAAACAGAACCGATCAGCACACTTCATGTCAGGGCTGCATTAAAGCAGGACATTGTGATGCAGAGATATTATATTTTTAAAAATCACTGAACTTACTAAGTCACACAAGGACACAAAATTCACTTTCCAACCCATCTACTAATGAGTAATCCATATTAGGAACTCGTATTGGCATATGAAAGAACCCCACCAGCACTCCACTATCTCATTAAAAGGAAGGAGTCTATCAGTTTGACAAGTCTGCCATTTTTACTGCAGGTACAGTTTGCCCTTTTAGGCCGATGTAGACCCAAATCAGCAACACAAATCCTAGCCTGAAGCGTTTCAGGAGAAACTGCAAGACTGTTCTCATATCAGTGTAAAAGAGCAAGTGGAACCTGAGACTGCGAAGGTCCTCAAAATCCACGCTGCCTAAGAGTCTGTCAGACTTTGTTTAAGTTCAATTTAAGGTAACTAGCTGGCGCTTTACAAGCTGGCCCACTGCCAGAAGACAAACAGAGCCAGGTATAATGAAGGTCATTAGCAGATAAAGAATGATCATTAAGAATGTGCCGGCACAGAGGAGGGGCTGCGACACGTAGCACCATGGCAGAGACTTAGTTCTGCCAATCCTTCATAGCACAAACAGCCTGGGCAAATATCATTAACCACACACACTGGAACCGGAGTGCTAAAAGATATTTTATACTATGAATGAAAATGAGCGAGAACAAACAGGAGCAAGCGAGGAGAGAGAACAAGAGAAAGAGCGCGAGAGTGAGAGAAAGACAGTGAGAGCGAGAGAGGGAAAGAGCAAGTGAGTGCGAGAAAGAGAGCAAGAGTGAGAGAGCAAGAGAAAGAGTGAGAGCAAGAGAAAAAGCAAGAAAGTGAGAGGAAAAGAGCACAAGGGCCCTGCTGCTGTACACCTGCCTAGTCTAGGAATGGACAACTAGGGAAGTGCAGAAAGAAAGAAAAAGAGACAGACAGACAGAGAGAGAGCGAGAGAGAGAGCGAGAGCGAGAGAGAGAGAGAAACAAAGAAAAGTGGTGAATAAACAGGAATTTCCCAGCATGACTGACTGAGGGAATTGGAATCTGAGCACATAATGAACTGGGTACTGGTAGAAACAGACGTTCCTCAGAAGAACAAGCAGTCTAAATGTTGTGTGGGAAGCGTAAACTTACAGTGGCAGTGGTTGGACAGTGGTCAAGTTAGTGGCCTTTCCATTAAAATATTTTAAAACTAGCTGGATGTAAAGTGAGAGTGCACAGCTAATATGATGCATGTTTAAATCCTACATGGACAATGCATTCACTCACTGCTAGGATCAAACATCATGGAAAAATTTCACTACATCCCATGAACAGCAGACATAAAAACTGTAGAAGTTCAGAAGGTCACATAAGCACATACCAAAACAGTAAAATGGATTTTAAACGATCAGACTGGCACATTATGAATTAGTCTGGTTTCACCAACTTCATTTTCCTTCAGATGTGCACCATGCAGAATATTGGATATTAAATACTGGATTGAGGCAAGTAAAGAAACAAAAACCCTGGAACGGGATATCCCTAATAAAGGAATTACGACAATTAACTGAGAAATAAAGAAAAATAAAGAGACAAACAGAGAAAAACAAGAGTGGGCAAGAGGCAGGAGCCTGGAGGCAGTCTTAAAACTCTAAATCCCATAGTGCACCTATTGCTCCGGCACAGTCAGAAGCATATGATGTGAATAACGATAAGAGGAAAATCCCACATAAGGGGGCGGGATGGTGCTGTATGCTGCAGTAATCTCCCATGGAATTAATTCCTGGAAGCTGAAATTAAATGGAAAGGAAGTGTCCGCTCCCCCGGCCCACTCAAGGTCACAAGTGTTTGCTGAAATGATAGAGCTTTCATGCTGACAACATTTGATTGATTCAAAGTCTGGGGAAAAAATAATGAGTAGGAGCAGCCTGAAGCTGGCACCAACACTGTGTGTGTGACGACAGCGAAAAGGTAGTAGTTTACAATTAACATGGAAAGAGCAGACGATGAGTAAAACTACGAGCACACGTCCAAATCCCAATTTATTCACTCTTACATAACACGAAGTTTGCATTACGGTTTACATTTTATTCATTTGGCTGATGTTATCCAAAGCGACTTCCAAGACAGAGGAAACAATCAAGCATTAGAGCTGTATGAGGCAAGACTGAAATGAGTGCTACAAGGAGGACCAACGCATTTCTCTTCATTGTAAAATACAGACCGTAGGTGCTACAATAAAAAATATGAACTAAATATGAAGTATGACAAAGGTAATAAGTGAATGCTTTGCACATACTGAGATTGCATTAGCATGAAATGCGTCTTTGCTGTAGGTGATCCACACAAACTCTTTAGATCAGAAGGCCAAGAACAGCTCGTGTAAGCCTGGGCCTAAATGACACACACATGCCTAACATGTAGCTTTTCAAACAGAGTCCTGTTCCATGTTTCATACAGTCAGCACAAACTCCAGCCTTGAAGATGCTCTAGATCAAAAGCACAATCAAAGAACGGATGAGCATGAGTAAAAAACTAAATAAGCACTCCTTATGTAAACACTGAAATGAGAAATAAACTACACAACACCACAAACTGATGCTGCTTTGCCTTTGACGAAAAGAAATCCCCAACATGAACAACATCTCAAATGAAACACAGTTATAACAGAATGTGTGGTATGGCAGAGGCTCCCACATCCCTCAATGTGCTCTTGTTTTGGTGGGGTGCATATCTTTAAGGAATTGTGAAAGGCTCATGTGCCTTTTAAAGCGGTCATGTTAAGAGAGGTTTATTATTATTATTATCATTGTTATTATCATCATCATCATGATGATTGTGTTCAACAGGGCAGGCACTAGAGAATAGTAAAAACACAGCAAAGACATTTGCACATATGCTACAACTGAGTTGGTTTTGTCAGGAACGGTGGATTATTAGTAATTAAGGAGACTAATAACAGATAATTGAAAGCGAAATGTATTTGCAGTAAAAATGAAAGTCTTGATGTTCAAATGCAAACTCGGTTCAAAGATGGTCATTGTCATGGTCCTGCAACCAAAGATAAGCCTGGGAGCAAACTCTGGCAGTGTCAGACATTTAGGATGACCATCTCAATGTGACCGCTGCTGCAACCTCCATCTACTAACCAACGAACAGGAAGGCAGCATGGGTTCAGTTCTTGCTTTGCTTCATTGATAAACAAAACAGTGGAGCAGAAGGAAGATGCACACTGAGGTATGTGCATTAACTTGTGTTAAACTCTATAATTCTGGAGGCATCATCATATAGTCTAAGCCCACTAAACTTCATGTCACGTTTATTAGATTCATGTTGCATAGTGTGGTGGTTTACAGTAAACGTAAGACGACTGAAATCTGCACAGACACCTTTAGGCGTTGAGTACTTGTTTGTATTTTGGAAGTGTCTAAATGTTCTCAAAAACCACTTCTGCTTGAGTTTGTGCTTGTTAATAACATATTTTATATATAATAGTTTGCATTTTATAGTTTAATAGTTTAATAATTTTTTGATGATTTTTGTCTTAAATCTTAAATAATGCAGCAGACAAAACATACAATTGTACCATATATGGCAGAAGGGAAAACAGATTAAAGGTGGAAACAAAAATAAGAAGGCAACTTCTGCATCGTAAATTACATCATGCATGTATTAACTCTGGCAGCCGAGTGACGCTGAAGTTATTTCAAATGTTTTTTGCCAAAATTGTAGATTTAGCAAGTGCGGCGCTGCTATTTTTGTTCTCAGTGTTTCGGTTCTGAAGCATCCAAACAAGTGAACGAGCTCACCTTTCAGTCAAAACGCCAGTGTTTAAGGAAGATGAACTATAACAACACTCAATATGGAAACGACTAAAAACATGATGAACAAACGCTTAAATTAATCAGCCCAGCCCCTAACTTCTGTTAGATAACTGCGATGCTTATTGCAACTTTAGAATCATCTGCTGCCTTACTTTCAGTACTGCCAGTAAACTAGAGTCTGCAAACACGTTCAGTCAGACCACTGAGTGGCAACTGGTGGTGTGGAGCGGCGGCCGCATCAGAGTCAAAGAGGTGCCTTTTTAAATGAATGCGTTTTATCAGGAGAAATAATAAAACCGATAATTGTAAAAATGCTGAACGTTGAATGTGATAATACGCCAGACTGATAATCAGATGCCCCCTAACTACAAGGGTAGATATGCCCAACACAGCCATATCAGTGAATACAGAGTGGAGTTTTCATTCTCTCCTTTAACAAATGTATTCCATCATAGCATGGTGTGCTCTTTGAGCTTTGTTTCATGAGCTGCGGTGCTAGGACTAATGCACACAAAGCTCAATGTTATGGATCTGTTATGAGCATGCAGTCCAGACTGCACTGCCCCGAGAGTACAGCTCAGAGTGCCTTTATTGGACAGTATTGGTGCTCTCCAGTAGGTTGGAGCTGGGTGGGAGGCTGACCTACATGCAGCTGGTCCCATCCCAGATTTAGTGGCACACCCTGGGGCTCCAACATCACCTCCCCCACCCTGGACTAAACGACAGGCCCTACCGCATCAAACTGGGTCGGCCTGGAAGCCCAGTTCCAAGCAGACGGCTTCCACATATCTCCCTGCCCGGGGCGAGGTTGGTTGGCAGGCTGAAGCATCAACTTCCCTCTTCAGACCGTCTCCAGAAGGCTGTGAGCAAGATGGGCGTCCCCAGCATGAGCAAGACATTCTGGGTCACGTTGCCACCCATGGATCAGCGGTACAGCTGGAGAGTAGTGCAGCCCACGTGGTGACTGAGAAACGCCAACGGCCACATGTAACCTCCTGTACAGATGCGTGTGCCACATACGAGCACCCATCAAATCCACACGTGTTCTTGGACAAGCCTGTCGGATATCAGGATGTCTCAAATCATGCGTCACATCCCTGGCCACCACTATGTCCGTGCACAAGGGATGACTCAGAACTTTCAAACGAACATGAAAAAATGTATATAATACATCAAGGTTTTTAATTTAAAGATAAGTATTTCCCTTTATACCACACATACACCATTATACATGCCCATATTAAGGATCATAAAATGTCTATATTCCAGGGAATCACAGAAAGACCACTGCAACCATTTAAAAAGCAACCACGCACAGGCCAAGAAGCCCCCGACCACAGGGCACTGTAAACAGTAGAAAGAACAGCTACACAGTGAATCTCAGAAAAGCTGAAGGTCATGCACTTTCATAATAAAACTCATGTACCAAACACACACAATGCAGCCTTATCAAAAACAGATCAGCATGCCCCAGTTTCTCCTGACCGCTGCTACAACTTACTTGTGGCCATTTATGTCATATACACAAATTAAAACTTGAGCCAGATCCCCGCTAGCTAAAAAAATGCTGTGGGGGCTTGCCATCATAACATCATAACATAACCTTTGTACACTGAGTTCTCTGGCTCCTGCTCACCTGCTGCAAAATAGCAGATGGACACCAATAGGCAACGGTGTAAAAGGATCATGATGGAGCAAAGTGTGGGGGTGGGGGTCATCATGGTGACTACTACCGTTTGGAAACTGAATGTACAGTCTGTGCTGGGAACTCCCACAACATTTCAGGAGGAAGATTTTACTCCTAGAAGGACAAAAGGGAGCAAGAGAGAAAGAGTTTGCTAGAGAGTGAGATTCTACATTCTAGCCCGAGCCCGGTCTAGCCCTGTGCAGCCAAGAAAGTCCCTTGGCTGCATCCATGAGCAGCTTAATCTGTCTGGAGTGAATGATGACCCACAAACAGTACTGTCCAACCCCTACTGTGCCTGTTCTTGGACCATGCACTGACCAGGCCAACACACTGACAGTCTCACTCACTCTCAACTCAGCCAGCAGTGGAGTGTTACAAACCCTGTGTGACTAAACGCCATCACATCACCCTCTGCCTGCTGCCTGTTCCAAATGGAGCGCGTGGGGGGGGGGGTAAAGAGAGAGAGAGAGAGAGAGAGAGAGAGAGAGAGAGAGAGAGATTGTTATTAAGGGATTGTGGAGTTAATCTGGTAAGAAGCTACAGGGCGGATGGGGAAGAGAGCGCTATCGTTGGGAAGTGTCTAGTGGGATGTGGAGGCGGTTATTGAGCACTGAGAGCTCCCAAAGGAGAAATTAATGAGATCTGCACACACACACACACACACACACACACACACACACACAGTTAAATGTCAAGCAGAGCTGCCATAATCATGCACTCGTGTCTATTGCTGTGCCATTGTGTGTGTGTGTGTGTGTGTGTGTGTGTGTGTGTGCTAACGCTCATGTCTACAACCCTGCAGCTTGTTGTCT
>JBBPDA010000126.1:17918357-17935658 GCA_037974385.1 Arnoldichthys spilopterus
AGAGAGAGAGAGAGAGAGAGAGAGAGAGAGAGAGAGAGAGAGAGAGAGAGAGAGAGAGAGAGAGAGAGCGAGCGCGCAAGAGAGACAGCGCACAAGAGAGAAAGAGAATGCAAGAGAGAGCGCAAGAGAGCAAGCATGAACAAGAGAGTGCGATGTAGCTTGTTCGTGGTAGGCTGGGGAGAATGGCATGAAGTCATTCATCAGCTGGACTGTGTTTATCGGTAAAATTAGAGCAAGCTGTTCCCTCTCGCAGCACTCCATCCCCTGGCTATCTGCAATCTTAAAATAGTGCTATACGCTCACAAAGCCATGAGGACACGAGCTTTTACAGAGCCGATCAATACCAGTTAGCCACATCATTTACATTTAACCCCAAAAGGCCAGAAACGGAACAAGAAAACTGAGATTAGGGAAAAGAACAAAAGTAAAGATCAGTGAATAGATTAAGTGAAACAATTAAGCAAACGGACGGATCAGCTGAAGAGAGGGGGAGCTAAAGTGAGAGAAGGAGCCTTGTGTGTAAGGGGAGAGGGAAGGAGAGGGGAGAGGGAGAGGGGGGGAGAGAGAGAGAGAGAGAGAGAGAGAGAGAGAGAGAGAGAGAGAGAGAGAGAGAGAGAGAGAGAGAGAGGTGTGCATGTGTGAGTGGGCGGATGAGTTAATGCACAAAAACACTCCATCAAACCAATGCACTGCTTGAAGCGCGATGCGTCAGCAGTACATTCACGTTTCGAGTGAAGGACAAAAGGGAGAGTGAGCGCATGAGCCCTGGCCCCAGCTGCCTGCTCGCTACAGCATGGCGAAACGCACTGGAAAAACCGTCGGGAGTCGCTGCTGTACACAGCAGTGGAAGAAGGATTAAGGCAGGACCAGCAGTGTTAGGCAGAAAAGAAGGAAAAAAAAAAAAAAGTGGCAGCCATAAAGAGAATGCTGTTGCCGTGGGGACACACTTCTCCCTCCCAACACTCATCCGGCAGCTTGAGCCAGAGGCTGTGGGGCTGAGCTCTCCGACGCCGGTCGCCGCTCAGGACACTGCAGGGGCTCCGGCTCCGTTCTATACGGATACTTTTCAGATCGACGCTACGTCACAGGAGGGGAGGAGAAGCGCGCACTCTCTCTCTTTCGCACTCTCTCTCTCTCTCTTTCTCGCTCTCTATCTCTCTCATTTGAGGCAGTGAAAGTGCATGCTCGAAAGCAGGAGAGCGCTTTCTCCGCTGAACAAGCTTTATTGGGTTTCTGCTGGCACCAGTACCTTCCCCTGTGAAAGTCGGCAACCCCGCTCGCAGAAGAATTTGACGGATTACCTGAAAGGGTGCAAGAGACGAGCTGCAGCCACCGCGGTTTGTGCATCTGCTGAGCTGGAGTGCGGAACTAGTTAAGGCGAGAAAAAACCCAATGACTTCGATGTGTGTCACGCAGCCTTTATAACTGGCCGCATCGCTGGCAAATCGAGCGGGAAAAGGACCAGCTTCGGCAGGAGGAGGACAGCGACTAGCAAAAGTGAGTGGGGAAAAAAAAAGACTGGGGGGGGGGGGGTGTTTGGGGGTGAGGGGTCTTCTGTCTTTGCTTCCTTTTTAAACAAAAGAGGAGAGCATTTGAAAAGACTGTGGAATTCTTATTCTTCTCTCTCTTACCCCTTATCCCCCACCCCCACCTCCCTCCTCCTTTTACCCCCCCTTCTTGGTTTAGCATATGCAGGCGTTCTACCATGGAGACTCAGGAAAGGCTTTCAGTGGTGGCATCAAGCAGCAATTTCCAAGGACGAGCATCTGCGGATGAGGCGACAGCAAGCGAGGGAACGTGTCTCTGGAAGTGAAATTGGAATGCTATCGCTGCCGAATGCTCAGTGGGCCTGCAACTCGACCACTTTCCTTCGGATGGTCTTCTGTGGATTTATTAGG
This sequence comes from Arnoldichthys spilopterus, assembly GCA_037974385.1. NCBI lineage: Eukaryota > Metazoa > Chordata > Actinopteri > Characiformes > Lepidarchidae > Arnoldichthys > Arnoldichthys spilopterus. The sequence continues at coordinate 17,920,256 of JBBPDA010000126.1, forward strand.
GGCCATTTTGGCATTTTCTCTCTTGCTTTCTGCAACAATTGCAAAAAATAGAAGGCTTTCCTTTTTGCTGGGATCTATGAATTTTTACAAAGAAAATTAAAAGAAAGAAAGAAAGGAAAAAGGAGAAAAAAAAGGGGGAAAAAACTCAGCGCCTATGTTGTGATTGCAAAAAACGAACCAGAGGTAGGTGTCTGGCGTTTCCAACCCTTTTTATACCGAAAGTCTGCCCTTTTCTTCTATTCATTACTCCTTGGCTTTCCTACCTTTTCCCCCTTTGCTCTCACACGTTGTCATTGAAAATGCACGCCCTCTAGTTCAGTAAATGGAAAAACAAGCCAGAGTGTTGCTTAACCCTGGGTAGGGCCAGCTGTCTTTTAACCAGAAACGAACCCCTCCCCTCATCCCCCTTTCCACTTCCTCTTTCTTCCCAATCGCCATCATTACCCCAAGTCCCCCAACCCCAATCCCTTCCCCTGCCCCCCCCAGACGATGCTGAATTATGAACGTGCCACATCATGAGTCTCCTGGGGCGGGTAGCTGTGCGTCGAGCCAGGAAAGCCGCCCTGCTCTGTGTCATCTTCCTCATGGTGCAAGTGTGCGTGGAGGTGGCAGCGGGAGCGGCGGGGCCTCAAGGCTGCCCGCCCGTCTGCTCCTGCAGTAACCAGCTCACCAAGGTGGTTTGCACCCGCCGCGGACTCACCCGCGTGCCCCCCGGCATTCCCACCAACACCAGGCATCTTAACCTGATGGAAAACGGCATCGAGTCTGTGCAGGCTGACTCCTTCCGCAATCTCCATCACCTGGAGGTGTTGCAGCTTGGGCGCAATGCCATCAGACAGATCGAGGTGGGAGCCTTCAATGGCCTTACCAGCCTGAACACCCTAGAGCTCTTTGATAACCGGTTGACTGTGGTGCCAAGTGGCGCCTTTGAGTACCTGTCAAAGCTGCGAGAGCTGTGGCTTAGAAACAACCCCATTGAGAGCATCCCATCGTACGCCTTCAACCGAGTGCCCTCTCTCATGCGACTGGATCTTGGAGAGCTGCGAAAGCTGGAGTACATCTCTGATGGGGCTTTTGAGGGTCTAGTCAACCTCAAGTACCTCAACTTGGGCATGTGCAACATACGAGGGGACATGCCCAACCTGAACCCGCTGCTAGCACTGGAGGAGCTGGAGATCTCGGAGAACTTCTTCCAGGAGATCAAGCCCAACTCCTTCAAAGGACTAACTTCGCTCAAAAAGCTATGGATCATGAATTCAAAAATAGGGCTAATTGAACGCAACGCATTTGATGACCTGTTGTCACTGGCAGAGCTAAACCTAGCTCACAACAACCTGAGCTCCCTGCCTCATGACCTTTTTGCCCCACTGAAGTACCTGGTGGAACTACACCTTCACCATAACCCCTGGAATTGTGGCTGTGACTCGCTGTGGCTAGCACGGTGGCTGCGTGACTACATCCCCACCAATACAACCTGCTGTGGTAGATGTCACTCTCCTGCTCACATGCGAGGCCGTCAGTTGGTGGAGGTGGACCGGGGTGACACTGGTGCAATGCAGTGTTCAGCGCCTTTCATTGCTGATGCCCCAAGAGACCTCAATATCTCAGCAGAGCGGGTAGCAGAGCTTCGATGTCGAACAGCCACCATGTCATCGGTGCGGTGGCTCCTGCCGAATGGAACTATACTGACACATGCATCCAGCCACCCACGGATAACCGTGCTCAACGATGGAACACTTAACTTTTCAAACGTGCTAGTGGGCGACACTGGCATGTACACCTGCATGGTGTCCAACGCAGCTGGAAAATCAAATGCCTCAGCTTACCTAAATGTGAGCACAGCAGAGCTCAACACATCCAACCTTAGTTACTTCACTACGGTCACAGTGGAGGTGCTAGGCCCAACATCTGAGCTGCCAAAAACCAAGACCACAACAACCACAGCAGGTGTGATTACTACTACGACAACAACTTCTCCTTCCGTCTTTCAACCAGTTTTCATCTCAACACCAACTGTCCTTCTTCAAAGTACCGACATACCACAAAGTCGTCCGTCAGCTGTGCCAGCATCGAAACTGACAACAGGGAAGCCGCCCAACCCTGCCAGCACCAGCCTGGATGAGGTGATGAAGACAACAAAGATCATCATTGGCTGTTTTGTGGCAGTGACATTGCTAGCAGCAATCATGCTAATTGTGTTCTATAAACTGCGGAAGCGGCATCAACAAAGGAGCACAGTGGCCGCAGCCAGGACTGTAGAGATTATTCACGTGGATGAGGAGGACCTGCCTCCACCTGCATCTGCTGCCAGCATACCAGGGGAGGGAGCACTAACCCTACCAGAGATAAGGGACCATAACAGCATTCACAAGTTGGATTACATTAGCCACAAATCAGACTACAGTTACCACAAACCCAAAACAGATTACAGCACCCACAAACCCAAGTCAGATTATAGCATCCACAGACCTAAACCTGACTTTAGCACTTATAAACCTAAATCAGACTACAGTATACAGATTCCCAAGACAGACTACATTACACACAAGCCAAAACCAGATTACAACACTTACAAACCAACAATGGACTACAGTCCTCACAAACCATCTTTAGATTACACTCACAGATCATTGCCGGATTATCACATACACAAAAAACCTGACCAGAGTCCTTACAAATCTGGATACAGCACTCACAAACCAGACTACAAATCTCAAACAGTCAAACCAGACTTCAGCCCTTTCAAACCAGATTACAGCATCCACAAACCCAAAACAGACTATATCATGCACAAACCCAAAACCGATTACACTCCACTCAAAGCTGCCACCAACTACAGCCCCTACAAGATGGACTGCGGTCCCTTCAAACCAGACTACAGTGCGTTTAAGGCAGACTACAGCCCACTCAAAGCAGAATACATTAGCCACAAACCAGACTTCAGCCCCCACAAGCCTAAAATGGATTACAGTCCTCACAAAGAGGACTACAGCCCTCATAAGCTCGACTATAGCACTATGAAGCCCAAGTACAACACCTACAAGCCTGGAGGATACGCCGCTAAATGGACAGAAACCAACAGCATCGGAAACTCTCTTCCTCGAACCTTGCCCGGTACGATCACTACTATCTCAGAGCCCTTTATCATAAAAACACATGCAAAAGAGAAAGTACAAGAGACTCAAATTTAGTCTGACAACCCCGCCCCATCCCAAAAGAAAAATTATGGCCAATGGCCAGAAAAAAATCAACTCTTTATTTCTCCTCAAACACTCCCAAGACACCCCTGTCCCCATGAAAACATGCAATAGAATGCACAAAAGAGAAAAAAAGAGACTGTTTTTGTACAGTGTGCAAAATCAAGAGACTGAATTCTTGTTGTACATGATTATAAATAAAATATATATATATAAATATATATATATATATATATATATATGGGGAAAACTATCATGGGCTGTCATAGAGAAGCAGATTATATTAAAAAACTATTTTCTAACTTGTAACTTCTATTTAAAAAGACGAGTTGTTTAAAGATGCTGTCCTGACTTTAAGAAATGAGGGTAGTGTTGTTTTCAAAGGGCATTCTGTGTGATTTCTAAACCATGCTACAGAGAATGCAGTGAAAAGAAAAAAATTAAACATTTATACTGAGAAGTCTTTCTTTAAGAGAAAAAGGTCCGTGTCGATCTTTACAGATTTATCTTGTAAGCACCATGAATTTGTACTGTGCCAAATGTTATAAATGCAATAAAAAATGATTTTTGGAAGAAAAAAAAAAACAAAAACAAAAAAAACATTATCTCTCTCTCTCTCTCTCTCTCTCTCGGCGTACTGTAGCGATCAGGCAAAGGGTTCAACCACTGCAGTAGGACTCTGCAGTTAGACTTTAACCCTACAACTGCTGGATGATGCTTGAGTCTAATGAGCTCTTTCAGTAAAGAGTAAAGCGCTCTGCATTGCATATGCTTCACAGTATCCGCATCTAACAATTTACACTCAAGCTTATGTAATTGGCACGTAGTGGCTATTTTTACCTCACCGGAGGTGCACGTTTAAAACGATGTGTTTCTTTCCAAGTTCTACCAATGAGTCAGTTGCAGGTAAACAGCTGGCAGGAGAGTTGCTGAATAGTGCTACTTTCTCAAGGGCAAAGATGGCACAAAAAGACCTTTAGAGCATAAATCCAAAGTGCACCAAGTGTAACAGAGGTGTTTTGATAATGTGATGTTGAAAAAAAAAAAAAAAGGACAGTTCAGTACATTTGGCTTTGAGAAGCATATGGGGTGTTCGGCTATTTAACACAGACCAGAAATGAAAGGAGACGTCACATTTCGTGCTTGAGAGATCGTTTTCATTGCAAATGCTGTAAATATGTTTTATCAAGGTTTCCACAATGCCACATGGTTACGTCATGCTGCTATTACAGTAAGTATTAGACAGAAGGGTAACAGATCACCCTGCTTTCTCTAGAGCAAGCTATGCTGGATAAGAATGCAACATGTCCAGTAGAGGTCTTCGTAGAATGTGAGGTTTTTTTTGGGGGGGGGAGGAGTTTAAAAAACATTGCATAGCGTAGCGTCCATCAGCAGCAGCATGCTCATACGTGACTAATTGAAATGTAAGAAAAGGAGAAAGACGAAACGGTTGACAAAATGACAGCATATTAGGTGGTAATAAAACGTAATGCATGTTTGTGTCAAGAGGCATATTGGCTGAGTGGGTACAGGCTGTCGGAGAGATTAAAAGCTGATTAAATGATAATTGATCCTGCACACGCACACAGACACACCCTTGACATAAAGCTGGGACATCTGGCCACAGTGTGACAGGGCTGCACATGCTGACCAAGTCCGGCTGCAGGGCCTGCCATGGTCCACTGCAGCGATGGATTGATGAAACAATGCGCTTAAATCAAAAACGGCTTTAAAATGCAATTGCCGACCCATTTCTTCCATGACCTGCTGAAAGCGTTTTTTTTCCCTTTTGTGGACTGGACTGAGAATGTATGAATGGATTGGAGAAGGTTAACTGTAGGTTGATGTACACAAATCTGACATTACCAAAAATAAATAAGTCAAACCGTCTATGGACAGACAGGATAAGCACTCTGTAGATGCTCTGTGGTCAAAAAACACGATTCTGTGGTGCGACAAGGGCCTGTGATGGTCACTTAGGCAGAGATCAAGCCAGATCAAGTCAAACATGTCCCCTTTCTCTGTAGCAGCCTCTGAGTCACAGTCTGCCTTCAGAAAGTGAGCATTTTTTCGAGGTAGAGCGCCTCGCTACAACGTGAAAACACGGTCGGGGCAAGTGCGTGCCTAACTGGCATCAGCAAGGACTGCAACCACGGGGATGTGGGGGGAGTGGCTGAGCCACAGAGATGTGGGGGGAGTGGCTGAGGCACAGAGATGTGGGGGGAGTGGCTGAGGCACAGAGATGTGGAGGGAGTGGCTGAGGCACAAAGATATGGGGGGAGTGGCTGAGGCACAGAGATGTGGAGGGAGTGGCTGAGGCACAGAGATGTGGGGGGAGAGGCTGAGGCTGAGGATTTGAAAGGTGATGGTGGTGGTGGGGTATATGTATAAAAAAAACAATTAGTTTTATAATCTCTGCTGAGTTGAGTTTGAACCAGCCATGTCACTGATGTTGCTACAACTTTAAACATTGCAATTACGCCCTTGTGCACTCACCGCCTTTTAAGAGCAAGCAGCAATTATAAAGCACACTGCACAAGAGTGAGCCTTTACACTGAATGTTGCATGTTACTGTACTGGGGAGAGGGAACAGTACGCTCTCCTATGCTGCTGTTTAGCCGAAGCGGTCAATGCATTTTGCAAGATCGCTTCCCCAGTACATCTCAAGCAGGAAACACTTCAGAAAACGGGCATGTAGCTCTATTTTAGCACTAACACTAAAAAAAGGATTTAAACAAACAAAAAAAAAACAATAAAAAAAAAAAAAAAGATTTCACCGCGAAAGCAATATTCCATCTTGACCTATAAAATAAACACAAATAAAAATCATTAGCAGGGCAGAAAGAAAGAGAAAGAATTTGGAAAAACGGAAAAGCTGGCATAGTGACGAGTTGGGGAGAGTCTGCAGCATCAGCCCCAGCCTGATTCGGGGGAGGTTACTAAGGCGACTGGTGAAGCAAAGTAGAAGTGTGACATGAGGGAGGGGTGTTCCACCAGGACAGATGGAATGGAGATAACAATGGCAGTGATAGACTGCAACACAGATGAAGAGCATGGCCACAGGGTCAGAGCATGAGCACAGCTGCTGGAGAGGGAGGAATTCTCGACCGGTTTATGTGAACAGAATCGGGTTCAGGCGAAGATCTTTATATGCGATGAATGCATGTGTATCCGCTAAGCTCTCAGAAAAGAACTGCTATTAAGGTCACCCATCACACCATTAAGCGAGCAAAATGTCCGGCGATGACGGAAACGATATGGCAGTATGCGTTTTTTAGGCTTTCACTGGCTTTAACAGAGCATGGGCATGCAATAAGATGTTGCTATGGGACTTCTGGTGTATAAAGAAGGACAGTCAGCTGTATCAGGCAGCTATATCAGCACTAAAAGTGGCTCAGTCTATTAAACAGGGAAAAGGGGAGGGGGTAGGGGGAGAAAAATTTGACCTATTTTGTTTATTTTATTTAGTTCTTCTGTTTACTGCTGCTATTCACAAGCTGCCGTCGCAGGGTCAAGTGCTTCATTTGTTTTGAGGCATTAACAGAGATCTGTAGATTTTCTGATTGTTCACAAAAGCGCTCCATTACAAGCTGAGCAGAGCGATTGTCATTGTTTGACCTTCTCCGCCGCCGTCTCGGGAGGATATGTGAACAGATGTTCCTTGGATGCGCTTCTGTTTGCACTTCTTTTCTACGTTTCTCTACTGAAGTTAGAAAAGGGTAAGGTGAAGTGTAGGAGAAAAAAGATGAGATGTTTAGGATTGGCACTCAGGGTCCTGAAAAGCCAAACAAACAAACAGGTTATGGGCAATTGTGTCATGCTACAGTTTGTTCTGTCCTTGGGTGTGGGAAGTGGGGGGGGTTGAGGCATGAATGGGGTGTTTGAAGACATTTTTTGTGGAAACTTCCATTTACACAATGTTCACAGCAGGCCAAGACGAAGTGTGTCTTGCAAAAAATTACTACGGAAGTTATCTAAAGCTTACACATGTCCGGCATTTTTGGCAAGGAACGTGACGTTTAATGCTTAAATCAGGCTGAGCCTTCCTAAGTCGCTGTTTCTTCATTACACATTAGCATATCTCTGCTGTGCCGTTTCTGTGGCCTATGGTGGTTACTACACTTTGAGGAGACGTTCCGAGCCTGTCTGCACTGCCTGTGTTTCTCATTTTAACATGATGCGAATGACGACAATGCAAGAAAACTCGCCCATAACTCCGGTTCCCTACATGTTCAACCCAGGGGGGCTAGTCTGCTGATATTAGCTCCTTCGCGAATGGACTCTGAGCTAATTTACTTCATTTTGGCGCAGTTTGTGGTTTGAGACTGACAAGCACCTCCTATGGTGCTACTTCAAAAGGGCGAAGTGGAAAAGGGGGGTAAGTTAAACAAGGTAGCTACTTAACGTTGCAGCGATCAAAGTCTCCACAATTCGCTGGGTCATGTAGTATGAACACACTGCTTTTTGCGAAAGCAAGGACTGAGTGGAAAAAAGGAACAGGAGAACAGGAGCGATTCTACTTTTATGGACGCATATGTAGATGTTAAGAGCGTTTGGTCATGCATCTTGTCCTCGGTCATGAAATTCATGAATTTAACATCTAAAACACACAAGAAATAAAGTGATAAACACTAGATAAAATATTAAGAAATGTTCAAAATGTGTCCAAAGAGTCAGTGGGAGATAATGACATTTTTCAAGAAAGAAAATCACACTCATCACCTGTACTAAAGAGCTGGGACTAGTCTACAACTAAAAAAAAAAAAACACTTTCTGGAAAGCTAAAAGCACTAACATTTTCAGCAACATGACAAGCATCCAACAGTTGCTGAGAAAAGTAATTTGCTCTGCCGAAATGAAAATGCAGTTCAATCTTCATGTTACACGCCAACATAGCAGTGCTCTGACTGATGGGCTGGCTTGCTTTTACTTTGCATGCTAGCCCTACCCCACGCTTCTACAAAAACAAACATGCTCAATACATAATGCTTGGATAAAAACTGGAAGTGTGGCATCTTGGGAGCATCTTGGGAGATGTAGCTCTTAAAACTGAGCTCATTTGGCCCTCATTATTTACTATCGCCATTTAGAAAGCTATTAAACTACACATAATTACTTAATAAATGTAATGTCACGGCTTTTGACAGATACCATGCAGTTATCGTAATCCATAAACTGCTTTATGTGCACGAGTCCTAGTTTGCGGGGTTTATGTACTTGACACTTAATCATATGAGCCTGCCACATGCGAATGGGCTGTTGGGTCTGCACATTGAGATGAAGCACTACATGAATTTGTTTAGAAGATTAAGGGGAAAATTGTACATTTCTTAAGGTGCTAGTGCCAAGCTGTCTGTGTGTGGCAAACACTTCTTAACCCTTTAGTCGTCTGGACAATTATTTGGTCGAGCACATTTTGAACAGATATTTTACAGAAACATTCACTGAGCTTAACTCAACCTGACTATTCAATCACTTCCACTTGGTGTAAGTCAGTTATGGTTAAAAAAACAAAACAAAAAAACAACTAGATTGTGAGCTTCCATACCAGAAGTTAGACAAAAGCGCGTTAGTTTCAGGTGGTTCTGTTGCACTAACACACATTTCATGTCATTAAGAATTTAAGAGAATCCACTTAAACTTCCTATTTATTTTTACTAATTGTTTATGTATTCAGAGTTTTATAAAAATAAAATCTGACCATTTGATAGAGACCCGTGTGTAATAAAACCTATGGGATTGTTCAATAAAAATTTTAAAAATGTGTTATTTTTGCCACAAATTAATATAAAATGATTTTTTTTCCCATTGGGGTTTTCCTCTGTGTGGCCATAAAGAGTTAAAGAGAAAGGAGGTATGCAAATTCACTGTAGGCTTATGCCATAAAGACTCATCCAGCAGTATTTAAAACCAATGACTGCGTGATTTTGTTTTTTATCACTCACCTCCCGACGCCTTTATCAATTATCTTTGTTTATCTTCTTTTTAGCACTGGGCGATACAGCTGTCAAAGCAAAGCATGAGCTTCATGAAGCAGACCTTTCCACCTTAAACAGTGCAGCAGTTACACTCTGGCACCTTTATCCGATGCACTATACTGTTGGCCCCAAAATCCAACTGCATCATCATTTAAGATGGAAAAGTAAAATGAAGTACGAAGCCAAACTGCATTATCTGTTACCGGAACATTGTGTAGGGTATGTCAAACGTTGTTAAGGTGGTTTGCTTTATTTCAGAAAACCAGAAGGTTTTTTGAGGCTCATTCATCAGCTACGTGCCCAAAGTGGACCATCAGGCGGCCATACAGACTTGCTTGAAAACCACTGCCCCAGAGAAATGAGACATCTGGTGCACGGACAAGTTAAATCCACACTCAAGACTGAGGTGTGGTGACTCTCCTTCTCTAAAGATCGCTCATATAAACTACAGCTCCTCTTCCTCCGCTTTTACCACTGACTGGCAATTAAATATAAACATGACGTCAAACATTCGGTAAACGTGTGAAATCTCAGTGAATACCAGTTCTGATTACATTCTCTCAGACACACACACACTAATAAAAGCTTTTACTAACCACCATTCAGAGCCAGTCTGTAAGAGCCAAATGCAATCCAAATCATGATCATCATTTCCCAATAATGCTCTACAGTGTTTGTATATTACACATTAGGGCTGGGAAAATTACTATAAACAATATTTAAAAAAAAAAAAAAAAAGATATATTTGGAGGGGGTCTCTTAAAACCACAGGTGGTTTCAGTTACATTCACTAAAAGCCTAGGACAGTTTTCAATGGTGTCAGAAGGGGGTGACAAAGCCCAACACCTTTCCAAATGTCCAGAACAAAGTATTTTTTGTTAAATGCACATTCACACCAGCCCAGTCTTCTCATTGACATCATTTTACTGCGTTTGGCGGCTCTAGCTTTCACTTTGAAGTGAAGTGAGTGATTATTTGTCATTGTGAACAAACTGGCCACGGCATTTAACCTATCTGTGTAGGAGCAGTGGGCAGCCGACGTGGGCAGCATCCAGGGAGAAGTGCTTGGGGGCGGTACCTTGCTCATGGGTACCTCAGCGGTAAACCACCACTGGGAATAACTTTGCTGCAGTTACCACATATATGTATCCACTCTTCATCTGTGTGCATGTTTCAAAGCACATCAAAGCCTCAGTAAATTAAAAATTACACCTTAATCATTTTCAACTTGATTTTTTTGTATTTTTCCCCCTCCAAACACCTCCACTTTCTCATATGTACAATCTCCGAACACCTAAACACAGAACTAACTTTAGTATAAATAGGTTATGTTACAATGGTGTTTTCCCTGCGTTATCTCCTTCTGATCAGCCGCATTCACTCACAAAGCGAACCGCTACTGTGTGTAAATGAAGCAAAGCCAGGACTGGAGACTGTATCAACTGAAGTGCAAAGGGTAAATAAGAAAAAAAAAAAAATATATATATATATATATATAAAAAAGTAAATAAGAAAATCTTATTGACAATTTCAGACGGAGCTGTGACGATTGGGTAATAGTTTAATTTGTTGGTGAAAGAACAAAAGGCAATGGATTATTTGATAACAGAAATAATTACTTGGAGCCTTGTCACAGCTACCCAAAACCCTACACGTCTAGAACCAATGGTTCCTGTTTGAAGAACTTTTACAACTCGTGTGACAAACAACAATCTGTAAAAAGGCAGCACCTCCGTGGGCTTGTGAGAAGTACTTCCCAAATAGTGGAAGGTTAACAAGGCCTGTGGCGGGAGAAGTTTTCAATGCCAGGCTCGGTGTGCCACTCTGGCAGCAAGAGCGCATCCTGTGTGCGAGACACACAGATAGCGTCGGGCATCTGGCTGGCGGGAAGACAAGGGTGAATCAGCTGGGCTTGGCATGCGCCTTACCTCCCACTTTTCCTGGCATGGGCTTGCTGACACTTTTTTTTTTCCTCCCTAAATCCTCCCGCAACAAACGCAGCCGTTACTGGCCCATTAGCATTGTTGTAGGGTTAACGCAGCAGAGGTAAACATGGAACAGAAGCAGCCATCGGCGCCAACTGTTAAAGACGTGCCTGCAAGCCTGAGAAAGCAGAGTCTGTGATGCCAAAGAAAGAGAAAGTGAAGAAAGAAAGAAGAAGACGCTTGTGTGGAAAAGTTAACGGAAAATGTGCAGGATTTAGCTTTTAAAATGCACCATCACTGTACATTACGCCTGTATGTATATTATAGCAGTCTGACAAGGGGAGTGCTCTTTAACTGCTGTCTGAGTAGAGACACTTGGCTGATATCGGGTGATAAGGAAACTGTAGTCCTTTGCAGTAAAGAGATCTCCTCTGGAGCGGCCCTTTTTGAGGTGCAAATAAGCTTCATTTCAAAGTGCTCGCTGGCAAATTTGAAACGCCGCTGCAATCTCTTAATGCCCACATTAGTTTAATTGAGTGAAAATGGCAGCAGGGCAAAGAGAGTTGCCCTTTTTGATTCTTACAAAGTCCAGGAAATGCATGTGATCAACATGGAACAGAAATGGGAATGTGTACATTTATTTTTCTACACACAGTACATAATAAAAATAAAAAAAATTAAAAAAATCAGACTGCACTGTAGACATAGCCCGTATTACTTGGCTTCTTTCTTGCCGTCTCGACCTGCTGGAGAACAACGGAAAGCACAAATGTTATGCACAAACATGTTCTTCCATAAACTCGCATAGCGCTGAATAGCCCAAACACCGCTACAAAACAAAGCAGAAATCTCTCAAATATCTCTGCCCCTTTACCCCATAAGTGAAAAAGGTTTATGTGACCCTTCTGCCACCAATCACAGCATCAGTCCTTTAATAAACAGCACAAAGCTGCACAGAAATAGCAGCATTACCTGTACATCCATGCAAGAATCAGAGATAAAGGTTATACATGTAGTGCTATGCATTCAAAAGGCAAGGGAATGTCTTCTTCTGAAAAAGGTTCTTCTTTTGCCAAACGGGGTGTGTGTGTGTGTGTGAGTGTGCGAGAGAGAGGGGGGGTGGGGGGGTTGGGGGTGCTGACAAGGCAGCTGAGATTAGACGCTTCTCTCTGGGCTCAGGGTTGTCCTGACTGCCAGCAGAGGTCAGCCATTGTGCTGGACTAAGCCAGCTCAGGATTACTTGCTCCCAGAGCTGATTCCTCTGGATAAAAGAGCTCCGGTGGTCTGAATGGGAGTGCACAAGGGCCCTGCTGCTCTACACCTGCATTGTACAGAGCAAGAGCAAAAGAGAGAGCGTGAGAGAGAGCATGAGAGAGAGATAGAGTGAGAGAGAGAGGCAGACAGAAAAAGACAGAGATACAGACAGAGAGAGAGAGCGCAACAGACAAAGAGAGAGAGCGAGAGAGATAAAGAGAGACAGAGACAACGTACGAGAACAGATGACAGCTGTTGAGCACGTATGGGCTAGAGAAGAGGCCAGAATGAAGCCCAAAGTGCCCATTACAACACAGAGGCTCCCACAGCAAGCAACAACACAAATGCCAGGAGAGCTATTCTAACCTCAGACTGGATGCCAGTGAGAAACTATCGAGCTGCCCACAGCTCCCTATTCTCACTCTTGAAGACTCCTCTCTCTCGGTCAGCTAAAGTCTCTTTACAGCAGCTAACAGCTCCCCAGCAGCCCATTCAGCAAGCAGAACATCTCAATGCACTGAACAAATGGGGAAGATTCTCACTTAAGTTTCACAACACAATTACCAAAGGTGCTGAATCAAACTTCTTATTACAAGAAACAGCTCAGTGGCATTGACTAATACCGATCATGTGGAATGTTGTTGTTGGAGGGATGCGTGTGTGTGTGTGTGTGGGGGGGGGGTTGTATGCAGTATGGAGTGACAGTTGTTTGAAATAGCGGGCTGCAGTGGCATTTAAATGCTCCTAGAAATGACTACAATTATCACCCTAATCCTTTTTACCATCCAGGGCCTTGAGCCCAGAACTTATGTCAGCCGCTAATGAAGGGATGGGGGCAGGGACAGAGGGACCCAGTGGAAAAGAACACAAACCTAGGAGCTAACAGCATAATTCCTAACACAACTAATAAAACTGAAGGTAAACAAAAAGTCCTACACTACCAATGTTTGGCTCACAGCACCAGTCACTGTGGTCCTGATACAACCACGTTCGCAGCAAAGAGCCTATCAATTACTTATTAAAAAAAAAAAAAAGCAGGACAGGGCAGAGTGTAAATGAACTGTTAACTCTGTCAAAACCCCAGGGCTCATATTAAGAGTCGGTGATGTGAGGAGATGCCTGTGCTCGTTGATCTTTTGGAAGGGCATTTCCCTTTTTTTTGGAAGGGCACAAAGGAGGATCTGGCTGCTCTTGCAGAGGCTAAAGCGAGGACAGAACCAGATCTCTCTCTAAGTCAACTCAGCTGTATCTAATGCAGTACGACATCACCAAACGGTTTTCCGCAACACTTCATTAGGCGACGCAGCACTACAGTAAAGTTAACGCAAGCATCCCACAACCGCAACCACTAACATCCCTGCAGTGCATAATGCCCTGCAGGGTTCAGCCACTGCACAGCACTCAATAAATTCAGCCAAGGATGATGGCTGCTCCTTACGCTTCTTCAGAAGGCAGAGACGCAGCTCCAGCAGGACCCACATGGGAAAAGAGGGCCGGAATGGTGAGGTAAGAGTGCAGGTATGTGCGTGCTTGAGAGAGACACAGAGAGAAGGATGAGGGTTAAGATGTTCAGAGCCTCCACAGATGCCACCAGTGTCTCATTTGCAACGGCACAAGCCTAAGGACATGACTCCCTCTACGGGCTCCGCTAATGACAGCATTTTAATTTGCTTCTATTTTTTGCATAGAGAAAGAGAGGAAAAAGAAAAAAAAAAAAAAAAAAAAAAAGCTTAGAGGCGGATCATCAGCCCACAGCAGCAGGGCTCCAGCACAGCAGCTTCCAGCAGAGGGAGGACTAAGTGTCCTCTGCAGGAGAGCGGTCCTGCAGTTCCAGCAGACAGGCAGAGAATGAGGTGCACCCTGCAGGCCCACGCATAACTGTGGCAGAAACGGTCACCACAACTCCGATGGTAGCGTGCCGTTGCCCGTTTTTGCTTGATTGAGGCTAACACAAAGGTGAAACATGTTGATTAAGCTCCACCTCCATGTACACGGTGCTCTATGCACAGCGCATGATGCCAGAGGCAGCGGCAAATCAGTGCGATCATCAATTCGGTCCAACTCGTCGCCCCACATAAATATTTTGTGCTGACCGAAAAAGCAGAAACGCAACTAATGAGTGTGTGCTGGCTAACTGCTGCCTGACTGAGTGTAGCTTGTGCTGTTAATAAGGAGTGTTTAGTGGGTTAAAGCCCTGACTGGTTCCATTCACTGACAAGAACTGACAGGGGGTCTCCGAACCACTCAACCCTCTAACAGCAAAATGTTCCACAGCAGTACTGCCAGACTGGGCAGGATACACATTAATGGATTTCACTATGAAAACGTCGACGTATCAGTGAAGTTTCACCTTGCAGTATTTAAATTAAGGTTTACATAAACTAAAAATTATCTTTGCATTTACACAAATAAAAACAATATTATTGAATAATAATTCACAATAAAAGATGCCTTCTCCCTGCCCCAGTACACCTACAGGTCATTAAATATGAAAATGTTGAGAGCAGAGGGGCCTCCAGGACCAGTGCTAAAAATCAGTCATTGAATATGTTTATAGTGGAGATGCTACCCTAAACGCCTGCGTGCATCATCACGGTTGTAAGATACACAAACGCTGCAATATTACATTTGTCACTACAACACTACACACACTTTGGACTCGACCACAATTTCTCAGTAAGTAAAATACACAGGCTTTGCAACAGTGAAACTGCCTCTTAAGCACGCATGCGCATACACACATGCACCCTGTTTGCAGAGGGAGGACGACGAATGAAATAGTGCAGATCCTGAGGGGAGGTTATGTCACCGTCTTGCAGCAGCACAGCTCTGAGAACCCCATCACGCCACACACACACGCGCGCGCGCACACACACGAGAGTGTGAGAGCGAGAGAGAGAGTGAAAGAGAGCGAGAGAGAGAGAGACAGAGCGAGACAGAGACAGAGCGAGAGAGACAGAGAGCGAGAGAGAGAGAGAGACAGAGAGCGAGAGAGAGAGAGAGACAGAGAGCGAGAGAGAGAGAGAGACAGAGAGCGAGAGAGAGAGAG
>JBBPDA010000126.1:17945921-17958619 GCA_037974385.1 Arnoldichthys spilopterus
ATAAAAAAATATATAAAAATAATAGTTCTTAGTATAGCAGCAGTTCCTTGTGTAGAGGTGCCATGATGACTTTAGATGAGGTCTTTGGCAAAAAAGTTTGGAATTGCCACCCCAGACCAGAAAAATCACAATTTAAATAACAATTAATAACAATTTTAAAAAATGTTAATTTTTTTATAAGACATGAGGAAGCTGTAAAAAAGGTTCATAAGTTGTAGATGATTTTAACTTGACTGAGAAAGCTGAACAGCATTGAGAGAGGAGAGAGAGAGAGAGGGAGAGAGTGAGAGAGAGAGAGAGAGAGAGAGAGAGAGGAGAGAAAGCTAGAGAGAGGGAGATAGCGAGAGAGTGGAGAGCGAGAAAGAGGAGAGAGGGCGAGAGAGAGGAGAGTGCGCGAGAGAGGAGAGAGAGAGGAGAACTTTATAACTGAAAGGTATGACTGTCATTAAGGGAAAAGCAATAGAAAAGTAACAAAAACTCTGAAAACCGAATATTTAATTCATGTGTCAGCGTGTGCTGCATGCTCAAGGCAAAAATAAGGACCAAAAGATCAGATGTTGGAGCACACATACCTTAACAGAATTGTTGAAATATTGAATAAAACATTAACACAATTTAAACCCACAGTCCACACATTACTACTGCATATAAAATAAAACAGTGTTGACAAAAATATATCTCAAAAGTTTTAAATGCCAGAGGACTGAACAATTAACATTAATTATTTAACAGCTACACAACCGCAGATTAATAAAATGTGCACAAAAATCTTACAGTGGATAAAGAACTTGCAACTTTGTTTCTACATCTAAAAGACATTAATATTTTTAGAAAGCCGATGTAAGCTCTCGTCCAACAGTGTTTACTCTAAACTCTTCAGCAGAATAAAGTTGGCAGTTTTTCTGTGTTTCTCTTGAAACTGTATAAAATCTTAGCATCATTCTAAAGAAGACTGTACAGGACATCCCAAAACAACCACATACATACTAGTGCTGGGCAACATATGTATGTTTATGCTCGTCATGATAAATATAAACCCAGTAGCTCTACTACATGCTGTCAGGACCTTATTCCAAGACATAACCTTCCCTGTGATGAAGGGATAAGAAAAGCAAACATGTACCCATCCTGCAGTATTCAGGACTGGCAAAATGAAACAACAATTACATCTTAATAGTCAGTAAATCGTCTCTAGATTAGCATTTATATTGCTCCAAGTGTCCAGCCTGCTCAAAGGCGGTAGGTGATTTCCACAAACAGCAGTGTTTTTTTTTTTTTTTTCAATCAGGGTCTCAGGATTCATGTAATTGGTTCAGAGGGGCAAATCACTGAAGACTGAAAGACAATGGTCAGGACATCTCAAATTTCACAAATTCACATACACACAACACTCACCTTGCATGGAAAACGCCAAATATGTCAGGAAGAAGAGCACCTTTCTGAACAGCTTTTCTACACAGACCAAACAGTAAAATATTTGCTTATTATGCCTTTGCTTCTTGTCAGCCTGAGACCTAAATTCTTTTGAAAAAAAAAAAAAAATCACACTTATTGGGCCTCTGCTGTAATAAAGGTTATGCATGCACCCATTCCATTCCCAAGGGCTTAATGAGTTCAAATCGTCATCAGTTCAATCAGTGCCCTTGAAAAATGGAACTTCTCCACCAGGCAAGTCAAGCCAAGCAGAGCATGGCAGCCCATTTCACTCAGCCTGGCTTGGTCAATTACAAAAGAAAAAAAAAATCAAACAAATGTCACCCACTCTAATCAAGCAATGGCTTATTTCCACAATTAGGAGTTTGAACTCTGGGATGGAAAAAAGAAGGTTGGGGGAAAAAATTGCGACAAAAACTATTGGGTCTGTTCATGGGTTTTCCCCCAACCTCCACCAACAATTTTATCAGGCAGCCGAAGGCAAACCAGAAAGTACTGCAATCCTGAATCAGCATGATTAAGTTCACTAAAAAGCTATGAAGTTAATAAGCAAGCACCGCTACACATGCTGTGTGAAGACCAGGTTTACAGGTGATAAAATGTATAACCCTCATTTAATTGATAAATTCAAAGAAAATATTTCCAATGATATCACTGATCAACTTAAATGTATGTTGTAAATATAAAACAAACCTGCAACACACTTAAAATAAGACTGGGACAGGAATGTTTACCATTATGCTACAATACCTTTGCTTTTTTGTGTCACTGCTGCAGTTCTGCAAGTGGAATTTTTTGCCAATTCTTGCTTAATTCAAGTCTTAAGCTTCATGGTCGCAGCTTCAACAGACCATGATCCATTTTCAACAAACCACCTTTATCTACAAAGCCACACTGTTGCAGCATGTGCAGAATGAGCCCAGACATTGTTCTGCTAAAATAAGCATGGCTAGATGCTTGGCTTGGGCTTTTGCACCTTTCACTGATAACTGGGTGGTTTATCGTCTTTGGCACAGTGACCTTAAACTCCATCTTTTCCTAAAATCAAACTGAAACGTGGACTCATGTGACCACAGCACACATTCCCACGGTCTTTCTCTCCATCTGAGATTAGCTCGGGTTGAGAGAACTCTGCACTCTTTACAATATTATGCGCTGTAGATGACAAAAAACCTCAATTCATATTAATCTTGTCTTTTTGTTTTTTTTATGGACTGACAAATCTCTCCTGAAGTTTGGCAAAGTGGTGGTTATACCCAGTCATGACCCCTCACCTTTTACCAGCCCACCTGCTTATTGCAGAATGTTTCAAAATGGCATAACTGAATATTCTATAATATTCAGTTTTTCTATCTATCTATCTATCTATCTTTTTTATTTATTTTTATTTTTTTTAATGGGTTTTGCATTGTAAAAGACATCTCATGTAACGCTATGGAATTTTCATAAAATCAGGATGGCAAAGATAAAAGATTCAAGGCAGTAAATATAGTAGAGGAATATAACGAAGTGTAATGGACATGATTTTCCCATTTTGCATTACAAGTAGGAAGACCTGAATCCTACAACAAAGAGACCCAATACAGCATCTCAAACCTATGACTGGTGGAGCTTACAACTCAAACTAAAATTACATATTCATTTACATGCAAATGCGGTCATTTCATTCCTTTCAGTGATTTTCTACAGAAACTTCCTAATGTGTTGCAGGTGCTGCGTTTCTCAGACGAAAAGCATATGACCTTGACCTGCTTATACTGAGTGCAGCAATTTAAACATACTTATGTAAAGCATTTGTTTTATGGAATGTTTGTCTTGATTTTAAACCGATTTATTTACTTGGAGTTGAGATGGTTAGTAGTATTTTCACTCCTTCACATTTATTTGTATATACAACCTTGCTGCAGACAGACTTGCCTCAAAGAGCCATAAAAATTGTATTTTTAGATTGCAGTAGATAAACCTAGGTGCACAATATAAATCAGACCAATACTGGAATTACAGCCAACATCATTAAATAGCCAAACCAATAACTGACAATCGATGACTGTTGATCACTGTTTCTAGTGCTTCTGAAATTTACCAAAACAATATTATAGTGGATAACACTACCACCTTGAAAGATTAAAACTTTAATTCCCAGTCCAGACATTAGTGGTAGTGTTATACTAACATATTCTGCAGTGTGGTGAGCTTTGGTGTCTGGCATCAAGACATTAACAGCAGATACTTTGTCCTTTAAGTTGTGAGGTGGGACCAAGAGGAACTGGACTAGTTTTTCAAGCACCGTGGGATGACCACAGCACAGTATGTCCTAAAACAATGAATCAAACTCATCATTGTGGAAGCAGGTGCAGCGCAGATGACCTCTAGAACCTGAGCTTCTCATCTTCAACAGCAGGAAACAGAAAGACTACAAGTGTAAATAAAGAATGAAAGACATGTGGCTGTTAGTGTGGTACTGAATGCGAATAACAAGAGCACAGATGACAGCCATGTCCTGATCTTCAAGCTGCAGAGTGTGACTTAAAGACACAGTGATTCATATTAGGACACTGCAGTGAGGCTTTATTGCAAGGGCTTACCTTTATTTTTTCTCTACTTCTCATTAACAGGAGAACAGAAGAAGTATTCGGGGTGGGGGGGGGCTGCAAGTGGAAGTAACCCTTATAATATCCCTGGGGTGCTATTCAATAGAATTGGAACAGTTAGAGCGGACACGGTTTCAGACCTCCAGTATCCAGACATCTACAACTCTCCCTCACCCTACTCTGGAGTGTGTTTGAAAGAAGCCTGGATAGGTACAAATGGACAAAATCTTAAAGAGGTGATTACTGAGCTTTGAAGCCCACTGACTAAAATAGCAGAAAGGCAGGTGTCACTTCATCTCAGGCTGTGACCCGAACTACATACTAGTACAATAACTAGTGTCAGTATGAAGTGTCTGAAGTATGCGATGCAGCCATAGTTAATGTTAATGTTAGTATAGGCAGCAGGCAGTGTAATTTAATCAAGGCACCAACTTTAATGTAGCATTAGCTACAAACATTGTTGGGAGTGTGTTCCTCTGTCCTGGAAGTCGCTTTGGATAAAAGCGTCAGCCAAATGAATAAATGTAAATGTAATGTCTACATTTTTGTTATACTGTACGTGTGTGTGTGTGTGTGTGTGTGTGTGCGTGTACAAATTCGATTTCTATTATTGCACAAATATAAATATATAAAATGTTAAAACATTAAAATAAAAACCAGTGCATTTGAAAACTAAACCCTTAGACCAGATCTGAAAGGACAATGGGCACTGAAATCATAAGGGAAACAGGCATGAGTACAGTGTATGAATATGTATTGAATACATATGTACAAGTGGGCTGAAGTGGGCATAAGAAAACACATACACTTCACTTGCTCCCACTGAACACATACCTGCAGCACATCGGAGCTGTGCAAGACACATTAGATAGCAGGATTCTGTGCAAGAACATTCTCTCTCCCACAGAGTGCTTTAACATTTGAAAACGAAAGTCACTTCACATTCAGAGGACAATGCAGATATCCCTGCTGAGAGGCTACATCAGCCATCTCTTGTACATCTTAACAGGCTCTTCACAAGGCAGAACAAAAGACTGCATGAGTGAGAGATACTCTACACCTCTGCTGCCAACAGTAGAGAGAAAAGTTTCATCACGGTTTAGTCAGACGTCGATTATTTTCGTCAACGATCCAACCACTCGTTTACAATACCTTAACATACGAAGTGGTTCAATACTGGGGTCTGCAGTCAGTGTGAAATATTATTAGAACATAGAAAACATATCAAATGTTTAAACTGAGTATCAAAATCTTTGGATTTGATGGCAATTACCACCTCAAAAGTTGGGACAGGGCCATGTATCTGTGCAGCATCCCCTCCTCTTATAGCTGTCAACACCTGGGAACTGAGAAAACCAGTTGCCTGACTTTTGGGAAAGGAATGCTGTTCCATTATTGTCTGATATAGGATTCTAGTGGCTCAACAGTCCTGGGTCTTCGGTGTTGTATTTGTTTTGTTTAATGATGATGATCCAAACCTTTTCAATTGGTGAAAGGCCTGGACACCAGGCAGGCCAGTTCAGCAACCGGACTCTACTACAAAGCCATGATCTTTTAAAAGAAGCTGTCTGGATGGAAGCATATGTTGCTTTAAAACCTGTATATCCTTTTAGTATTGTTGATGCCTTTCCAGATGTGCAAGTTGCCAATTGCATAGAAACAAATGCACCCCTATACCACCAGAGATACAAGCTTTTGAGCTGCCTGCTGATAAGGTCCCGTTCTCATTTTGTCTGGATGACGCGATGTCCATGTTTTGCAAAAATAATTTTAATTTTGATCTGCCTCTCCACAGAACAGTTTTCCACTGCCTCAGTCCATTTAAAATAAGCCTTGGCCCAGAGACAACAGCTGCATTTCTGAATCATGTTAATATACGTCTTCTTCTGCATGATAGAGGTTTAACCTGCATTTTTGAATGGCACAACAAACTGTGGTCACAGACAATGATTTTTGAAAGCTATTTCTGAGGGAATGCAGTGATTTTCATGACCAAATCATGTGTTTTGTAATACAGCGCCACCTGAGGGATAAAAGAGCTCAGGTTTTTTGGCCTTGTCCCTTGTGCACAGAGATAATACCATCAAAGAATCAGAGAATCTGGGGATATGTACTGTAGATGATGAGATATTCGAAGTCTTCACAATTTAGTGTGGAGGAACATTACTTTAATATTCTTCTACGATTTGTAATGAGTTTTTTGCAGATTGGTGAATCTCTGCCCATCTCCTGAGAGACTCTGCCATTCTAAGATGCTCTTTTTATACCCAATAATGTTACTGACCTGTTGCCAATTAACCTAAGTAAATGCAAATTATTCCTGCAGCAGTAAATTAGTACCACTTACTTTTTCAGCCTTCTGTTGCCCCGTCCCAACATTTTTGGTAAGTGCTGCTGCAAATAAATTCTATTGTGAATAAATGTTCTATTGTGAATAAAATATGGTTTGGAGATTTGCAAATCATTTTAATGTTTTCTTTACATTTTACACACCATCCCAAGTTATTTTAAATTCGGGTTGTAAAATTAATTGTGCAATGAACACATTGATTTTCATGTGCCAATCGGATCGTGTGCTTTTTGGTTGATGCATTAATAAAGATCCATTCATTACACCCCTAGTAGTTGGTAGATAGATGTGAATTATGAAGAGTTAGAGAGGAGCTCTGTAGAAGCAATTACTCCTACTATAGTCACTACATAAAATATTTCATTCCCTGATTCCTACACTCCCCAATTCCCAGAGCCTATGCTTTCCTCTCGCCATGCAGTGCAACTATGAAAAATGTGTGCACGCATGTATGACTCAACCTACCTTTTCCCTCTAAGTGCATGACAAACCACCCAAGGCCACTCTTTCAGAAGAAAAGCCATGGAGCCATAATCAAAACTACTCAGAAGAGTGCACACGCATTGGAGTGCTCGGAGGCCTAGACCTCCTCAACCTGTATCAGGTAACAGCAATGCTGGAAAGCTACATTTTTGCTTCATTTCAACAATAGCGTCACCACTTGCTGCAGCACTCGGAGCAGAGACAAAGAGGCAAAAATGCAGATGATCCATCCATCCAATCATGAAATAGAGTAGTTCCAGGAGCCAAGATGCCAAGCGCACACACATATACACAAATACATAAACACAGTCACTCAACAATTCATGACCTTCTAAATATGCTGAAGAACTATTGTTAATCAAAAAGGAGCATAGCTTTCCTAATGAACTAATTTTCTTGAGAGGAACTTGATTGAGCATATTCTGACTGCATCCTTTTTGCTTAAAGCATCTTTTTGGAAAAGCACGCACACAGTTTTCCTGGAATAGGGTTTCGCCATAAGCTGCAGCATTACAGTGATTGTCACATTTAAACTACCGCTTTAAACAGAACAGAGCGCAGCCCTCACAAACCTGCACAAGATGACAAAAACAACCAATGCATCAAGCGAATGTCACTTACTAAATGACAAAACATTTAGGTTTGCAGATAAGAGAACTAGGGATGTCCCCATCTGATCTCAGAGACTTGGGCCGATCAGGGTATTTAACTGATTGGGTTAAGCTCGAGCATGAACGGCCCTAAGCCCAATCCTTTGTTTTAAGTCAGATGACGCACAAAGAGCACAGTTTATGACAGACTTTAAATAAAAGCAGAGTGAAAATGTTTTAAATCATAAAACAAAAAGTGTCTGCAACCTGAGCTTTTCACACGCAGTAGTAAGACAAACATTCAATCCAACTTGATACGACGGTTAAAAAAAAATATTACACTCCAAGGAATACGGGGCATTCTCTTTTAGGTAGTTCAGGAAAAGGCTGCGTCGAAGCAGAACATACATTGGAGGACATTATTAAAAGCAATGAAATTTCCTCAAAACAGCATCATGGTCGCTGTGGTAGAGAACACCGGTTTTGTCATGTTTTGAGAGCCACAATATCCCTTACTCACAAAGGTCTGGGGATTCCCCCCCCCCAATAGTTTTGGCCCCTTGGCCCCAGTGAAGAGAAACCTTAATGCTATAGCATGCAATGGCATTTAAGAGTGTGCTTATCCAACTATGTGGCTGACCTTACTGACGTTCTTGCAACTGAAAGGAAGTGAATCCCTAAAACCATGGTCCAAACTCAAAATCCAAGAAAAGTGGAGACTAACACAGCAACAAATGGGAGACGAACTACACATTAATGACAGTACTTGTATGCTGGTGCCCACAACTATCATACATTCAGATACTCTATTATGCTCGATCACATGCAGATAACCACCATCCACTGCCTTGCACGGTCAATAACAATCAAGCTATTTACACATTGCCATTTGTGCACTTGTCTTGTTTGCCCTATGCTACTATATACTATATCCTCTGTATTTAAATTCCACTGTACTTTCTGTATCTACATAAAATCATGCAAGCTTCTTTTTACAGATGGGCTTTAGTGTGTATATATAATTTATTGCATGTATATACTGTTTACTGTTAGATTAATCTTATTTATTATAAACAGATATATTTCTCTTTCCCCCTAGATAGTTGGTTTGGATGCCCTCTAGTCATTGCGCAGTCGTAGGAATGTTAAAGGGTACATATCACTGCACGGTGTATACGTATAAGTGTGTGTGTGAAACAGCTTGAATCTTGAAATAAACAGACAATAAACGTTTAAATGGTAGTAGTAGTAAAAAAGCAGGAGCTGTTGCTTCATTCAGTCTCTCCATGGGTTCTTGCACCCTCACAGCATTTACTTTCTTGGCTAGGAGGTGTTTCACATGATACATGGTTCACACAGTTAAATGAGGCTGAGATAGAGCCAAAAAAGGAAAACTGTGTACTGTAAGCACTGCTCTCTGTGTAGGGCAAACTGTGTCAAGTGGATCCACATGCTAGTCAGCTCTACCAGTATATTAATAAATGCCATGAGCTACAGATCAGGCGAAATGAAGGCAAACAAATGAAAAAAGTAGCATCATTGCAATATTTGGACACAGCTTTCGTGTAGTAAGGACTAACACATTCACAAATCATAATTATAGGTCTTCCTGTCTCATTCATTAATCATCTGCCTACAGCAGCAATCATTACTGTTAAGGAGAACTATCTAATGAAAAATGGTCAACAAGAACATTTCTGTAGCTCTGTAGCTAGCTAACTGTGTGTTCTGTAACTGTTAGCTGTGTGTTCTGTAGCTGCCAGCTGTGTGTAATGGAGCTCTTGAACGAATGTTATATTTGCCAACTATGGTAGAAAGTAGAAAATATTTTAATTGATGGGCACAGAGCTTTCATACAGGCAGGTGAAGTAAAGTAACTTACAATTTCACTTCTAAGTTATGCAAACCATGTTGCTCTTGGTGTCTGAGAAGTGTGTGTTTTCCGCTTTTTGTCATTAATGACCTGATGAGCAGCTGCAGCAACACAAAGAATCCCAAGATATTTTGTTGAGGTTGTATTGCTGTAATCACAGTAATGTTCAGACCACACAATTTTATTTACAGCAATACATTCATAACTGGATGTTTTAATGTCTTTTAAAGCACAATTTCACTTTAACATTTTCCTTTATAAGAACACAAACCATTGTATCTTCTGAAAACTGTAAATTTAATTGTAAATTATCTATCAGAAAATCAGTTACAATTAGGGAAAATGACTGTTTAAGTGAGGCAACTAAACATATAGATAGACACATTAATAATAAATACATTAACCGACACAAATGTAAATGGGATCATCATAAACTGTAGACTTCAGAGTACAAGCAACTGAGTGATAAAGAAGACTTGCGAAATGAGTTTTGTAGAACCAATTCACTCAAGTAACAAATACTGTTTTGCCAAACTCGATCAAAACTTAGAACAGGGACCTAACACCTATACCTTCCAACCTACAGAACTGAAAATGTAACAAAAGCAAACCAAGCGCGCACATGCACTGCAGACTGGCCTCCTCACAGTAGCACCTAAGCTTGGCATGAGAGATCCTCCAAAGCTTCTGAGACTTGCAGTGGGATGAGAGGCGGGCCAGAAACGAAAAGAGCAGCCCCAACTCCCCAAAACTTCCCCCAGTCCCTTGACTCTCACAGCACATTTGATGTCTGTTTTTCAGCTACCTTTCCTCTCCTCCTCTCTTTAACTGGGACTGGAAGCTTGTCTCTTTTTGACCAAAAGAAGGAAGGGGAGTGCCTCAAAGGTGTGTGCTGTTTTTGACTGCTGCTAAAGAGGACGAGTACAGGAGTGTAACTAAGGACAACCGGATGCACAGCTGGCCTGACACACACAGACACACACACACACACAGACACACACACACACAGACACACACACACACAGACACACACACACAGACACACACACACACAGAGTAATGTAAATAAAAGAACAAAGTATGAAATTTCCCACAATGACTTCACTCCCAATAGATACCCATTTCTGCCATGAGTCCTCAGAATCAAGCTGCACTCTGACATTTTGGAATACTCCTCATTCTTAAAAGGAACCTCGAAAATATAACAGGGGCGAAACTAAAAATATTATTGCAAGAATAAAAACAGATTTTTGCATCGAATCATAAATTATGTTTGAATCGATTGTTAAACTGATTGAATTGACCTTAGCAACATCAAAAAACGCAACCTAGAAAATCTAATGTTCCTATCATTTCAAGTCTAATACATTTCTCATTACAAGAGAAATTAAGCCCACAGACTGACAATGTGTGCAACAAAGACAAGTTAAGGGACCACTGCAACAAGCTTATGTACAGCAAGCAACATCAAATGGCTCTCATCTTCGGTTACTGCGGCCAAGGCGCCTGCACCAGCAGCGCAGCATGTTTATTTCATTGAGCAGCAGAAGTGCATTCCTGTGGCAGGATGAAATATGCATATAGCAAGTCATGTAAGAAAATGGATATGTAAACATGGAAAGGGAGCAAGAGAAGAGGGAGAAAAAAAAAAAAGATGGAGAGGGAGGGGGATTACTGTGTTTTAATGCGGTAACCTTTGCCAGCTCGCCCGTGGGAAGCCTCCTCCATGGCAACATTAATAGGAGTCTGAGAGGCGTAATGAAAGCATGAGTGAATGAAAGCACTGCATGCGCCCTCTCTCATCAGGGTCTTGGCATTATCAGACCTCTCTCCCACTTGAGGCCATAAGTGCTATTAATTGGCTGTGTGTGCTGGGAGTGGGCTTTAATATGGAACGTATATACGAAAGGCAAATGCTGCTTGTCCATGCATACAACTAGCATACATGCGCAGAAAGAAACACAGAAATTATTTCCGTGAGGCACTGCAGCCAGTTGCGAGGAAAAGGTCATCTACATGTGCAGACTGTTACCCTAGACATTATATAAACTAACCAGAGAAGCCAAGAGGGTTAAATAGCTGGAAACAGCAGTGTGCGGAACTGAATAAAGATAACAATGCAGAGGGAACACAAAACAGAACTTCAGTTATAAGCCCAAGTGCAATAGTGCACAAACCTTAAGGTGATGGCTCACATGGCCATCCTCACTAAAAATGTTTGAAGGAAGTTATCAAGAATAAGTGATCATCTTGGCTTAAAAACAAGCAGTGACAGTTTGTAGCCATCGGCATTCATTTCATCCTACTGCAAGCGTATGACAGAACTCCTCTTGCGCTCTATGGCAAATGGCTTCATCAGAGCCGCCACCACCTGCTACTGAAATGCCTTTAATAGGCTCTGGTAATAGGCCTGATGGAATAAAACAATTTCACTGATCATCCAGGAGGGAGAAAACAGGAGAACAGAGACTGGGGGATGGGGGGGGGGTTATAAGGAAAAGAAAGACACCCCGAGGGGAGCCACTGCCTGAGGAAGAACTGTGCATGAAAAACGTGACCATCCAAAGCACAGTAGCAGGGCTTGAACAAATAAATAAATAAACAAATCCCTCATGGAAAAACTAATTACAAAAGAACTGGACGAGCATGGAACAACAAGGGAAGACGCTTAGAAACAAATTACCAAATTAATTGAAATATCTACAGTGCGGACATGCACCATTAAGCAAGGCTGAAACGGGGTGAATGTATGTCCTCCTACCAGGAGCGGTTGGGCCTCCCTCCTGTCTCTTACTTTTGGAGGTAAATAATTACTCTGGGTGGAGACCGAGGCAAATAATGACTTCAGTAACAACAAAGTAAATGGAAGCCGTGTTCCTGTGGCTTCATGCTGAGGTCGGTTTTTACACTGACAAGAGCAGCATGACAGCAAAATGCAGGTTCTTGGCTGGCTGCGGTAAAACATGGAGCACAAAGACATACAATAAAGAACTTAAACTGCAAAAAGCAAAAGCATTCGCTAACAAGCCCAGAAGAATTTTACAACAAGGGTGGGCGATAACATCACCACTATACTTCCAAGACGTTTCATGATACACAGTATACACCATATTACATTTTTCAGGTGTTTGATGAGCACCAGACGCGACACATTTAAACAATAATCCTTACAGAAATTATGATCAATGTTTGACACGACACGATCAGTTAAACAGTCGTAATTATGCTCTTTATAGGCAGCTGGTCTATTTTTATACATGTGTATACACTGCTAATTAAGGCACTAAACAGTTTTCATATAAATATCACACACACACACACACACACACACACACACACACACACACACACACACACACACACACACACACACACAC
>JBBPDA010000126.1:17958857-17980448 GCA_037974385.1 Arnoldichthys spilopterus
TCTTTCATTGACTGAAGGGTAGCAACAATTTTGTCCATGTGTGTGTGTGTTTGTGTGTGTGTGTGTGTGTGTGTGTGTGTATGTGTATAGTTATATATATATATATATAGTTATATAATATATAGTTAGCTAAACAACTGGAATGATTTTTAAAAATATTTTATAACTGATACTGGATAACCTAATAAAAGATACATAAATAGATGAACAATTCTTAATCAGCATGCTAAAATCAAACTATAGCCTACATTCCTGTATACCAGCTGATGAAGTCAAAAGAAAGTTGAGCTAGCCAACACCATGAGAGCTGGACTCTTAAATTGTTAATGAAATGCTGTTAGCTAGCTTACATTTAGCATCTTACCTACTAGCTAGCTAGCTACTGTATAAACAAATGTTGTATTTATCCCAGAAATATCATCAAAACTTGTTTGACTGGATAAAGTCTAAATAGAATAGAGGAACACAGTGCATGCAGAGGCTGAGTAGTCTGCTGTGTCTATGTGGTTGAAGAATACACAGTGCAGAGTAAAAAATTGGGTTGTTTTAAAGATTATGCTGCAAAATGCCCCCCACACTAGATTTAATTCCCCTGTTACAGGCTAATTCCTGTTCATTCCTATGGAAACTTTCAAACTGAAAAGTCTGAAAAATGAACTCTTAGCTTAGCCAACGACGAGAGAAGAGCGAGAGGGGGAAACGTCCTATGTATATAAGCAATGTCATTTTGAGTCACTGTGTTAAAAGGGTATCTCTATAATTTCAGTGGTTACTTGCTCATCTTTCCAGGTATGACAGCTAGTGATTTTATAGATAGGTAAACGGTTGCTGGGAGACAGGAATATGAAGGCTTAATTTAAGTCAAGCTGTTTCCTGTGAGTCACCCTGGGCCAAAGAGAGCCACCCACTCCAGCTGGAAATATCCTACAGCTGTGACCCACACAGGTCCTTTTTATTTTTCCTCAAGATAAAGAAAACTGACAGAGGGGAGGGAGGTAAGGATGACAGATATAATACAGAGAAGCTAGTTTTGGATTTTGTTTATTATTATTATTGTTATTAATAATAAACAGCATACGAGTCGCTGTCTCAAGCAGAATCGCAGTTCAAAACACTTGCCAAAAGCAGCCACTGTCAGGTTGTTATGCACACAGTTGGCCATACTTGCTTTAACTTTCTAAAAGACAAGTGGTGTATCTGCTTCTCTATTCTACCCCTATATAAACCCAGGTGAGATACTCAGCAGAAGAGATGCAGTTAATTAAAATCTCTCGCAGTGTCCTCATAAACTTGAGATTTAAGGCTCAAAAAGAGCAGCAGGGAGGGTGAGGGAGGAGGACAGGGAGAATAAAAATGACAGGAAGGGTTAGAACAAAGTTAGGGGCTGTTAAACGTCGCTCATGTTTTACATGCGGTGAGAGGAGTGGATCTTCGCTCATTACTGAGAGAATAACAAACTTTACTGGTCCGAGTAAAATTTAATCTTCATTTGGTGAGCAGCCCAATCAAGATTCATACCCAGCATGGCCCAGGTCCCTGGCACACGTAAACAACTTAACCGCTGCAACTGAGATTACTTTATTAATGGAGCAGGCTATTTTTAGAGAGGCCTGCATTAAATTAATGTGAACGGAGATGGAAGCTAGAACCATCATGAATCTGCTGTCAGAGTACTGGGGCATAACAGAGATTGATACGTGGGTTAGAGAACAGCACTGAATCTCTGCCCACGTTCAGGAGTACATAGAATCCTTTTGGGGTAAAACATAATGCAGAGTGCAGATAATGCATTTAACTCACTGTGTACGTTTTCTACCCCCATCCCCCCAAAAACATGTTCTTGACACGCAAAGTGCATACTGTGATACACCCGTGAAACATACACTTACCCCTGAGATGTCGGCCACTCTGTGAATGGGGACCTCCTTTTTGCTGTGAAGTCCTTTCCCGTTTTTGATGGCCCTGCAATGATTCACACAAACAGCATTACGGCCGGTCATTGAGGGCATTAAATTGGGGTTATACAGGAGACAGATGGAGCGTTCCTTTAGACCATAAAGCCCAGGAAACCACCAGTCAGAGTAATCAACACTTAAACAGGACGGCCATCCGGACTGCCACCGCTCACCCACCAACAAGCTTCTGGAAGCATAAATGTCTTCTACAGTTTCTTATGGGTAATCCAGACCCAGTGGCTCTGCACTTTAAGGTATCATACAGCAGCATTACCAAAGCCTATTACAGAGGCACTGTGTATATCAGGAACAAAACAACACATGCCCCTGCGCTGTGCAGGGAGGCTTTAATAGTGCATAAGGAAAATTGGAGCCCTGTAAAATGTTGGTAAGTAAGAGTGGTGGAGCCCACAATCCCCGGTAGATTAGAGACCGGCTATAGAGAATGAGGTACATGACTTTGGCCTCTTTAAGGCAGATAGATCTGAGTGTAAAGGTGGCTCTATCTTCCCTGGTGTCTAATCTTGTTCTGTGGGAGACTGAGTGTGGGAGAGTGTGTGTGTAAAGTAGATTTCTCAGAGGGTATGGGGTAACAACCAGCAATATCTACTAAAAATAAATTTGAGACCACCATGCTTCTCATTTTCACCTGGTCCACAGGGGAATATTGCACACATACACTGAGAAAGAGAAAAATGAAGGGAGAGAGGGGGAGAGAGCGAGACTTTCACACAACCTGTCCTGCAGGTGGTCTTTGACACCCCCCAACGCCCACCCGAACACCCCCCTCTCCCATACCAAATTATGCCCAATGCAATAAGCTCTAAATCTACATCTCTGAATGCCTCAGAATCAGTAATCCATATAATTACATTCATGGTGGAAGCGTTAAAAAAAAAGGTGCGATTTAACACACTTGACTGGAAGCCACAGGACTGCTACTGTCTATATGAAATGTGATAAATCAGATGACTTACTGCCTGTGACATCCTGCTCCACAGAAAATAGTTTCCAGCCATACTTTCTTCAGAGGCTCACGCCCAGAATCCGATTTACTTTATCCTGCCCATACCTTAATCACTTGCAGCCTGCTCACAAACAACTTATTCTCCACACTTTGTACCTTCCCATAATGACAAAGCTAAAAATGACAGGCTTTATTTCATGATAAAATATTCAAACAGGCCAACCAATGAAAGACAACCCAGCAGCATGAGCAGCACAGCACCAAAAAGCACCAATAGAATACAAACAACTAAGTCAGATCTAAGAGAACAGTTAACCCTTTATATGATGAAGGGGCACCAGCCTGGAGCATAAAATGACCTGCAGAGCAAAACACCTCACAGCACACAGACTGAAAAGGTATGTGGGCCTGGTCTTACCGTGCCTCTGCAGCCAGCAGCTCGTCATAGTGAGAAGACCTCTGGTCATCGTCCTGACGATATCGGATTACTGTAGCAAGACCTTTACTGACCAGGGCCTCAGCAATATTTCTATGCAGAGAGAGAGACAGAAAGACAGAGAGAGGGGTTAGAAACAGGACTGTAAAGCTTCAGCAAGTGTGGGTTGGTTTACCAGTGTTTGGGTTCTTAGATGAGTAGGAAGTGGAACCCTGGAGGCAAAACATCTAATAAGATGCAGCGTGAGCTTATCCATGTTACTGCTTAAAATTTTTTCAGTCTTTAAGACTTGCTGGGCTTTAACTGAAGAATGACGTGGAGGTGGTTAAGTGTCAGAAGAGAGGCACTGTGAGAAAGTGGAGATGGAAGTTGGGGCAAAATTCGATTTGAAATAAAATCTTAACCAATTTTTCTACATTCACATTTCACACTGTTTTCCACTTTTGTGTCCTATGTAAATTTTAAAATAGCAAAAAAACAAAAAAACATGACGTGAAGGAGCCCTGATTTAATTGATGCACAACTAATGGTGCAGTGTTTCCCCAGTGGAGCAGGTCACCCAGGTATATTAACGGTCACCCATTTCAGCATTTGTCCCCCATTAAAAAGAACAATTCTGATTAACGATTGGACAGTCGCCCCTCGCATATCTTATTGTTTTGCTATGGTGAGAAGGGTCTAGTGGCAATCGCACATGCAGCGAAACAGTACCAGAAAACGCTTAAATGTCAAACGTCTCTATGTTGGAAAATGCACAAACAGTTGATAGTTGACCAGCATGAACCAGGTGAAGCAGCTCCTTTTCTCCTTATTGTGCAATTGTCCCCTGACGTTGGTAGTAGTTTCCAGTTAAACTATTAGCTACAGGATTCTAGAGCATACTCAGCACACCCAAGTCAACCGTTGCAGAACTTGCAGCAATTTTGCCCCAACTAAATAAAAGAAAGATTATTAATTGTTTTGCCTTACTTATATTCCTATCACCAGTGTAAAACGCAAAAGATTCTCCAGTGTAAACAGCAAAAGATTTCCAACCAGCTCTCATTTAAAATAATGTTAAGTGTCTGGTCTTCATCTGTTTTTCAGGTCAAAACTGAGAAACAGTGTGAAAGGGAAGCACCAGGCTGCATGCCTGCAAATATTGATAAATGAACTAGCACCAGAGGCATTCCCATATGCACAGGCATCGGAGCTCTTTGAAAAACTAGAACGATTAAGGGCTCTGACAAACAGGCCATCTTTCTACAGAATAAAAGTTGACTCCATTTTTTTCTTACTTGTTCCATGTGAGTAGATGGAGTATCTGTGAAATGCGAAATTATAAAAAATATTCCATAAACCAAAATACTGTGCGAAAGGTAATGTGTTTGTAGACCATTTTTGGTCGTCAGCTTTTTCAACCAACTATACAAGTAGATCTGAGACCTGTGGAAAACGGTCCGAACTGCAAAAAATAAAATGTCTCATGTGACGCATTGTCAGGGGAGCAGACAAGACATTTGAAACACAAATGCAATATTATTAAAATATGTGGGTTTTAACACTGCGATGATTAAAAAATACATAAATAAATCAAAATAAATCACTGGGTTTATGCTTTATTCATCAATCGTTTTGCGACCCATGTTTTGACATACTTGACATTTTAAAATAGAAGCCCTTACTCGAGTCTGAAGACTCTTCATAATTAAACATACATGTCAAGATTAAAGTCAAATTTACAATGAAAACTCCTGTCAGTAAAAATCAGTGCACCTCTTTCTCAACGATAGAGCCTTGCTGGAAGAATAAAGGCATTAGAGGCAGCAAAGAAATTACCCAAACGTTTTACCCTGCATTCATATGGTATGCCATTAGATTTGGGTCATGATCTAGGTGCTGCCCATCACCCATACTACTCAACAAGAGCATGGAACGACCTCACACTCATGGCCTTTTAAACATTGAGAGAATTTGGGTAGCGGGGACACTACCCAGACAAACTTTGTCAAAACGACACACCCTAAAGGCTGCTTATACCTTGCATTACCAACTAATTTATGTGTGTACTGAATCTGTACATACTTCAGCTTGCAATTAATGAGATGAGATCAGTCTTTGACCACCTCCAAATATGGTTTGAGATAGTAATCTGATCATAAAGGGTCCAGTATTTGTTTACACCAGGCTTTAGGAGATCAAGAAATAGTCAAAAGTGATCACAAATCACATCTAGTTGAAATGTGTTACCAGTATCCTACAGGATTTAAAGGGATACTGTGCACCTTGCAAGTTTCACAAAATCTATACCTAAACTGATTTTCTCACCGCTTTCTTCAGACACAGAGCTTTGGCTATTGATGTAACTGAGCTTTAGCAAAAACATAAAATATCACATTAAAACGTTCCATTTAAATTCATAGAAAAGTAGAAAGTGCTGACTGTGGAGAAGTGATTCATGAATCAGCAGTACTTACATTCCGCCAATGGTGACCGTGGCACAGGTACGTTCTGGGAAGGCAGGGGTAGGGCCACTTTCTCCACCGGTAGTGGCAGCTCTGATGTAATCGACAGTGACGTTGACCTGAGACCACACAGAAGGCACTTCAACCATCAGTCACACTCGAAAGGCAATATCACATCAAGTAACCATTAGCCTGTCAGGGGTCCAGTTATGGAGATATGAAGTGACCACTGAAATCCCTTAGAAACACACAATTTTTCTGCTTAATAACAAAACATTAAAAAGTGACAGTATTATGCCTCAAAAGAACAGCATAACGTCAAAGCATGTCCTGACAAGACGTTACAAATCAAGTAAATGGCTGGTACAGAACAGAAGACAAAATACATTTGCTGGTAAAAGATGGATGTCGTGTACACTGTCACCCAATAAAGGCCTGGGAGAGGGAGAGAGGGAGAGAGAGAGAGAACCACACACACACACACACACACACACACACACACACACACACACACACACACACACACACACACACACACACACATCTGTGTGTCTACTTGTCTGTGGGCTACTTCCAAGGTCACCTTCAGTCAGAGTAAATCATGTCACACTAGACTGTAGATCTCCCCAGAGGAGCACCAACCATACATGGAAACTGTTCATCACCTATGGGATGCACACAAAGCACAGGGGTAGGGTTGAGGCTATCGACACACCCCTCCAAAGAGTGACTCAAACTGTCCCACTGCAACCCAGCAATGAGCAAAAACCCAAATGTGACACTCTCTACCAGAAACATTGTCTCGCAATTTCTTCATAACTGAACCAAAACAGGAGGACAGCCTAACATTCTCTGGCAACCGCAAACCACTCATTTCACAATGAACCAGGGGACAGCAGTGTAAACAAACTGCTCTCGTGTCAGAGGCGGTCTCCATCTGTGCTCATCTCTCATAGAGGCTATCGTACCTTCCCACAGGGAACAGACAGCCTCTTGTTCTTCCTCATTAATGCTGAGCAAACGCACAGGAACAGGTACTGCGAGAGAAGATACACTTCCACCCACAGGGAGGCTCAAATCCAGCCATTCCAAAGCCCCACAAAATTCTTGATGGCCACATGGAGAGCAGGACAGATCACCTGTCTCCCATGGCTGTCGTAGGGGGAGAGCGGACATTAATCTGAAAGGCACAGGCCCAGCACGAGGACAAGGACACTGCCTTACAGCCTCCCTCTCCCACAGTCCTATGGGTGTGTGGAGATGGATTTTGTGCTCTTGCATTGGATTCTGGGATCAAGAATACACACACATGCATATAAGTTCACACTTTAAGGGCTCTTGACCACATCATGTTCATTTTTTTTCCTCTTTTTTTCTCTGAACAAATGTAAAAAAAAAATTTAAAAACACTTACATTTCTCACAATGTAAGAAATAACAGTATCAATTAGAATTTTGCCATATCACCCACCCCACATGCAAAGCACTGCTTTGCTGTCATTTAGTATGATGCAAGCAACAGAACTGTGATGGGCTGTTAGCACAAAGTGTATTTTGCCGTCCAGTCACATTATGTGAACAGAAGCTCAAAAATGCAGGGGTATCCAGCACTGTGCTAAAGGGTGAGCAAAGAAATGGGAACTAGCAATCAATCAATAAATTAGTAAGTAAGTAGCTCAGATTACTGAAAAGGATAAGTCCCCTAATACACCAACACAAAACTTTCAGCTTCCGCACCAACTGCTTCAGCCACTCTACTCCTTTTTTCTGTGATCCATCCATCTGCCACAGAGACTGAAGTGACCAGTCTAATGGACATAATGAAAATTCATTAGGCCTGGGAATCCTGCAGAGACTTTTGTTTTCTCAAACAGTTTCACAGAGCAATCTGCCTTGCCCTTATCAACAAACAAAACGCTTTGTCAGAACGACATCTTTTTTCACATCTTTTAATCTTACTCCCCTCAATATAAAGAGAAGCACACTGTCCCACTGAGCACAGCTAAAGAGACTGGACAGGTGACCCTGCATCCCTATAATAAAACTAAAATCAAAAATTATTTAAATAATTCCACTTTCGCTCCTCAAACAAAGCTAATGTGTCCGAGAACACGCGAGTGTGCACCACTCGTGTCACACCAGAGAAAAGGCATAAGAGGGAGAACTACAAAGACAGCAAAACCGAGAATGAGAGGGAGTGCAAGGGAAACTACAGATGGAGAGGAAGACGAAGAGAGTTAAGGAGCAAGCAACAGAGTGCAAGAGCAGCCATCTGGAAAGCAGATGATAGATTTAACAGCTTTCACTAGGGGTTGTCTCGCTATAAGTAATGGTTTCTCAGAGTAGCTCTGGAACTTTGTCCAGAACAAGCTTCCCACACAGCGTTTAGGCCCATTTTAGTGGCCCTATACTACATACTCTGCATCTATGAAGAAGCAGTTAGCAATCATCCATTATAGCAGATGTAGCAAAGGAGAGGAAGCCCCATTGAAATTATTCAGTGAAGCATGACCGTCACATTGAGATTATGAATTTGAGCAGAATTGTTGTCGGCTACAAAGCATCAACACAACAGTTCCTGCTCACTGTAACAATCTGATATTGTTCTGTATAATAAGAGCACAAAATTACCAAGTTTCAGGAAAACATTCATTCACATTCAGTTCTGCTCAAAGTCTATTGTTCAAGTCCATGTTCTGAGACTTATAAGTGTCATAGTATTTTGTGTATATATAGTATTTTGGAAAATTCTTCATTCTTTGACCACAGGTTGCTGGCTAGCACGGTCACACCCAAAGGAACTGCAGAGCAGCAATGACAGTTTCTATAAACACACAAATTGTGTGTGAATAATCTCATTTTATAAAATAAAGCTGTTGTCATAGGCTTAAATGTCTTTTTGTTTATTTGGCTGACAATCTGAAATTGATTTTGACAGCCCTGTAAAACACATTTCTACTGGAAAGAGAACAGTGATGTAATTCTGTGGGTGGGGGAATAAGCCCCAAGCTTTGAGCCTGCGCACCACAGGTTAAACGCATGCTAAAACGCGCATGCATATGCTTAAGCAGTAAGGTGAGCTGTACATAGCTGAACATGAGGGCTTTTGCAGGCTTACATCCTTGAGTGAGGAATCTAATGCATTTGGGCTAGGTGTAGTGGGGAGAGGCTGTAATCCATATTTTATGGATTAAATGTGAGCTGCCGAGCTTGCACACGGCTGTAACTCCCTCTAAAGCTTAGCCAAGAGACGACTTCTTACAGCTGCAGTGGCGATCCACCATGCGCCCGGTGCCGCCTGCTTTGTTCAACTATAATTACACAGGTCTGAAAAACACACACAACTATGTATGTACGTACATACACAAAGACACCTCTGTACGTACGTACACACAGGCACCTGTATGTACATGCGCGTACGTAAGTATGCATCCCCCACCCCCACGCACACACGCGCACACACACCCCAAGTCTAGATTTCAACTAGAGGAGGAAAAAAAAGAAAAAAAAAAGGAAAACTGCATTAGTGTGACCCAAGCAATATAGGAAAAGGGGAGCAGGAACTCTGACTCTGCGTGCACTCACATAAACACAGACATCAAACACTTCTCTCTTGCTTTCCTCTCCCTCTCGTTCACCTCACACACGCACACACACTTGCAAAACTCAAATGCTTGCAGTATACTCACACCCACATAACAGGAACCACTTTGAGCAGTCGGGATTATCCGAATGTGCTCTTTCCTGATAAGTGGATTAATGCAACATTTTCATTTGACTTTTTCGCTGAGGCTGAGACCCTCTACAGAAGTGCTACTTATAAAGTTAGCCAAATCTAGCTTTGGATTATGTCACGAGTGAGCGCTGTTTCAATATGCAAGGCTGGGAGGGGCTCTTGGCTTGGGGAGGGTGGCAAGGAGGCTGGAAAGGAAAACGCTTCTTCGCAGCTTTCACTCCATTCCCCAGCGCACAGCGAATTCCCTTCTCTGTGCCCATCCTCTCAGCGCTCCTTTCAAAAGGGAGAGCATGGTCTGAAATGGACTCCTTAAAGTACAATCTCTCCTTGCTCCACACACCACCCCCTTGCTGAGTCAGCAGTTGCTGAGGTGCGACAGGTAAGGGAACATGCTTATGATGCATACAGAAGCGATTCATCTTCTATACATTCCTGGCTCCCACGTAGAACAACGGTCTCAATCTTTATCGGAGAACTCTTAAAGGGCGCTGTGGCCTGTGAGCGATGCCCCTTACAAAGGAGACGGGATTCAGACCATCAACTCACTCTGGACCTGGGCACAATCACAGCTATTTAATGAAGTCTGGGGGGAAACTAGAGGTAGCAAACTGAGCCTCATAAAGCATCACACAGCAAACAGTGGGCAGGTGAGGAGGTGACTGGTGAAAATCTTCAGCTATAAATGTAAAAAAAGGAAATGATTCTGTGCAATCACCGTACTCAGCACAGCTAACCAATTTCAGACACAGCAGCAGAGCAGGCATTTTAGGGAACATGAAAATCTAGTTTGCTTTGCATAATAAAGAGGTTGTCGATGGAAAAAAATCCTTTTCTCACCTCACACTCTTTTAAAGAGTGAAGGGTTTTGTAAAAATTTGACACTGTTGTTGCCAAGGTAGCCAGAGAGATAGAAGTGTTTCCAGCTTCACAGTCAAAGGGCCTTTATGTGCACACACACACTCATGCACGCGCACAAAATGACAAATATTTATTGTGACATAAAAAGATCATAAAAGTATCCA
This sequence comes from Arnoldichthys spilopterus, assembly GCA_037974385.1. Classification (NCBI taxonomy): domain Eukaryota; kingdom Metazoa; phylum Chordata; class Actinopteri; order Characiformes; family Lepidarchidae; genus Arnoldichthys; species Arnoldichthys spilopterus. The sequence goes on from JBBPDA010000126.1 coordinate 17,969,417, forward strand.
AATGTATAGCATGCATGTGCCTCACACTGATGGGCTATATTAAATGAACCTCACAGCTGGAACTTGTCACCACTCTGCATGTTTTAAACCCCAAGCCATAAACCTCATCCAGCCTTATCCAGTCCATTGCCATTTAATAAGACCCTAGAGCATGTGATTTTGCCCTAACCCTGCATTTGAACTCCCCTACTGCCAAGGATTGCACACAATTAGGAATAGCAATGTTACTGGTACTCTAGGCCACTACAGCCTGAGAAACACTGCACACCGCACATACTTAGCATTTTGCAAAATATCGGTTCCTAAAGGAGGCAGCCACATTCGTTTTTGGGCTATCCACAGTAATCAAACACTGATGATTTGAATCTCGTATACAAGTGACGGAGTTTGGTGAGATCAGCCATGCTTCGGTCTGCCATTACCGTCTCTAGGTGTACGCACGCATATGGGGGCGGCAGTCTGGCTAGCAGTTGAATAAAGGACATGTACATGCGTGTGTGTATACTGCTGTAACCCTCATCGGGGAGATCTCTAAAAGCATGTTAAACTGTAAATATAAATACAGGTTCATGCATAAATTATAAGGTACAGAACAGCATAGTCACGGAACAGGGCTTTCAAGGGGCTTTCCTAAATGGAGGCTTTATGTACTATAGAAACCCTTCCATGTGACTACAGCAAGAGTGCATACTTGATTTGGTTCAATTTCAACCCCAATTCAGAACCAAAAGGAAATGTCCAGGTTGGAAGCCCAATTAGATCTAGGAGTGTGAGACAAGAAAACAGTTGATCAATAGCCCTCCAGTCAAGCTCGGGGTGGTCAGAGCCTTACTTCTATTTGGATACAATTGATTTCCACAAAAAAAGGAAGTGAAATAATAAGAATTGAAAAACTGCTTGTTGAACTCTGCAAATGTGTCTCTTCAGTATCTAACAAATGGAGCAGGAACGTGAAGGCACTGCTGTTACTCTGCCACTTAGTCATAAATATATATTCATTCACTGAGTGTGAATGAGTAAATGCTGAATAGAAAACTGAATATCAGGGTTAGGGTTAAAACTAGATGTGTGAATTTACTGTGAAGTAGAGGCAATATCAAACCAGTGCAGTGCCCTCACCTTCTTTCCTATCAGCTTCTTTCTCAGGAATTCTCTGGCCTCAAACATGTAAGGAATGTCGTACAGGGGACGGAAGCGCTTGTCCCTGTCCTTGTTCTTCTCCTGTGGGAAAGAAAGAGAAGGGGAGAGGGATGGAGATAAAGAGAAAGAGAAATCAGTCTTTCAAAGCATCTGTAACACTTGATCAACAACAGACCCACTCTTAAATGATTGCCATCCAAAATTGGCCCCTTTCGAACTTTTCTTTTTCTTTCTATGGTGACGCTTCCTCCTCCTAAGTATCCTCTCTCACACACATTATTTTCCCACTTTTCGAATCTCACATCATTCGGCCCTCCCCCACCCCCACCCCGTCCCACTTAATCAGCTGTGCTGTCAGGCCGGGAATGGTTGAGGTAAGGCCTCATTGTGCAGATCGAATCAGAGCGCTCTTCTCTGAATGACAGCCACACAAAGCTAGCACATTCTAAAACTGGAAATAGGACTTCTTTGCATTTTATTTCAGTTTTCTGCTCAAATCTGATTTTTTTTTTTTTTTTTGCTCAAAGAAGTATCAGAATATAACCATTTAATGCTTCTGCACTGCAGACATGGCCAAGAGCACATCAACTAATATATGGTGCCCTAGTCTTATGTCACTGTATTAAAAAAAGAGCTGAAACTTTCAGTGGAGGGAAACTTGTAAACGTCAGGTGTTTGGACTTGCTGATACTGCACTGCCAGTTGCTGCAAGGCAGATGGAAGTTTCGAGATTCAGTTAATTCAGGGAAATGACACGAAGAGTTTCAGGCTGGGTCTGAGAATGCTAGCTCAACCAGAAAACCAAAAGTACAGCAAAGTTCAAAACAATTTGCCATTTGAGTGAAAATGTCTTGACAGAGGATCTTTACACTCATGGTAAATACTTATGAAGTAACAAACAAACAAAGCTCTTAAAATAAATCCATCCATAAAACACATCAGATAAATTATTTTTTTAAAATATAAACACATTTATTTTCATTTACATGCTGCAATTCTAGTGATTGCGTAGAATGAATAAAGCTTTAGAGAAAGTTTAAGAGAACGAGGTCACTTGGGGGAAAAATGTCAAGTTTATTTGTATAGCGCTTTTTACAACTGACGTTGTCACAAAGCAGCTTTACAAAAACCGGGTCCGAGCCCCCAAAGAGCAAGCCAAGAGCAACAGAAGCAAGGAAAAACTCCCTAGCTGTAGGAAGAAACCTTGGGAGGAACCAAGGCTCAGAAGGGGGAACCCATCCTCCTCTGGTTGACACCAGATAGCTAATAAAAATAATAAAATAAATATATATATTTAAATAATAATAATAGGATAAAATGTCTTTCATATTCAAAATTCCTATGATTCTACACAGCCAGGGTCCAAAAGTGGCATCCAACAATCACCAAATGAGACCTAAAATCTACACTGGCAAATAAATGAGGTCAGTCAATAAAATAAATGAGGTTTGCTTTACTAGGCCTACTTCATTACAACCTTTCATCACGACATAGACTGTAAGAGATGTAAGTACTAAACGCATTAACGTGTTTCAGTAAATCCAGTGACGTTCACACGAACTTTTAACCAAACTTAGGATTGAAAAAAAAAAATACTGCTAGTCCATGCAAGACTGACATAGTATTTCACTTGTACTTATGGTGCAACATGTAATGGTACAAGACAACCACAAAATACAACAAAAACATCAGAATATTTGACAAAATACATAATACAACAAAACACAGAGTAGTACTTCACAGTGATGGTACCAGTAGCTGTTTGCTATGAACAGGTGGTGTGCAATGAATAACAAACAAGATCAGTATCAGTATAATATAAACAGTGGCAATACACAGTATATGTATTGTAAATAAAGTGATTTTAAATAGTATTTAACAGTATATAGTATCAATATAGTATCTGTGTCCGATGTAAACAGTGGCAGTAAAGAATACCAATGCAATGCAAATGTACCAGGCTGCACTATAAGATTAATATGAGATTGTAACTATAAGAGTGTAAAGTGACTTTGCCAGTTTAAATGTAGTAGTGTAAACATAACAGAATGTAAACATTAGGATAAATTAATAAGTTTTGTGGCTCTTTCCATACCAGACAGTGCTGTATGAGCATATATACGTGGTGAGAATGAGAAGGGAAAGGCTGGCCTTTTCAGCCTCCACATAAAGTGAAGTGAAAGTGACTATTTGTCATTTTGAACACTCAAGCACCACAATGAAATTGAACCTCAAACGTGCAGCTCTCAACAGAGCCCGAGGAGTAGTGTAACGGGCTGGACCCTTGCTCAAGGGTACCCCAGTAGTGACCTTCAGGTCTCAAAGGCAATGTCCTAACCACTAGGTCAACACTGCCACTAAAGTGGAGATGCTGCTGGGCTTTTTTGTTGATTATTCAGGAGTCCATGGGAGGTTGTGAGCCATGTGAACTCCCAGGCACTTAATGCAGCTGACTATGTCAACAGCAGAGCCACTGATGTGGAATGGAGCTGGGGTGGCAGGGTTCCTCCTCAAGTCTATTACCATCTATTTTGTCTTTTCAAAATTCACAGAATGGCTTGACACCATGTCTGACCTTCTCTCTGTTGTCATTGTCGCTGATGATTCCACTTCTATTGTACCATCTTCAAATCTGATGTGGTTTGAGCTGTACTTGGCAGTATGGTCATGCGTGAGCAGAGTGCACAACAGCGGACTGAGCACACACCCTTGAGGGGTCTCAATGCTCAGTTTGATCATCCTGGAGGTGTAGTTACTTATGCTGACAGACTGGGGTGTGTCGGTGAGAAAATCCATTATTCAATTACAGAGGGAGGCATTCATGCCCAGTAGACTTGACTTCCCTTTCAGTCTCTGTGAGGTGATGATGTTGAATGCTGAGCTGAACAGCACTTTGACAACAGCCATTTCTGTCTAGGTGAGAAAGGGTAAAGTGGACGGCAGCGGAGATGGCAATGGGACTAGTCATTTTGGAAGATGGGACTTCATGTGACTATCAGCTCCTTTAAGCACTTACTGATAATGGGTGTGAATGCTATGGGACAGCAGTCGCTCAGCCAGGTAATGTTTGGCTTCTTGTATACTTGACGATTCTGGAGGTTTTGAGGCAGACAGGAACCACTGCTGTGCTCAGGAATGTGTTGAAAATGTCAGTCAGAACATCTGTCAGTTGGTCAGCACATTCTCTGAGCACCTTGGAAGGAATGACATCTGTTCCAGCAGCCTTTAGTGGGTTGACTTTAAATAATGTTTTCCTAACATCATCACTGGTCTGAGACAGGACCTTATTGTTAGGGGGAGGTTACCAGTTCTTTGTCTCCATAAAATGTCTGTGTATTCTCTTTCTATAAGCAGAATTAGAATCCATTCAAGGAATCCACAAAAAAAAAATTCACAATATTAAAATCCATAAATAAAGTTGTGTAAAGTGAAATGAATGATGTACTGAGCCAAAGTAATTTCTTTAAGTAATTCTACCTCCTATTTGTGCAGATGAATGTCAGCTGGGTCAGTACATATGGACAGGTTATAAGAAGGGTTTTTGCTACTTAAGAAAGATTTGGAGGCAGCAGATAAAATTGTTAAAGAGAAAACCATAGGCAACGCACTCTACACGCTCACCAGTGCGAGACTCCATTACTAAAGAAAAGCCACGTTGAAGCCAATTTAAAGGTTGGTATGCAACATTTAGACAAGCCTAAAATAGTGGGAAAATGCAGCCTGGTCTGACAAGATCAAAATTTAACTTTTAACCATCATACTACACACCATATTCTGAAGAGAAATGAAACTGCAAATGAAGGAATGATGAACAGATCTATTTACCGACTGATTCTTTAAATGTATCTGCTGCGGTCCTACAAGATGATGACGACATGTGCAGGACAACGGCCCAAAACATACAGCAAAAGAAATGTAGTTTGTTTCAGAAAAAGAAAATCAAGTTGTTAAAAATCATCCAGTCAATCATCCGACTTAAATCCAATCGAACATTTGTGGAAGGAACTAAAGATCATGTTTCATATGAAGGCCCAAGAAAAATCTGTTAAGAACAATGGGTTAAAACCTGAGCACTGCAGGCAGTAAGTTTCTTCACACAGGAAGCATCTTGAAGCTGTCATTACAAACAAAGGATTCTCCACTAACTATTAAAGCGTGTTCAGTATTTTTTCTTGTGTTGTTCCACTTAATCGACTGATGTTAGCTCTTTATAGTGGTGGATTTCTTGAGTTTCTTGAATGTCTGGTGAAACATCATGTCAATAGCCTCATTGGAAATACATTTACAAAAATAAAAAAAAAAGTGTAAAACCTACAACTTTCAGAAAAACCCTTCATTATTGTGGCTTGAACCATGTATAACTGTTGCCATGACTTTTTTTTACCCCTTTAAATGGCATATTTCAAATGTCCTCAAAACCCAAGGCACTTTCTGCTGTTAGATGAAATGGGTGCTTAAAATAGTGCAAATAAGACAGGGTGTTTGCTGCTCAATTCTCCACATTCTTACATCAAGCCACTCAATCTAGTAAATTATCTGTTAAATATTTAGCATTTATAATTTATGAAATTATTGTAGATATATATTTTCACTTCAATATAAATACAAGACCCTTAATTTATATTAATTTATTGCTCATTTTGAAGTTAAAATTAACCTTAAATATAAAAAAGCCTTTAATATCATCTGCCTTACTGTGTGTGTTATTTAATACTGGTTCAGGCACTGTTTAGTCAACTGCACAGTTTAAAAATAAGCATTTTGATTTGATTCAAATTGCAGTAGGTTGTGAATGTAGCACTGCCAGAGCACAACCGCAATCACACTTTTGGTAAATGGAGAAAAGTACACATGTCTGTGTGTATGAGATAATTAACATTTTAAAATAAAAGTCGAGTTTTACAACAGTATCTAGCTTTTCCATTATTATTCCATACCCGTTTAAAACCGTTCAATTATGGGTAATTAGTGATCAGGCTCTCAATCGGTCACCCAATGAAAAATTGACCATAAAATTTACTTTGGATCCTGTCTAAACAAGGCATTGGCAAACCCTTACATTTAGACTTTCCTAATACCAATTAACAGTGAAATTTAGCATAACGTGAAGTTAGGTGTGGTCATCACCGGTGATATACAAGAGCAGTTATTAAGGTCGTCACATTGTGTGAAGAGGTATAAGGTTGGGTGTGAAGAGGTATAAGGTTGGGTGTGCAGAACTCTGCCAGGGTGCAAGTACGTAGATTGCACTCAACAGTGAAGATACACAAAAATCCTGCCAAGAAAAGGAAAGACAACCCACTTTCTATCAGACTATAAATAACCACGGCAATTCCTTCTCCCCAAGCGAAAATCAGAGGAAGGCCGCTTAGGCTTGTGTTTGAACAAGCGAGAGTGTGAGAGCATGCATGTGGGGGCTGGGAGCATTTCTTATGTTACCTTGTTCAAGGTTGAAGTGTTCGTAGCGTGCCATGCACCAGGCTCTTCACATTGTGTAGGTAGGAGTGAGAACAAGGACTATTAGAAGGACATGTTCTCTAAGACAAACAAAACATCTAAATATCTGTACGTGCTGCCAAGCAGGAATTGATTGGTTAACTTCTCAATTATACATTAAATTACATTTACATTTATTCATTTAGCTGATGGTTTATCCATAGGAACAATCAAGCATTAGAGCTGCACAGGGCAACACTGAAGTTAGTGCTACAGAGAAGACCAACATTCCTCTTAGTCATAGAATACAGATGACAAAATCTAAGTGGACAATTACAATCTGAGAGACATTCTCAAGGCAGTTATCAGGTAGCAATGGTTCGTATTAAACCGAAAGGCTTATCTATTGAGGTAGGAACAGTTGAATATGGAGAGACTAATGTAGCTGAGCAGCTTGTTCCACCAGTGAGGAATAATAAAGGAGAAGAGTCTGGAACAAACTACATGACTGAATTAATGTAGTGTACAGTAAAATCGTACGCAGTATGTGAGCAGCTACAGACAAAAGTGTTATTGCACACACGGCAGCAGCTACCAGCATCACACTGCACTCAAACTTGAAGGCATGGAAATCTGGGGCCGCAGAGAGCCTTGAGTGCCCTTTAAATGGGAGGGAAAGGAAATGGCTATTGTATTTGGCAAATCAAGCATATGCGCCAAGGACATGGCAGGTTGAAGAATGAACCGTAGGTGGACATGTGTGGATCTGAGGAGCAGACAGCTACAGCAGCTTTTCAATGAAACTGGGAAGGGATAAAGGCCGTCTTTTGTCATGAAAGAAAGAAGAAAAAAAAAGAAGGTGACTACAGAAATAATGGCACAAACCAAGGCCTGAGTTTTTACTTCAATTTGAGATCATTACTGGAAGCCTGCAAGCTAAGACACTTTCCATTAGCGACAAAAAAATTCCAATTCCTCATTTTCACTTCCAACTCCAAATCTCTTAATCAAAGATGGAGACTCAAGTCAGTGACTTAAGCTGCATGCTGACTGACTCATGCCGCTACTTGAACCCACCCGTAACCGATTCAAAAGTCATTGTAATATCTTTCTCCAGCAGCTTACAACAGTGTCCTTGTTGATGCAGTTTCAAATGCCTTTCATTACAGAAAGAAAAAGAAAAAAAAAATCTGTAAGATTTCAGATGTCAGTTTAAGACAACATTTAGGAAATGTGGGGTTTGCAGGAAAATATTAAATCCTAGCTAGTGTAATGGCTAATCAGGCTGCAAATGTCAAACAATTTAGCTTTTTGTGAAATTGTCCATCTCAAAAAACAAAACAAAAAAAAAACTGCCTCTTTAAAACACTTGCGATTCAATGTTGACTCACCACATAGACTTTGTGAATTCGGTTGACCTTGCATGAATCTAACTTGTGAAGAACGGGTAGAAATGTAATACAGGTAGAACTCTAATTCTAAAAGTTAGGACACTGGGTAAGATGTAAATAAAAACAGAATGCAAAATTGTGCAATTAATTCAGTTAATTGGGTAAAATGAGTGAGTAAATAAAAAATTTAAAAAATTTAAAAAGCGACAGACAGGGCCCTGGTCCCAATTTTTTTGATATCAAATTCAAAATGATTTCTTTTCTTAAAATGGTACATTAACTCAGTTTAAACATTTGATATATTTTCTATGTTCTACTGAAAATAAAATAATGGTTTATAAGATTTACAAATTATTGCACTCTGTTTTGATTTTACATTTTTCTTTACATTTGTCCCAAATGCTTTGGAATTGGGGTTGTAGAAGAACAAATTAACCATCAATCTAAATCAGTTTGACTAGGAAATCAAAACTTTTACTCTGGAACTAGTGAATATCAACTAAACACAACTCACATTTCCTGGCACTTCCTACCACTCTTTCATTGCTCTACCAAACACGGCTAAAGTGACTGGTCTGTTTCAGTCAATTAGCTGACATGTATTCTCATGTGCTTACAGGATGCTCAATAAAATAACTTTGTAAAATAAACGATCTAGGATACTTTTCCACTAGTTCGGCAGAGCAAAACGTTAACCAGGTAGTGTGCAAGCAGCAACGCTTTGGGTGTTTATTTTCAAAACCTTGAAACAAGACTTAAAACTGGAGTATGACAATAAATGAACTTGACCTACGGGTCAGCTTTCAGTAAACTAAACATAATAAACACGAACCTTTTTTTAAGGTTGGCTACATTAACTTTTAAATGGACAACTTCTAAAGAGGCATCACAAATGCAAGAAAGACAATCACTGTGAATTTAAACTTCAAGTGACCAAGTGAAGTGTCTCAAGGTTCATGGGATGATTTGCATCTATGAGCGTAAAATGTAGGTGTTTGTGTACCCTATCATTAGCTGACAAGACTTTTCTGCACACAGGTAGGTATTTAAAGGATCTTGCTCATTAACATTAACTAAACTGCATTAACAAACTGAAATGAGTAACAAAAAACAAAAATAAGTAAAGTGACCTTGGCGCCTGCAGCACCTGAGAGAAAATGAGACTGCCTGCAATAAGCAGCGCATAATATATACAATTGATAAACTGTATGTATGACCTGATGCATGTACGAGTAACAATAGTAGGCACTAAAAAGCTTCATAAAACACCTTTTAAACTGTGCTCTGCTCCCTCCTGGCAAACAGACCCTTGATAGAAAGCTAATTTCAAAATGTGATTTTTATTTTGGTTTTGCAGAACTTATTTAATAATATTTAGTGCAACACTTTTATTCATAAACATCAACCATGTACACTGACAGTTTGGCTCCTTGGGAAGGGTATGAGAAGTGTAGACATCCCTTGAACAACTTAATACAATACATTTGTTCCCTTGGTCTGCTTTTTTTTGTTATTGTTGCTACTTGTCTGTAATGGTCAGAATGTAGACAACGTAAACTTTGGGGCCATGGATATTAATGAGTTTTACAGAATACTCTTGGTTTGTTGGGATTGTCCCATTTTATACTGACGTTCTTCATTTATGGTGTTTTCACTTAAAAAAGACAGTAAAGTTTGTCTGTTATGTGTACCAAACCCTCCTTTTTCAGCTGTGTCGAGGTAAGTACAATTTTTCCAGTCTTGTGTACTTTTTAACCATACCATTCTCTGCACTCTGCACATCTCACACTGAACACCACCACTAGTTGAAGCCCAGCTAGAAAAAGCACATGGACATAAAAAAAAACATTACATGTGAAAAAAGAACAGTCATTGTGGGCAGTGGTGGCCTAATGGTTAAGACACTGTTCAAGTCCCGATTGAGACCACTGAGGATCCCTTGAGTAAGGTACCGTCCCGCTAAGCTGCTCCCTGGGCGCTGTTGATAGCTGCTTGCTGCTTCATGTGTGATGGATTAAATGCAGAGATCACATTTCGCTGTGGTGCATGAGTGTGTTCACAATGACACTTTCACTGACTGGAAAAATAGAGTAAAATCTCCCAAGAGCATTTTTTGATGCACAAGAACACAGTCCCACAATCAAACAAATGAGCCAAACTGATCACACACATGGATCATAAATAGTGTAACAGATCCACTCACATTGGACATTGTAGTCTGGCATTTAACCTGTTCTTGCCCTAAGCCACAGTCGACCGTCTGTCCAGAGCCAATATCAACCTATCATATGGACTACCAGCCATTCAGTCAATGGAAAAACCTCACGAACCTCAATTGTGTGTGTGTGTGTATGTCAGGAACACTACATCTAACCCTAATCTCAGTAAACAAAATACCATCTTTCTGCGCTTTGAGTTTTTCAAAAACTTGAATATGTGAAGAAATCAGCATGTTTCTTTTTCAGGACCATCAAAATGTCCTCACTGTAACAAATTTACCTCTAATTCCTATCTTTATGAGGACATTCGGACCTCACTAAGAAGCATATACAAGGGCACACAGAGAGAGAGAGCGCAGCTATGAGTCATTGAGCTGTTCTGACAACCCCTCCCTCCCCATTTTCTCTCCTCGTGTCCTCATGTGGATCCCGAAAAAAGCTGACACTACCACACAGCTCAAAATAGCTCCCAACATCACAAAAATAAGCCTCAGTCTGGCCCAGAGAGAGGGAAGAAGCAAAAAAGAGGAGAAAGAGAGGAAGAGGTCATCAACAGAATATGAAGTCACGTTTTACTGCAGGCTGTGTAAATGGTTCAGCAGCCTGTCAATCATATTTTTGCTGTAGTTGGGGGTGTTTGGGGGGGGGGGGGGCAATAATGAAGAAAAAAAGTGGACAGCAGCTGTCAGGGTGTATCTTTGCACTGACCAACAAAGTTCCCTAGTAGTGCTCACAGGAACAGATGATGTAAACACACTTTCATCTCGACACAGAGAGAGACAGACAGACAGACAGAGACAGACAGACAGAGACAGACAGACAGACAGAGACAGACAGACAGACAGA
>JBBPDA010000126.1:17983118-18022834 GCA_037974385.1 Arnoldichthys spilopterus
AGAGACAGACAGAGAGAGAGAGACAGACAGAGAGAGAGAGACAGACAGAGAGAGAGAGACAGACAGAGAGAGAGAGAGGTTAAGTGAGTCACTGTTCCACTTGAAGGACATGAAACATAGCTTGTTGCCAGAGAAACAGCTTCGTACATCCAACATGGGCAGTGCCTGATGAAGCACAGAAAAAAAGGAGACAGCAGCAAATAAACACTTCACCCACACTCTGCTGACAAACATCTCTACTTCCCTCCCTCTCTTCTGCCATCAGATCCACTCAACTCACAATTATACCACTTACACTAACTGACAAAGAACAGCATGCAGCAAAACAATAAGTGAGGAGGGGGTAAACGCATTTTGTTGGAGAAGCAGGCGAAAGAGATAGATCAAACGAGCGATTCGAGTATTGATTGATCAGGTGTTAAGGAAACATGCTGGCAAAGATGGAAAGTTTAAACGTTCTTCCCTCAGAGAGGAAAGACACGATAGATAAGAGAGAAAGGAGCGAGTGATGGTGCAGCAAAACAGACAAAAGCACAGGGACAGAAAATTGGACAGACAGGCTTAGAGAGATAAAACGCCACCGTGCTCCATAATAGTGATGACCGTTTCAGTGGGAGCACTACCAGTTCTAGTGCTTAGAGTCGATGGCTTCAATTACAAACATCTCATCTGTGTTAATTAGAAATAGCTTAGCACCGTGTATGGAGCAGAGCAGACATTTGGACAGGTGCAGGTAATACATTAGACATAAAGAGATTTCAGCGGGCAAGTGGACGTTATTTAAACAGGCTCCCCCATCTCACACACACACACCGTTCCAACTAAATACATGGAGACCAAATCGGTCCCCTCTGGTGATGGGTAGAGGAGGCGAGGCTGTTATTGGCAGGATTATCATGGCACAGAGCACCAGATCATTCAGCTATTAGCTGAACCATCAGCGTGGAAAAGAAAACAGCCCACATTTCAAAACGGGCACCCGCCTCGACACTCAGCAACTCTCCCTCAAACTCTCCATGGAGACAGCACAGTCCACAATAAAGGACAAACATATACCCGCCAAAAAAAAAAAGCAAGGTCATATCTGTCTTTTTCCACCCGCAAGCTCCCCCCACCCCCACCCACCTCTCTTGAAACAAATGTGGAGATGAATGTGGATGTTGCTGTAAAATGGCTGGCCAGCACATTTGCTGGTTAATTAGCAGCTGCATATGCAGAGCGCTTCACTGCAAGCTGCCAACAAGGACATCCAGCCCAGCTCCGTGACTCACGCTGCCTCTGCAGATCATGGCCTTGCAGGAAGATGCTGCCACCCACAGGCCCATGCCAAAGTTACGCCTTCAGCGTACCGGCACTTACTACGGCATCACTAGCACACAATGGTCATGGGGCCGACTCGAAAGCAAATAATACAGCCTAATACAGTGAAATGGGTTTTGACTGTGCTTTCAAAACAAACCCATTCAACCTGTTACATAGAACAGGGACATTACATACATCTCCTCCGCAATATTACACAAAATCCTTTGTGCACATGTGCAAAGTCTAGCGCACGCACGCGCACAGTGGATTTCAAAGTCTATCCTCTCTCTCGTGGCTCAGGGAGATCTGAGGCTAGCTGATGCTGATATAAATGTTTTATTATAGCTGGTCTTTTCTGACTCGGGGAAAACTGGGCAAAAAAAAAACTTTTTTGTGGGTGGCTTTTGAAACTCTTTCTGTAAGCAGATTGCAAAATGACACCTTTATGTAACCAAAGGACAAATAAATATTTCAGGAGTCTTAAAGTTCAACACACACTTGGGGAAGGAAAAAACTTGACTCCATCAAATGAAGCCACTTTATAACTTCTCAGAGGAGAAATTCGAGCTTCTCATGTTATCCCCTGGCTCTCTGTTATGTCTGATTAACAGCAGCCACTGCTGCTCTGACATGTCCAATGAGCTCTAGGACTAATGTGGCGCTCCTTTCCTCAGTCGTGCAGGACCAGAGCGGGGCCTTTAAGCAGTAATTTAACTGAGCGCTTGGGGCCAGCTTGGTGGAGACAAGTCTTTACTAGTGAAGGCAAGAACCCACTGGAACACCTGAGATCTGTGAGGACTGCTTCATGGTCCAACCTGCTGAAGCCCATCAGTGCTATGGAAGTGACGTGGTAGAGAGTTTGTTTAAGAGAAAATGAATGTGGATAAGTTTGTGCTAAAGAGTGTGAGGCAGAGCTGAAATTGTCAGCTTTAGCCACCTAACAGGCAGTTTTAAAAAGACTTGCCCTCTTCTGCAAATTGAAAAAAGGGTCCAGACTAGCAAACTATAGTGCACTAAAACAACCAAATTGACTCAACAGCTTCCCATCCTGCTGTGCTCATTCATTCACTCTTCTTCAGGTGTGGCCAATCTTGTTTGCAGGGTTGAAGTGGCTACATTTTTTTCATTCTGATCAAGAAAGCCACAGTGGCCCTTTGCAGAAAAGACCGGTGACCTACTAGACAGCTACAGCTAACAAAGAGCAAATTTAGCAAGTACATACATTCAGTGACTTGTTTCACTTTTCATAAGCTTCCAGTGCATCTCTCTACTTAAATTTAACACACAATATCTTAAGTCTGTAGACTTGATATTGGATATATCAAAACAACATGTGATGGTGAATTCATTGCATTCTGGAAAAGCGTGTTTGGGTGATTCTTAGCTATTGCATTAAAACACTTGCATTTTGTACATTTTACAGCATTCGTAACATCTAAAAAAATGTTACATTTCTTTGCAATGCTTATTAAGAAAGAAGTCTCATTTTGTACATTTAATAAATGTATATGCATCAGCCTCAACAGATACATTCATATATAACATCACATATCTGCACTGGCACACAATTCCTATAGTGGTGCATTACTGCTGTTCATGACAAGCCAAAATGTTTCCCAGAGTTCTATTTGTTTCATCTGAAAACAGTGCACTGTTCCAAACTGAGGAGCTAGATGGGGTGTCTTATTGTTGTAGGTGACCTCTGCATTTAACCAATCACCGAGGAGCAGTGTAGCAGCACAGTTCTTTGCTCAAGGGTACCTCAGGGGTGCCTGGGCCAGGACTTGAACCTGCAACCTTCTGTTCACAAGGGCAAGGTCCTAACCACTTGGCCACCACGGTTGTGTAAGTAACAATTACATCATGCAATTCAGAGTCTGCTGGCTTCTCTCTTACCTTCCTTATTTTATATACATAAACCAACTGCCCTCATGCCATCTAAACAGCCCTGATTGTGATGCATTAGCCAGCATTAACATTTTTTGCTACAGTAGCTCCTCACTGGAATCAGATCAGATGGGTTGTACCTTCCCATGTGTATCAGTGAGCCTTGAACCACCTCAAATAGTAACAATGCTTTAAATTGTTTTCTACAAACTTATTTAGATGAAGTTAGGATAAAATGTCGCTGAGCTCAAGTTCAGGATGAGTTTTATTCTACATAAAAAATGAGCCAGATCTTACAAACTTACCTTTGCCACAAACTGTCTGTCCTTCTGGTCCAGGTTGGCAGTGGGAGCAACATAGTCTTTCCAGATCCTCACTTTACGCTCTTTAGCAGAGCTGCAGAACAAAGAGTTCCGACTGTAAAATTTCCTCAGGGACACAAATTGTTCCATACAGAAATGACAGCAAACCTAAGACACTGCAGTTAAAGACTATCAGCCACTAAACTCATATGGTCAGTTGTATCCTTTGCTGCCCTGAAGGTTTCATAATTGCTTATGATCGAAGTGTACTGACCGTTCTGCTGCCCGCAGTTTCTCTGCCCCTTGGGTGTATACTGCCATGGACCAGTCGACACAGCGTGCAAAGCCCTCCTTCAGCAACAGCTCCGTGATATTCCCATTCTTCAACACAAAGTTAAAATCGAAGTAAAAGTTAACAGAAGTCAAACTCCAAAAGAGCAAATTAAAAATGAGCATGAAGAACAACAAAGGCAGTTTATTAGGTACATTAGACATTTTTGTATGTCTGAATTTGAAGGAAATGCACATACAATAGAGGGCAAATTAAAAACAAAGAAAAAGCCAAACATTTGAGTAAGCAATCATCAGGAACCTGATGGAGAAAAACAAAGCTTTATAAGCTCAGTCTCTGGGATTTAAAGAGAAATTTAGTTGGGAGTGCTTAGCCCAAACACTGACAGTACTGACAGCACCTGCACATTTCCCAGCATAACATGGCTGTCCATGTCGATCTACATGAGGGCAGTTCAAAAAGGGACCGTATGAAAAAAAGCCAGGCTGAAAAAGAGCAATCAAATGTACTGTGCTGCATTAGCCATTGTTTACCACTCAAGATATTAGATAGAGTGTACTTTCGACTAAAGAATATGGATAAGCTCAAGTGGTTGTAGTAGGTTGGAACACCTTACCATAAAGTCACTTTTAACTAGGGGAGTAAATCACAAGATTCATCACAATTCAATTCGATCCAATTATTTTAGCAAACGATCCGATATTCAGTGATCCAGTTGATTTGGTTGGATACTGGGGTCTGCAGTCATTATGAAATATGATGAAATTTCACACAATCTGCTACATTCCCATAAACTCGCACATGCAACCATATTGTAATATGAAAGTCAAACAGTAGCAGTTTAGTGAAAATGACTATTTGTCATTGTGAACACATTCAAGCAATGAAATGTGACCTCTGCATTTAACCCATCACACCTGGAGCAGCGGGCAGCTATCAACAGCATCCGGGGAGCAGTTTAGCAGAACGGTACTTTGCTCGAGAATACCTCAGGAGGCCGGGACTCAAACCTGTGACCTTCTAGTCCCAAAGGCAGCGTCCTAACCACTAGGCCACCACTGTTTAGTGATAACCAAAAGTACAAAAACAGTGCTCAGAGTTTGTGGCGTGAACACACATCGATATATGTGTATATATTGATCATGTGTCACATCTGTATATCGGATCGTGTGCTATTTTGGTTGCTGCATCGATACAGGTAGAGTTATTGCTATACCCCTACTTTCTTAATGCAGTGAGAAAATGTTTCTCGAACTCCCTAAAATCTACTGATCACTACAAACCAGACAGCTGGAAAGGTTTCTCTCTAGAGAACTGGTTCCTCTCAAACTTGATTCCATTTTGAATTTTTTACATCACTTAAACTGATTAATCCAATCTATCAACATCAACAATTTTAAGATTCCACAATAATTGTATGAGTGGCGATCATACCGGATGAAGGATGGTGCCTAGAATTATCTGGTTGGGGCAGGACTCCAGAATAATCTGCACGTCCCTCTGAAGCAACCGAGACTCTGTGAAGAACTTTGCCTCAGCTGCAAATGCTTCTGGAATCTCTGTTCCGTCAGCTTCACGTTTGAATGTTGGGCACTAAGGAAGAGGACAATACAGAATTCAAAACAGAAACATGTATTTTCTACTTCACTTATTTATGGCACATCACACATTAACCTGGGCATACACTACACTTATGAAAACCTAACATAAGATTCCTAAAATTAAAATAAATTCACACAAACTTCCCTGAACAAATTACGAGTTTGATGTAGCAAAGTCTTATAATACTTGGTTTGTGTTTCATGTATTTATTAGTTATATTAGCATTATTAACAAAAATGTGTCATAACCACACATCTTGCATGAGGTATAGCAAACATTCTGGTTATTTACTTATTTCAAATTTTTTTTAATAAATCAAAGAAATAAAAATTGTTGATGCAATTAATTTTAAAAATCGACAGATTTTTATTTAACAAAAAATGGATAGTTGCAGCCCTACAATGCAGCATACTTAAAATCTCTTCACATTTTATTCTCATTTGTTACTGCAAGAAATCGCTCATGTCAATCATGATCTCACATTACAGTACTTCAAAACATCAAAACTGTAAAAATAAAATATACTGGAAGGAATATCAGAAAGCTAACGATTTGTTCCTTCTCACACACTACCAGGTCATCCATGCCATTAATCACTTCTGATTGTCTTCTAACCTGGAAAGGTGCGCGTTTGTTCAAATTTGTCAAAGGGTTTAAATTTTGTAATATCATGTAGTGTCCACCCAGAATTTAAGAGATTTGGGGGTAAAAAAATAAAAGTGTTCAAGTGACATTGTGTACTTAACCAGTGCTTTGGAAAAAGACAAGGGCTCACCTTGATTCCAGAGAGCATCACTGTGACCAAGTAGTAGTCAGGCAGAAGGAGTGCTCGCACAACACTGCCATCTCGAACATGTTCAATAATGGCTGTGTCCGGAGGCAAATCAGCGAGAGAGAGGATGGAGAGTAAACAAGAAAAGTTAGCAATTGGGGAAGGGGGATTAAAACTTCAAAAAATCAAAAATGTAATAAAATTAACTTCAGATTTTATCAAACATACAAATACTGAACTGTTTTGTTAACTCTGTGGCAACTGCAAACATAACCTGAACGTCTAGTACACAGTCCTGAAGGGCACCTCACCTTCTGTGTTTACAAAACAGGGCACAGAGAGAAACAAGGGGCCTTAAGTTGTACTGATAACTCCAAAAACTTCACACTATAAATCACTTTCACTTTCTCATACTGCAGAGCAGCCACAGAGCTGAATGCATTCCCTGAACAGAAAGGAGAACACAACCAATTCTTTAAAGCCATTCGGCCTCATTTGCAGTACGATGGCTGGCTGTGCAACAGAGGTCAACTCTGAACAGTATCTGAGTCACTATTCAATTTCACTAAGAGAAATAACCTCACTCTCATCTGGAAGAGGGGACAACATGGGAAAAAGTGCTGCAAGAAATGACTCAGTGGCAGAGTGTGATAAGGGCTAGAAAGCCACTAGGAGTCAGATGAAATATAAAACATTTCCTTTCAACAAGCATGGCTTCACAGCCAAGCTAGGCACAGGTAGAAGTAAACAACCTATGTAAAAGATTACATTTAACATTTTCATGCCAGCATTCATTTTTGCACATTAAAGTGAGCTAGTTAAGAGGAACAGGGGACCCCATGACTTACCATTAACTGGTTTTTGGTGCAAAGAGTCCACAAAGTTGCGGGGGTTATCAATGCTGTACTTCAGGTCGCGAATTGTATGCGATCCTCCACCCTCAGACCAAACGCCTTTCTTAGCAGCCTTTGATTGGTCTTCCAAATCACAGAGTCTGGCCTGCTCAGGACTGACCAACACAGGTATATATTCTTTAGTCAAATTCACTTGGTTTAGAAAGCGTTTCATAGCAAAGACATATGTGATGGTGTAATTAATTAACTTGCATGCCAAGAGTTAAGCGGCATACAAAAGAATATTTAAATAGTGGCAGCATGGCAGAATAAAACATCCTTTGACATTTTAGATCAAATGCTAGCAGTTCATCAGAGAACTCTTAAATGGCTTTGTCTTTGCCGCATTCGGAGTGCCGAGGTCCAGATTGAGAGGCAGCTCACAAAGATCAGGCCCCTTTGAGGCCTCAGCAGCTTTTGATAAACCCTTCAAATGCATTAGTTCATTATCAAACCCCAACACATGTTTCAATTAAGCTCATTGTTGTTCAAAAAGCCAGCATTATCTTGAAGCGGAATTAAAATGTCTGACCATGACAGCCGGTCGTTAGAAGATTTTTAATAAGTTCCTATCAGTTAAAGTCACGCTGGCCCAACTTATGCAGAGAGAGAGCGCGAGAGGTAGAAATATGGAATTAAACTAATGCATTTATAGTACAGTTAATAAAAATAAAAGAAACAACAAATAAATATAAAGAGGGAGGGGCAAAGCTCTTTTAAGCTTTTGACCACACAACCAGATCAATAAGCATGAAGAGAAATGATCGTGATAGAAGAATAAACAATGAGCTATCCAATACAGAGAGGCTCCTCTTGTTCTCTCAAGTTCAAGAGGAGTAACTCAGCTTCCAAGCATCAAAAGACATGTCCCAATGGAAAGCTTCGACGCTGCATAATTTAAAGTTACTTGGATTCAAACATCCCACTCAACAAAATGTTTGTTTTTCTACTGTGCATTACACAACACCAAGATCAAGCATTCACTTTTTGTTAGAGCATCTCAACGTTTAACTAAGGTTAAAGATTCTTTTGTCAAACCTCACTTTCCAGCTGGTGTGGCCAATATGGGCAAGAAGTATTTTCATAAAACACAATATGCAGCAATATTAATTTTTCCCCTCGAACACCTGAGGAGTTAAAATGGACAACAGAGCCAGTAGAGCCATATTTAAACAAAAAAAGCCCACACAACCATATTAAAGCATGGAAGAAGTGGGCAGCTATTTGGCCTATTGCCAGTCAAGCAAGACAGCAGTAGATAATGGTAAGGTGAAGAAAAGAAACCTTTTGACAGATTTTTTTTTTGTCTTTTTTAAAAAGGTGAAGAAGTGAAATTTTCAAACTGGCAGGTTTTTAGAATCATGGAAATACTGTTGGCGTGTTAACAATAATGTGTTCCAGCTTGTTTTGGACAATAATGCCACAAACAGAGCTTTGCCAATCATGGTCAGTAAATCATACCTTCTATTAAAAAGACATACACACTTCTCTACTGACCTGATGGTCTTTTACACTTTCTGAAGAATTAAAATATTGTTTTTCAGAGCATCTTGAGATTGCTAACAGGGAGTGTGTGCTACTGCTAGACACGCATGAACACGTACGCACGTACGTACACACGCCAGTAGCCTGACCTCACAAACTAAAGCCTTCATACAATAGTGTTTAAAAAAAAAAACTTTCCTTGTGTATTATTTTATTCTTTATTCTTCCTTCATCACAAACTTTGACTCAATCTTGATAAACTTTACTTATATTTGGACTGTTTGTAAAACTTGGACATTAACACCACAGAACTATGGGCAGTTTGGGCCATTTTATATTTATATATATAAAAGTCACAAACTGAAAATCATACATTGCCATTTGTGACAGTATAGTAATATATATTTATTACTATACTGTCACAAATGGCAATGTATGATTTTCAGTTTGTGACTTTATTCAGCAGCCTAAGAAAAGGCCCAGTTATCCAACAGCGTCAGGAGGCTCATCTATATGGCTCCATTACCCGATCCATCTCCAGTTCAACATAATGAAATGACAGCAATCACATTATTAAGCAGACTATGTAAGTAAAACAACATTTAATAATGAATATTATAGCACATAACATGACCAAACTAATCACCTGATAGTACAACTCATAAGTCTCATATGTCCCCTCCCCTAATACACTGATCTCATACATGAATTTCTGGAATTTAATTTAATGAAATTCATTGTAGTGATGGAGAACTTTAATCCCTGTAAAGGGCTTGCAGAGACCATGCTTGGCCAGAGGTTGGGGAGAAAGACACAGGATCAAAACATGCAGGTCATTTCAGGGGCACTCTACAGTTTTTTTAAACATGTTTAATAATAGATCCACTAGTCTACACAGCCATCTACTGGAGAAAAAAAAGACCTTTCAAAAACTTCCACTACTGTAACAGATCTCAGTTTTAGATGGTAAATGCCCAAATCTGGCAAGATTTAGATGCAAACAGTACACATAAGCTACGTCAATAGGGTCGGTTGAAATATCATTTACATTAAAAATTTTACATATTAAAACACACTACCAACCTACTATAGTTCGAAAGTCGCTTGGGAGTCGCTAAATACAAAAGGTTAATGTTTTGGTATACAAATATTTAACATGGCATGTTTTACGTAGTGATCAGCTCGATGGTACAGCAGATTAATAAGCATAAATCTCACAATTGCAACACCACTGGCACCTTTCATTACCATCTCCTTTCCTGACACAGACTTTTACATTTTAAATGTCATACAGAGAACACCTTCATACCTATTAATCTTTATGTTCATCATGCACGACCACAAAAGGGCATTTCTGCTGCTAGACACCAGTACCATCATATTAACACTCATAGTTCAGGTATGGAGGTGTTTGAGGTAAAAGAATTTTGGGAACAAACAAAACAAATGTACAAAAAGTGACGTTTATCCAGATTCATTCAGATTACATAGCAACAAAGGAACGGTTAACATGATATTTCTTGTTGCCAAATTAGGGGATATCTTTTTAGTCTCCAGGGCCAATCTAGGTTTGTAAATAACAGTTGAGCATGGTGATTTTGCTTCGCAATGTAATCAGTGCATGACTCAGTTTGCTTTTACACCCTCTACTAGAACTCAGCCACACTGCAGCATCAATAAACAGCTCTTAGGAGTGAAATGTACATTAAACACTGTGTTCTACTCGTATTAAACCAAGAGAAACAACAAAAAGGGAAAAGTGGTTACTGTGGACAAAAAAAAAAAAAAAAAAAAAAAAAAAAAAACTTACAACATACCTCCTGTTTGGGAAGAAAAGGATGTATATATGTGGTTCAGACAGGAACCTGCCTTTGTTTTATTGCAAAAATAAATAGTCCCTGATTTGTTTCCTTGGTGCACATTTGTTCATGCTTTATGGAGAACACACATACACAAAATTCTTACTTGGTGCCTCTGATGCCCTCTCGGCGGACTGTTGCAAGTCCCTCGGCAAGCAGCGATTCAGTAATGTTCTCTCCTGATGTGTCTGAGAGGAGAGGCACAAAGCAGTAACATAAGTGATACGACCAGAAAAAGCAACCTTCCTCCTACCACACTAGTAAACCCAGCATACAAAGACATGTAGACAAACAAGAGATGCACAAGCAAAGCACATTAAACATGACTTATAAATGCTTCCAAGCTTACTGATTTCTTGCCTTCGGTCACCTAATAAACATGATTTTACAGATGTGGCTGTCACAGGTCAGAACTGGGTTGATTCTGTGCACACATGGTTTAAGACTTGCTCTATTCTTAAGCTCTGAAGGCCTTTTCACATGTACAGTTTTATGTGGAAAATCGACATCAGGTAAGACGACTATCCAGGTTTTAGAATTCCCTTGCACTGTAAGTGTGAATGGATATGAATCACATCCTGTGTAAACGAGATTTTCAAAGGAAACATGAATGCATCCATCAGTTTGGATTTTTGGACTCTACAAAAGGTTAGCTGCGCCTATACATCATGTTAGCGATCAACTCAGAATACTTAATGTGATGTTAGATAACTTAAGAGCACAAACTGTTGCTTGTGCTGACATTTGACCCCTACTAGTGTTTGGAAGGAAAGCACCTAATGTATTTGAGTGCTGAACGTCTGAACAAAGCAAAGTTCAAAGGTCACCAGTAAAGGTTTATCATTAAATGTCTAGAATGTTAAAACAAGTTGCTGCTTACCCTTCCCTAGATACACCATACCATACTCTCTTCCCATTGGGGATCTGTGCTCCACAGTGAAGCACACCTCTTTTCCAATCAGCTTTTTGCGAAGGTATTCACGAGCCTGGAAAGCCCATGGCTGTAGAACACACAGGGCACAAAGTCATCAGCAATGACATCATATAACCACAAGAGGGAGCTACTCTGTAATCTAAATGCTATTCAGTAGTTTAACTGCTCCCTGTCAGTACAAAAAGATCAATGACATTCTGTTCCTTTCTAACAGCTTAACAATTACAGTGAGTAGATTTAAGAACACTGCTGGAAACTACCTCATCAGGTGTGTCTTTGGTATCAGGCTGATTCTGAGCTGCTCTGCGGGCAAGGGCACCAGCACGGATATTGCTGAGGTTGATCTGTCTCTCTGGAGGAGGTCCGCCTCGTGGTTGGCCTCTTACAATGATGGCACATCCAGATAGGACCTGTGAGAAACCCAGGGGAAAATTCCTCAATCACTTCTGCTTCTTTAAATCTTACATAGAAAAAAAAGCATCAAAAAAGCAAAAAATGCAGTGTGTGTGTCAAAAATCAACAGCTGCATTTAAGCTTCACGATGGTAACCATACTTGCTAGAGGACCAAGTCTGAAGATAAAATAAAATATAAATGTAAAGAAACAAAGAATGATCTTGAAGTCACAAAGCCAGAGGTCATTTCTGCCCATTTCAAAAAGAGGTAAAGGTCATCAAAGGCAAACCACAAAAGAAATTGACAAATGTGATCCAGATAAAACAGGAGTTCAGAGATCAGATTGTAACTTGTGGGTCAGGTCTCCTGTGTGAACTGCAGTCTTGTACAGCAGGCATGTGTGAGCGCTTTCGTAGAGTCCATAAACAAGAATCAGTTTCCTCAATAACATCAAAAGTGACATGATGTTTACAAATGTAACACACTATCTGAAACAAGTCCCGGGAAGAAGTCAGCCTTCCACTGAAGTTCTCTGAAGAGTCCTAAATGAGCTGGGGAAACTCCTTACCCTACACAACTTGATGTCTGAAAGAAGAGCTGAAACTTCAAAGCTAAATATTGTTTTTCAAATCTGTTCAAATGTGCGACACTCAAATCCCTCCCCATCTCTGCTGCAGCTGAAGGGCACAAAACCAGAAGAATGTAGGGAATTCAAGAGCAAGACCTTAAAGTTGAGGACCTAAAGTTGAGAATACGAAGGAAAAAAAGGAAAATATCACATGGGTGTTTGGAAAACGGTGCCATGTTTATTGCTGATTCGTGCGTTTCTCTTTCACTTCTGATGTATGCCTTGCTGCAGCGCTGCTCTCCGTTAGCTAGCCTAGCTGGGCCAAAGATACGCCGTTAACAGCTACGTGTCAGTTTCTCGTCGCGGCTTCGCTTCGGCACCTGGCAAAGTAAGCATTCAACTTTACAATGAGCCATGTGGGCACAGAGCTACCGCTAAATGTCTACTCTATATCGGCTAAAGAGCACGACCATTGGGTGGCTAAATGTGACACAGAACTGTAACAGTGCTCACAAAACAGACACATGTGAGCGGTAGCGCATGTGTCGTCGTTAGCGATCCTTCGGCAGAAACTAACGGTTCTGCGTTCTAACCCGGAACGCGAGCCCCAGTTTAAAAAAAAAACACGGTTGCTTTAACGGACCAGCCCGTGCAAATTGAGAGCAGTGCTTTCCCAAGTTAACTTTACCGCTCCTCCTGTTTTTCACCTTACAGTTAATTAGCCTGCTAGCTTACACGAAAAACACAGTCCGAAACAACATCCAGCAGCTGGTACTGCTCTTTTCAGCAGTAAAGTCTGTAATGTCATTTAAACTCGGAGGCAGCGCTCGGACAGAATGTAAACACCTGCGCTGCGGAAATGCAATATGGGTAATGTATTTCGTTTAAACCAGGCCACTTCATCAACAACTTCCAAAGTAATGCGCCAAGGCAGCTTTGCTTTATAATTAGCCATGAAGCTAAAGGCTCCGTAACGTGTTTCAAACTGAGAAGTCGGAGTAGAAAAGCGTGCTGGCACCGCAAGCGGCTGCTGGCTCTAGGGAAAAGTGTGGATAGAAGTGCTCTGGAAGCTGAAACGTGGCTTGCCACAAAGAAACTTGAGCGGTGTGTTGCTGGTGTGGTGCGCTCGGTCCTACCATCTTCACTATTCCTCTCTGCAGCACAGGCGCTGGAGCCGGGCTGGACTGAACCGGGCCAGATGCAGGAGTCGCCATGTCCACTGGTTTGCAGAAGTCAGTTGAGAAGAGATACTTAAAAAAAAGAAGGTGGGCGCGAGAGTCTGCTACGCGTGTTTTAGTCAGAAAGAGAGAAAAGAGGCTGAGCACGGCGGATCACGCTCGCTTAACCGGAACCATGCGAGGGGGTGTAAAGCGTCAAAGCGAGTCGCTTCCTGGGTCAAACCTGCCAAAGCATACGGCGAATAGAGCGCTTTCGCGATGACGTAGACGGGACGAAGTAGAAACATCCGGGCCACGGGCCGGTGCGACACGTCAGCACACATTTAAAAAGTGGAAAGTGGCTCAACACAGCAGCAGCGACTCTTCTGCACGTGTGCTGGCGTCGTACGCACAGACAATAGCCCTGCAGAATTCTCATTGATTATAGTGACTCAGAATTTTAATCTGTGATTAATTCGTGTATTGTTTTGTTTCATTGAATATAAAAGCAGCAACAATAAAGGGATATAATAGTTTCAATTAAATGATTGTCAAAACTTTGCAAAAAACAATAAAGCAATTTTATAGCAGAGGGAGGGAATTCTTAGCTTGCAGTGTATGTTGATGTAACAATATTTTTCATTATTCTGGATCATTTCTATCAGTTTGTTTTTTTATGATATTTTGAAACAATGTTAAGGGCCACTGGTGTTTTCAAATTATGCATTAAAAAGATAAAAATGCAGATTTTGTTATAACAGCGATGTTATTCCTCCCACTCAAAAATATAAAATCCAAATGTAATTCCAAACCTGAATTTAGACAAATTTAAGTAGAAGCCAATACATAAAAGCTATTTCCTTGTCTAAAAACAGAAAAGCTGATAGGACAATGAACATGTGCACTTGGCAAATGTAATGTCTATTCATAAATGTATGCATCAGTAACCTTCTTCTTGCTTGACTTATTACGTTTTATTTGTATGCATATTATGTCTGACAGTATTTGGCATGTCTACATATATATTTTTGAAATCATCATAATCATCATCATAATAGAGATGTACTGATGTGGTATTTGCAAAAATTGTGGCAAAATCTACCTAGATTAGAAAAAATATAACTTGCATAGAACTAAATATAGTTCTACAAGCTTATAAATGAGATAAAGAGCAAAAAATGAAAGAATTTTAGCATAGTATTCCTGTCATCTAAATATTTTGCTGTTCCAGACCAGAGTGAATGCATTATTAAATATAAATTTGAAATATTTATACAAATCTAAACATATGTCTGATGTGATATGGTTCCAATTTTATTGCACATCCTAATAATAACAGCCAAAGGATTTGGGCCATAAGTCAGGAGTGTTCATAAGTACAGTCATTAAAATTGTGTCATTATCACCATTATCCACCAGATGGCGCCATTTGCTTAAATGCAAATCTTCTGTGCTCATTACTAATAATCTGGAGCTGCATTTCTGATCTGGTTTCTTTATCTTCTCTTCCTGTTCAAATAAAGCACAGTATATGTGTGTTAATCTGTTTGCATATATACATTTTGGGAATTTTTACACTTGAACACGATGTTATTTTGCTATTTATTGAGCTCATTGGCCATTAAAAAGCAACACTGATTTAACCTCTAAGTTTAACTGTTTACATATACACACAAAATACCTTGGGCATGCACCTGACAGATGACCTCACCTGAACCTCAACACCTCCAAAACATCCAAGAGGTTGCAACAATGCTTCCATTTTCTATGGCGGCTTAGGAAGGCCACACTTCTCCTCCCCATTCTCACCACCTTCTACACATCCACCATAGAGAGCATGCAGCATGGCAGATTGCAGACCCCTGAGTAGGATATTGCATACGGATAGTGCAGAGAAGATATCACTGAGACCTCTCTTTCTTCCATATAGCCCAAATCAACAAACACTGGCCTTGCAGGCATCATGTAGTACTCCTCACACATGTCTGACAAACTTTTGTGTGCTCGTGTCCTCTGATAGGAGGTTGGGTCCAGCTCCACCAGGCTACGAATCAGCTTCTTCCCACAAGATGTTACGCTCTTGAACCAATTCCTCCCCGTTTCTTCTTTGGCTCAGACATAAACTCACATCCTCACACCACTACACTGTACCACTATATCAGACTGCCCTGTAAGCAACCCACTGGGCCATTGCTCATGCAAGGAAACAGCTTTATCTCTCTCTCACACACACACAAACACACACACATACACACTACCTCATATTTTAGCACTGCTGCTACTGAGAGTCATTCATGTTAGCCTGTTCCGCCTCACATGCAAAGAAAAATTACAATGTCCTGTGTGAATGTTTGCTATATTTATTGTCTTCACTGTTACTTTGCACAGGATTTATTATTCTAAAGGTCTTACATGTTGCACTGCAGCCCCGGGGAAGGACATTGATCTCTGTATTGAAACATGTTTAGATGAAAATGAACGATATACTAACATCACACACTCAGTAGCTTCATGTAGTCTGTAGGCACCCCACTGATCAACATTACCATTGAGCCTTGGCAATTTAAGAAGCTTTTTGGGAAGACTTTGAACAGTTCAGCATTAATAGACATGTCTGATAGTACAAATGTCCACCACTGGTTTCATCCCTGGTGCTGGAGAGCCCCCTTCAGCCGCTGACTGCAGCTGAGGTGCTTTCTATGCTCCCAGTGCACCCCATCCAACTCACCAGCTCCTCAGCCTTTCCTGGGTTGAAATGGGCGTGTAATAGCAGGAAAGGACTAAAGCGTGCAGCCCTGGGGGTCTTCAAGACTATGTATGGGAACATAAGATATTATGGCACCCGCATTCAAAGTGAAGTCCACCCTACTCGCTGTTGCTTCCTCCTAAGCTGTTGCTCCACAGTGAAGCGCCTGTGTTGGTGCGTGGCTGCGCGTTTGGAGAGCTTTTTACGCGAGTGAAATGCATCTGCGTAATGCAAACATCCAAGACCACCTGGCTAAAAAAGCAATTCCTGACACACCAGAAAACATTTTCGCCGCGTTACATCTCGGAACTAAACCGACCTCTTTCTTCACGACAGTCTGGCACGACAAGTGCCCAAAATAGCTTTTGCGCGCCGACACGTTTTTCCATCCCGTGCTTTACTGTAAACCCTGTCACAAACTTGCTTTCCGTTCATAAAATTGTTCAATAAAACGCGTCCCGCGGCGCTGCTGTTTGTGTTTTTAGCTAGCTGAAGTAATATAGCCATAAATACTTCATCTTTTCTTCTCGTTGGCAAGGAGACGTTGGCGTTCGGAGCAGATCTCCCCCCACCCCACCCCTCTCTATATAACACAAAGAGCCCCCGCTCCCAAATATGACTGTGCTGTAAGCAGGAGTTAATGTGTAATTTGGGCCATATGGCATTTTAAATGCCCACCTTTATTCTCAGTCTTCGATCTGTGTGGATTTACCTAATGATGCCCAATTAGTCATTAAACAGGACCCAAATACGAGGCTCGTGTGGATTTTCTCTCGCTAATATTTGCTCTCCAAATATTTCCTCTGAAACGTTTACAGCGCATTTTATCTGCCGGGCTGGACAAGGGGACATCTGGGAGGGTTTTTTTTACGCCTCCGTATTTTTTTCTAAATAATAAAAGAAAAACAATTGTTCCACATCCCCCCCTTTCCCACCGGCTCTTATTTGCTCATGCTTGAAAGAAAATGTAATAAAAGAGGGCCGGATGATGGATTTATGATTGATCAAAAGCACTTTACCATATGGCAGTCGTCTTTAGAGCAGATTTTCAAATGTTTGTTTAAAAGAAAAAAACAGAAGAAACTCGATTTGATTAGCCTAGCAATGAGCCCCGCGACGCAAGGATGCTCAGGTCACGTGACCCCATGGAGGCCGCAGGTGCCCAAATCCAGGGGGTGTCCAGCACGGTTTGGTGATGCCCTTGCTCCAGCACGCTTTTTGGGACTCAGCTGTTCATTGCCAGGTTTAGTGAGTCTGTTTGAGGTGGGGAACTACCACACTACCATACACCGGCCCTT
Source organism: Arnoldichthys spilopterus (assembly GCA_037974385.1). Taxonomy (NCBI): domain Eukaryota; kingdom Metazoa; phylum Chordata; class Actinopteri; order Characiformes; family Lepidarchidae; genus Arnoldichthys; species Arnoldichthys spilopterus. The sequence goes on from JBBPDA010000126.1 coordinate 18,000,611, forward strand.
TGGGACTGGAGAAGAGCTAAGGCGGCGTGACTTCTAAAATAAAAAGGGGGCATTTCCAGTTTAGTGGTCAATATGTCTTTAAACATCTAGTGTTTTTTTCTATGAAATTAAAAAGGATGGAGTTCAAGTTATATATATATTGACCATGGTAACTGTTGTCCTGTAAAAAACTACAGTGAAGGCTAAAAGCTAAAACTGGGTAATAGCAAAATATGTAAATCTGTGTCAGAAAATCCTACAATACAGTGAGCAAGTGGCTATAGTAGTAGATGAAGAGTGATATGAAGCTGCTATAGTAAGCAGCCATTCCCCTTTGTAGGTCAAGATGTTTCACATCCCCACAACTTCACTGGGGGACAGACCACAAAAAACAGAGATGTCTGGGGACTGTAATTTTGGCATACCTGATGTAGCCTGTATATGCAGTCAAAGAGCACATGAGCCATGTTGAGCTTTTTAGTTGTAGACAGACAGCTCCTGCAGCTTGAGGGCTACTGTGTGATCAATGTTTTAGCAATATGTTTAGCTGTATTACATCTCCATTCTTTATGAGTTCAACTGCTCACTGTAGACTGCTCAGTGCCACTGGCTGAGACCCGAAGCTCAAGTATGTGTTCCTCATGCATGAACATTACTATTGTATGGTGTCTTGGAATGAAAAGTTATAACAGCTTGCTGCCAGAAATGGTGCAAATGAACAGTTCCAAGTGTTAAAAGAAGCTCCTTCTTGTGTATATCTATTATTGTCATTTACTAATTTGACCTGAGTTCCACATACTTCTTTCTCAGGCTTCCAGCTTCAGCTCTAGTTCCACCTCAAGGGAAGAAGGACCAGTCATTATTAGTGCATATTCATGAAAATGTCATTAAATAAGAAAGTAAGAGTCCAGAATGAGGTAATTTTATTGCTGGCTAATGTTCTCATTCATCATTTTTGGGATATTTGAAGCGGATTAATTTCTCTGCTCCTATCATCACTAGTCTTCAGCCAGCTCCACATCATTTCCACAACAGTTCCAAGCCATAGCACTGCCTCATTTAGCGGTTCCACGCTAACTCCTCTTTTTCCCCATTCCATCACTTTACTTAAAAGAATGTATATAATATAATATTGTAGGTTTCTCTCAAAGTCTTTTGTGAATGGTAAGCCATGCTAAGCACAATACACAGACCACCTGTAATTCTTTGGCTGTTGCTTTGGGACTTTCCTTTAGCTATCCTTGCTGACCATTCTTTTTTCTTTTGTTATCTCTAAGGCACTGGTTTGCCAGTGGTTCACGTTGCCATTCAAGACAATGTAAATAATGTAAAGGCTCACTAGTTATCAAAAATCTTTGCATCAGTATTAGCATACTAATACCATTACTGGCAGAGACATTTACATCCTTCTTAAAAACACTCAATTTGTGCATGAATCGGTAGAACATCATCAGTTCAAGTATGCTAATTAATTACATTTTTTCAGATGAACTTTAATTCTTAAGAAAGCAATGTTTTATATCACTATTATGTGAACATGAAGTATGGTACACAGTGTTCATTAAAAAAAAGCATTAGAAATGAGTTAAAGCATCTTATTCACACTGGGTTGTGTAGGCATCCACAGACTACCATCTTACATATTCAATGTTTCTCCACTTTTAAAATGTTTAATATTTTTAGACGTTGCTAATGATCTGCAGGAGCTGCTGCCCTTTCAGCCAATCTGCCCGTGCCACGTCACAGCGACGAGCCCGCGCCGCTGTATTTGAGGTGTTGCGCGCACAGATGCGCGCTTGGTGGAAGAGGGGAGGAGACGCGGGTAAGTTACCGATTCTCTATTTCACAACAACAATTCTCTTCATGTTAAATCAAACGATTTTAAAATGACTGAAAAAAGCATGTTTCACTTCATGCAGGAAACTTGCTCCACACGACAGGTTTACTGGGATGTGCGGCACTGATGAGGGTCTCGAAGGTTAGCGTCATGTTTCATGTTCAATGTCAGCGGTCAGAGATAAGCACATGGAGTTAAACATGTTATAGCGGTGATCTGACTGAACCATGACATCTTAAGTCTAAGTTTTATTCTTACTTAAAGAGATCATCAAAGACGTTACTATAAATTGATAAATTACTTATTATTGTTTTTTTTAATACTTAAAACATGGCATTAAACATATAAAAATAGTTTCTGATGTCTTTTAGCATTTTTATGCACTATTGTTTTATAAAAATTTTTAGTATTATATGTGATTCCAAACTTCTAAACGCTAGTGTATATAATGTATGTGTGAATACAGTAAAAGTGTCCAGGGTAAATTTAGGTAATACTGGTCATCAGGTGAATTTAAGGAACTCTTGTTTATTCTTTAAGGAGCAAGAAAATCAAATAATAACTAAACTAAAATACTAGTGTTCATGCATAACAACATTAATTTAAAGAAACTTAATGGGAAATTTGTAACCTATCGCCTCCCATATTACTGTATGACTGCCTGTTGCTAAATACTGCATGGGCTGATACCCCTGAATACTTTATCCTACCCTATATGTTGTTCTCTGCATGTTCTTTCCTTGAGCAAGGCAGCTTGAATCAGCTTGGAGGGAGGTTTCTGAATGGACGCCCTCTGCCTTCATACACAAGGAGGATGTTGATCAAGCTGGCATCGGAGGGTGTGCGTCCGTGCCACATCTCCAGAATGCTGAAGGTAGGAGTAGTTCTTATAGAGCATGCTTACCTCATGCATATGCAACCTCCTTCCATTTAATGCTGAAATGGTGAACAAAATGCAATGTGCAGGTGTCCAGCGGCTGTGTCAGCAAGATACTGCGCTGGTACCAGCACACTGGCCTCATGGGCCCCAAAGCTACAGGAGGCAGCAGACCACGGCTTCTCACGCCTCATGTTATCTCTACCATAGCCCGGTACAAACGCACCAGCCCTTCGATATTCGCCTGGGAGATCCGTGAGAAACTTCGAGCAGAGCGTGTTTGCAGAGCTGACAAAGTTCCTAGTGTGAGTCAGATGCTTTTGTAATACACCAATCAGCCATAACATTAACACCACAAGCTTAGTATTAAGTAGGGCCTCCTCATGCTCCTGAAATAGCTCTGACTGTGGCGCACTGTTTTCTGGCTCCTTACTATTACAGTCAGTATTTACTTTTTTTAACCACAGAAGCTCCTCTTTGGGATTGGACAAGATAAGCTAGGCTTCACTCCCCATGTGCATCAGAGAGCCTTGGGTGCCCATGACCCTGTCTCCAATTCACCAGTTGACTTTCCTTTGATCACTCTTATGTACCAGCTACTGCATACCTAAAACACTCCACAAGACCTGCTGTTTTGGAGATGCTCTAACTCCATCATCTAGCCATCAAATAAGGTCCTTATTAAAGTGGCCTAGATCCAGAGTACACTCACCATTTTTTTTGTGCATCCAGCACATAAGCTTTAAGAACTGATTGTTCATTTGCTGCCCAACATATCCCACCCCTCTGACAGGTGCCATTGCAATGAAAAACTAGATGGTCAGTATTATTCACTTTACGTGTCAGTGGTGTTACTGTTATGGCCGATCAGCATATGTTTCTTTGGAGCTGTGGAATGTATAAATTTACATAAACCCTTGCCCAAAAAAAATAGTCAAGATGTAGGCAAGTCCAAATGTTTCTTCTTTAGCTTCAAACTGAAGCTGCAAGGCTAGTGCTGCTAACAAACACTAGAAGTTAAGTCACTTGAATGTTTTCAGTAAAAACTACTCAAGTTGCTCAGATTGCATTCAGCTTTTCGTGGTGCTGAAGTGTTGATGTGGTTTATGACATACTGTAAGCTATGAATGTGAATACAGTGTCACAGTGTAGCTGAGCACTGTACTAGACACCAGGCTGCTTCATAAACCACTCCAGCAGTAGGAGTGACTTAATGTGTGACAATTACAGTTGTTGTCTGAAATGGCTGCTGTAGTAGTTAGGTCTTGTTCAGCTCACAGTAAGTCATACTGGATCCTTGTTCACATGCATTTGTCTGCAACACCAGAATAAAAAACTGGCTGTGGTTTGAGTGGACTGAGAAGGTTTTAATGAAACTGGGCTATTTGGGGTACAACTGACCTCTAGCATGTGTTAGCAACGTTAGCCATGTAGCTCCGGTTCTAAACTAAAGAAACAAAATTTGCACTTAGCTTATCGATTACATCTGGGGTAAGTTGAACATTTTCTAAATGTGTTTTTTTTTATTTGCCAAATTATTACTTAAGTAATTGAGTGCTGTTAATTGAATGTGTCAAAATTTTACTGTGGGGTGTTGAGCCAAGCCTGTGAATGCACACTTAGCTTAAAAATTCTTCTGCAATACAGTTTCCTTTGTGGATCACATATTTAGCATAGCAGCAAAGTATAAAGAACTTTGTTGTAGCTTTTTGAAGGTTTGGATAGGTGAGCTCTATCTATTTTTGTAGGTGTCTTCAATTAACCGCATTCTAAAGAAGCTCCAGCATAACCGCAACATGGAAGAGCCATGTGAAGGTAACACAGTTAGGGAAGGTAATACAGTTACAGGATAAAGTATCTTACTTGAAACAGTCAAGCGATAAATAAACAAAATGACTGATTAAATGATCATCTGTCTTGCAGGGAATATCTGTGATAAAGTGGATGAGGTGACGCAGAATTTACATACGTTGGATACAATAAATGAACAGCCAAAAGCCAGCAACCAGCAAAAACCTCATCGTAACAGGACAAATTTCAGCCCAGAACAATGTGAAATGTTAGAGAAAGGTGCTCAGCATTTATTTATTTTCTTACTCTGCATCTTTTGTTTTTCGACTTTCAGTGCTACTGCCTCTAAACTCTGGAACTCTCTTCTGCAACCTCTGAGACTTCATATCCCACTTTTAAATCAGAGCTAAAAACTTTTCTTTTTTAAAAAAAATCTTTCTCTCTCTTTGTCTTCCTAAAGCACTTTTCCCTGTCTTTGTAAAGTGCTCTTGGGTCTGGGGAAGGCGCTCTATCTTTATTTATATATATTTATATATTTATATATATATATATATATTTTTTTATTATTATTATATATATATATATATTTTTTTTTATTATTATTATTATTATATATTTTTTATTATTTTTTTAATTTCCATTTATTTTTGTTTTTCTTGTTTGTTTATCTTTGTTTATATATTTATAAGCAGCATTTTGTTTATTACTGATATTTCACTAGTTGTATGAAACATGCTTAACCTAAATAATAAAAGAAATGTCTAATATTTTGCTATATTATACCCACTTATTGCCTTTCCTGTTTCACTTTAGTGTGTGAATATATCCTGCTTTGAATCCTTTGTTTGGCCAGAATTTCTACACGGACATTATCCAGACCTGTTTGCAAGAGAAAAGCTGTCTACAGACACCAGTCTATCTCAGGACACCATAAAGGTGAACTACCATAAAAGCTACAGTCTAAAGCTTGAGGGTGAATAATACGTTTTGAATAATATCACTCGAAAGGTTGATGGGAAGACACCCCGTGAACTTATTTACATTCATATTTTCAGTTTGCCGTTATGTTACTGGCTTGCTTCTGGGGACATGACTGGGTGACAGTAATAGAGAGGAATCTGTGGTGTGTCCATCACTACTAAAGAAAGAGCTTTTTCCCTGCCCCACAAGCTGCTTTGTGTCCCTTGATGTGCTTTTCACCATGTAGTAGGACGTATCTGTTACCTCCAAGTTATTAAGAAGTCCCTTTTTTAATCAGTAAATAAGAAGCTAAGAGTTTTAAGTGTTTGCACTTTTCTAAATTGAGGTTCCAATTCTATGAATGCTTGGGTTAAATGTTTGAGGGTTTCAACTCTTTATTTACTTTTCACCTTGAAGGTTTGGTTCTCAAACAGACGAGCAAAGATGAGAAGGGAGATGAAAGCAGGAGAACATGGCTGGCCATCACACAGTAGGTTCTACTGCTTTAAAACCCTCTTCATTGATCTTTCTCATGAAATATCAAAATCACTCAGCAGTTTGTGAGGAGACATTAAGGTGTTTCATATGTATTCTTGATCTAAAATGACTATAAACAGCACTACACATGGCTCCCTAGAGGCGGAGAGTATAACAGTATTTATTGATATTCTGTTCAGTTTTATCACAGTACGTAATATGCTTGTCCGATCATATTGCGAATATTATCATTACTTCTGTTTTCACTACAAAGTGTATTCATTACAAACCAGCATCACCTTAACCACATCATAATTAGTTCTGTTTAATTTGATTTGGTACGGTGCAGTGTGTGAAACGCTGAATATTTTTAATATCCCAACTTTTTAAACCTCAAAATTCTCGAGATGGACAAAGTGTGCTGTGAAAATGTTGTGAAGTCTAGCTGTCTATCTGTCTACTTATCAACCTAAATCTATTTGCTTTTGTCTTTTGGCCTACCTATTTATCTGTCTCTCTATTGCCCTGAATATCTGTCTGCATATATTTGGGCTATCTATTGACCTGAATATCAGCATACTTACCAGCTTATCTGTCTATCTGCCTACCTTTTAGTCTATCTTTGGATTGGCCTGTGTATCTGCCTATCTACCTATCGGCCTATTCGTCAGCCTGTCTCCCTCCCTCCATACCTATTAACCGAACTATCTACTTACATATCTATGTGCCTATCTATCCATCATCCTGTTCATCTGCCTTTATCTTTCGACCTATCCATCTATTTGATTATTTATCTGCCTGTCCATCAGAATACCTATTGGTCTGTCTAGTGGCCTATCTATTGGACAATTTAATGTTCTGATTTTTTATTTTTTTTTGCTTTGCTTGTCTGATTAGTCAAATAATGTAAGACTGTTGTTTTTCTTTTACTGATTGCAAAAAAAACCTACAGCAAGGATGCAGATCTTAATGAATTAAGATAATATAATTATAAACCATATAATTTACAGGTCACCTGTTTACAAACTTCACTAGACTTATTAAATGCAGGCCAATGTGATACCATTTTAAAATGACAACCTCTGTACTAGGGATGAAATAATTAGACTTTTCCACAGGTTTTGCGCAGCCTCATTCTCTGAGAAGCACAACTGTTCCCTTCCCGCTGTCATCGAACTTGTTGTATGGGAGAACAGCATTACCAGTGACCAGTCAGTTGGATAGCAGAAGCTCACTGGCTACTTTTCCAGTGGCCCGGAATTCTGAAATCAGCACACTCTCATTGGCTCATTGCAACTCAAATATGAAAGCAGACTTCCTGCTGGATCATCACTTTGAGGAGACGAACATGCTGCTCTGTCAGCACAGAGAGGAGGATAACGCATACAGGCCAGGTCATTTCACTCAATGGGCTGCTCATCCTTCATTCACTGGGCAATATGTTTGACTGTGAGGAAATCATGAGAACAGGAGACAGATTTATAGAGGCACTTCAGAAGTTCTAGAGACATTTGAATCTGAGCTTAAAACTGTCCCAGGATGTAACTTGTTTTTTAACAGCAGGGGGCAGCAAAGTAAAAATAAAATCATAGGTACTGCGCTGCAGGTGGGTTCTCTGTTGTTCACTGGATTATCAATGTTTTTGATGTGCTTTATGAATTCTTTTTAAAAATGTAATTTTGACAAAACCTGGGATGCAGCAAATGAATAAGGGCTTGTTTGAAGTGACCAAAAGTAACTTATTCTACAAACTTTATAAAAACCATTACATTTTATATTAATACCAGTACTTTTTCTAAAAATGACCAAGGAAAAGGCCTAAGTTCTTAACATTTAGCAGATTTGTTTAGAGGCAGTTAGTAAATGTTTACTGCCCCAGTCATCAACCACTTTGCTGAATCTGGAAGATTGATCTGACATAAACTTAATTCAATTCTCTCTGCTGGGTTATGAATAATTCATAACTTCATTAAGCTTATCGTGACTGTTGGAACAAAACTTGTATCTGTTTTTTTGCATTTTTTAAACATAAAACTCTAACATAAAAAATATTTTTTAATAATTTGAGAATGCCAGCTGCAGTTTACACTGTGGCAAAGTTTCACAATGAATGTATCATTAAGAATTGTTGCAAAATGACTACCAATAAAATCTGGTGACATTAATTACATTGAAAGTTAAGAATGTTGTTTTTTTTCTTTGCATGTAAAATTACTTTTTTGGACACAATAGCAATGTAATATTTATGTAATGACATTTCAGGACCTCCAAATGACTTTAAAATACCTTGCAAAACTGGAACAAAACAAATCTTCGATTTCTTAAAAGAAATAAGAAAAAGGAACTTCTACATCTGAAAAGCCAAAAGAAGCTTTCGACCAATGTAGCCTGATCCCAGGCATTCCAAATGATGGCAGATCTGTTATTTTTGAAGAATGGCTCTGTTTCCCTGTAGAAATTTGTCTAAATGTGTGTAGCAGCATTCCAAGAAGGACTGAAGCGCCTCTAAATACAAACAGCAGCAGCCTGGCTCCCTCTCATTGATATATCCATAAACCGTGCTGCCTGGAGTTCCCATTTTCTGTTATTTTACCCTTTGTGCTTTATTCATTGCAAGTCTCTCTCTCGCTCTCGCTCTCTCTCTCTGAGATCAGCTCTGTCAGTGAAGGTTCATTGGGTAAGAAATCTCTCCTGTAGACTTTGGCTAGTTCTTGCATATTTCTGCACCATAAGTGAACAAGATCAACACTTGGACATGGACCAGGATGCTCAAAATGATATGAGGGAGGCACAGCTGCTCTGTCTAATGTTAACCTTTAGAGGGGTCAACCTTACAAGCTTATCCCTAATATAAATCCCATTAATCAAACGAGCAAATGAAGAAATATAAGACTACAGAGTGTTTCTTTTGAGATTTTGTTGCTCTTTACATGTTCGGTTAAATCAGTTACAATAAAGTCTTGGAGAAAACTAGGCTACTTGTCACACTTTAGAAATTTACAACAAAATCAACCAATAATAGGGATTATATATTGTTTCTGCAAGGACTAAAGACAGGAGAGGACAGAGTAATCGTTTTTTAAGGATATCAGGAGGAATGCTTAGGCCGGACTTTGTAACGGACCAGCACAATATGTTTTAAGGTTAGCATTTAAAACAGGCCAGTCTTCATCAGCCCTGGAATCTTTCACTGCATGTCAAATGTGGCAGAAGTAGCACTCTGGCATGTCCTTCCGTTGAACTGTTTGTCTCTGCGAAATGAATGAGCTAAGACAGAATGCATTATCAACCAAACAGTGGAAGTTTAAGCTATTTACATATACAGGAAACTGTGCATAAAAATAGACATTTAACTATTCATTTATATCTAAGAGCTTCTGACCCTGTATTCTAATATGTAATGAATCAAATGTTCTGCTGCTTCGGTTTATTTGAAGCCGCTCTGTAAAAACAGATTTATATTTCCAGGTCACTCTTCAATAGTGTGAACTCTGATCCCTGTCCAAGGAATGAATTAGGTGCCAAGAACCAACAGGAAACAGAATATAGAGCTTGGGCAGAGGGACATGTCCACTTAACAGTGAGAAACACCATCCCCAAGATGGTGATGTGTGGAGGTATATACAGCACTGTGCAAAAGTCAGAGACTGCCTGACTACTTCATTTTTTCATTATTAAAAAAGCTGGAAACACACATTTACCACAGAAGCTTCCAACATAAGGTTAGGTTACAGCTATGTCTGCCCAATTAGAGACACCACCCATACTCTCACTGACATTATGTTCTTCTCTAAAGAAAAACACAAGCAGCTACCCACACACACCTCAGCTGCCTTGCACATTTATTTCTCATATCCATATTGCATCTGTTCATCCTCTGGTCTTTCTGATAAGAAGATATCTCAACACAGTGGGTCTGAAAGGCTGTATAGATGTTGAGAAGTTGTTACTAAGAACAAAACACTGGAGTGGACGTTCAAGATTAGGTTTCATGAACTGATGATTGTAAATGTATTTTATTTGGATGTTTTGGATGATGAGAACTTATAATTTGTGAACTTTGATGATGTTTATAAGAAGCCTGGAAAAATTTCCCGGCAGAAAAACGGAAAGTAATGACACAAGTAGTAAAGGCTGAGGGGGACAAATTAAATCCCGAAACACTGAAAAGTCGAATATTATATACATATAGGCTTATGTGTAATTTTATGGTGGGGGGTGGGTAAATATGTCACCTGCCCTTTACTGTATGCAAGCATTTTATGAATAAAGTTTAAAATTTATTATTAATTTAATTTGAATTCTTGTGCTGTAAAGTTCCAGGTTTTGTTACCACAGTGGTGACAGGAGAACCTAAGCATGAAGAGCAGTCAAAAAGCAAACAATCTGTCTGTCGTACATATTCAGTACAGTGTTTAGTCTGGACAACCTTTTTATCAGTGCATAACAGCAAAATTCCAAAGTGTTTGCGTTTAAGTCAGTACTTGTAGCACAGACACTTAAACATTTCAGTAATAAGATTTATTTTATTCTCCTGCTGACGTCTGCTCTTTTATGTTTGCTTGTGTAAGGCATGTGAGCAGTCAAAAGTATCTGGCATGGGATATGTGTTCTTCCATATTGTCATGTCTCTTCCTACTTATCAGTAGGATTGCAAAGTTGGAAACGATTCAAAATTCTAGATGAATGCACCTTATCAGTCCCTACTTAAAAAGAGGTTCAAAGCCCTGCTAAAGCTTTACTCACATAATTACATAATTAATGAGAACACAGTGCCAGAGCTAGTGGGAAAGGACAGTGCAAAAAACAGGCTTGTTCCAGACCAGTGGGTGAATCAAACAAATGAAAACTATTAAAATCTCATTTACTAACAATGTTAATTTAATACAAAATTTAATATTACAATTGCTCTTAACATACTAATTGAAAAAAAAGTCTCAGTTATTTACAAAAAGGCAGTAGACTCTTCGTCACTTAAGTCATTCATTTAAAATAAATAAAAAGAAAAGTAACATAACTGGCTGTAGTGAGACGTGTGTAGCAGCTCAAAGTGTAGGAAATGTAGAGAAGGAAAATGGGTACAAAACTGAAACAATGTCAGAGTATTTGGAATGCAGGGTTTATATAAAACAATATTTACAATACAACGATACACTTGCATTCATTTAGCTCATAAAACGGCTATGAACCTTAAAATAAATATGTATGTTTTGCATCTGTTAAGCAAACCAGTAAAATTGTCCTGGACTTTTTTATTTCAGTACTTTTTGCAACTCCAACTGCATTAGATCATGTACTAACATTAGCCTCTGTTGGGAGTGAGACATTTATGGTTTGTAGACCTGTAGGGAGCTATCTTTTATATTATATTTTAGTATGGTTCATAAACAAATGATGTGCTTATGAACCCTATATTATCCCTTTGTTCCTCTTATAAAGGCACTTCTTTAAAGTTTGTGCCAAAATAAACACTAACACTTTTTGTAACATAATATTGCTGGAGCAATCTTCATCGTGAAGACTTCTTTATATAAATAAATACCTTACAATTTAGACATAACACACCATGAGAATGGATAGACCTTCACATATTTGTAAGCTAGCCAGATCTATGAGACCTACAGAGTACCAGCAATATACTCACAAGAGCAAAAATTAAACCAAACATAGTAAATGCACAGCCCCAAAAAGGGCCACTGGATGCTCCATACTGGAGTAAGGCAAGCTATTTCACACTCTCCATTTCTGAACACACTCCCAATGTACAGCATCAGTTCTAAGGTAAGACAGAATGAGGCAGTTTTTATAATGTTGCCCCATGAAAAAATAAAGGCATAGTGATATTTTGACTTTGTAATTTCTAAGAACTGGCTCTAGTTATATGGTTCCCTGCTGATGTATGTGCTACTACTGTAGCTAGTGCTTGAACCCCACCCCCCTTTTCTTAAAGCTCTTTCACCTTCTTCATAGCCCCTCAGTGACCTCCTGGAAAGCCCTCATGGCCCTTGAAGAACCAAACCTCAGTCCTGAATCTTGATACTTTTGGTTAGTAGTGTATTCAAGTATCTCCAGGAGAAGAACAGAGAGTGAGTCAACAATGCTTTGGTCCAATGCTTCTGGCAAAATTTGCTCTTATCTCTTGCTCTTATCTTTTATCGCAAGGATGTTTTCTTTCGTTCCTTTTCCGTCTCTTTATGATACATCTGTCCATGTGTCCCATGGTTTGTGAGCACTCGATTAAAAAAATAAAACATCAGAAGAATTCTCATCAGTCCATAAAAAATCAAAACGAATCGTTTTTTGTTTGTTGTTTTAAAAAGGTCTTCAAGAAGACGCTGTCTGTACTCACTGAACTCTCTCTTCTTAGCAGTCTTAGCAGAAGCAACAAGTTGAGGCTTCCTTGCAGTCTTTCAATGGTGGGAAATACATTCTCTACTTGACACTTGTATAAGTTCCTTGGTCCACAAGCTGCAACATCAGCACTATGGCATATCACTGATATGATTTTAACTTGTGTACTGCCACTGCCATGGTCTTGTACACTCATATGATGCCATAGGTACTGCATGTATCATGTAGGATACTGTAGGTCACAGTAAGTGAACAGCTGCAGTGATTTCTAAATGAGGAAGGCTCTTCTAGTAAGTTGTCTCAATGTCAGAATAGTGTTTAAAGACTTTATGAATCCACTCTGAATAATAGGCCACATTGACGAAGATAGCAGGCCGCCTAGCGATGGCACACCCCCGACCATGAATGCTCACACCGATGATGACCTTGCTCTCTCTTTCCTGACACACCAATGGACCACCATAGTCTTTCTGTAAGAGATAAGCCAAAGTTAAAAAAAATGTTTAGCTCCAATTGAGCCAGTGAAAAGCAAACCCGACAAAGTTTAAGGAGAAGGCATTGATTACCTCACACACGCCCTGGTCCTTTTCTCCCCCAGCACAGACTTTGGTCTCTGTGATAGGTAGACTGCCATTGTGGATTTGAGAGCATTTATTGTTGCTGACTATGGGAAGAAGCACCATTTTCAGACTACCCTCATGACCTGTGGCTAAAGGAACAATGAAAAAATATCAGCACAAAATTTCAGCACTAATTTATAGGGCATGTTTCCTTGACACAAACAAAGCCTAGTCTAGGACTAGAGGACAATGCAAAAGATTATTCTTGTCAGTTGATCCCAGAGTTGATTATAGTTACAGGTGCAATCTTGGAAAAAGTATGATTACATAATTACATTCATCATTTTACATACACTTGAACATGCAGCTTGAAGTCTAAGCCTTTAGGCAGCATAGATTGGACTAAGATTAGTGTATATGTAAATACTGTTAATGTATGAAAAGGAATCAAGTGCAACATAGAATGGCTAATTATTGAAGACACACTGAGAATAAAGAGCCAAATGACACTAATGTCTCTGTGTTACCTTTCGTCTCTCCCCAGCCGTACATGAGGCACTGGGAGCCTTCTGACACTTCACATCCAGCTACAGGCAACTGCACAGTCCTTACATGCTCTGAGAGAGGGGCTGGTCTAGGCCAAAAATTTAGTCAAATTAATAAAGTTAATACACAACATGTATTGGACAGTTAGCAAGTTAATAAGTGAACAAGTGAATGAATGAATGAATGAATGAACAGGTGAGCATTATGAAGTTCATACTTGGCAAGTTTGAGCAGGGCCAGGTTGGAGCCCTCAGGTCCACACACCATGTGTGCAATGCGGAGCCCATTTGTGTGTGAGGAGGAGTTGAGATGGAGGAGACCCACGTGCACGCTGAACTCCCAAAGATCAGGAACGCTGTGGAACACACATGAAGCACATGACTCATTTTATCCCACCACATGATGAAACGCAGCAGCCACATGCCAGGGCATGCATATAGGCCAAAAAACAGTGGACCAAATTACTGAAGCAGCTCAATGATAATACACCCACCCAACTTAAAGCCAAGTGTCATATCAAATCCACACAATATTCCCCTTACCCCAAATGCAGAGAAAATGTGAGTGAAGCTATTTATTTTGGAAACAGAGGTATGAGACTACTCTAGCCAACAAGTAATAGTAGCTAATAGTTCACCATTTAGCATAATATGACAAATTGTTATCTATAAAAGTGGACAAAAAGGATTCTCTAGTGGTGCAACTGTCTAAGCATTCTCCCCATCATCATGAGTTTGATCACAGGCATTCCTGCAGCCATCCGTGGCTGGGAAGAGAACATAATGGGTAGGATGGCTCTCCCACTCCCACATCACTCAGCACCATGCTAGGTGGTGAGTGTCTCTTAGTTGACGTAACAGAATTAGCAGTTTGTTTTCTGAGCTGTCCAATGACTGTTAATGGCAGTTCAAAAAGATGTGGTGACCTTCACTTTCCCAGTATGGCTGAGTCCTATCTAGCAAACAGGAACTAATATGACCAAATTGAGGAAAAAATGAGAAAACTGCAGCCATAAAACATACTGAATTTTCTCTGTATTATATGCAGTTTATATATAAGGACAGCCATGTCATACAGCATTAAAACATGAAGTCTCCATCGCTTCTAAGCTACATTAGTTTCAGAGCTCCAGTGCAACCTAAAGAAGTAGACTGCGGGAAATGTGGTTTGGCTGATTGACTACATCTGAGGTAAATTGAGGTGAAAAAGGGGGTGATTTTTCATCATACTATTGCTTTAAGTCATACAGTAGGAGATGTTGTCCAGAACAAAGAGCCACGTGTTGATGTTACATGTATAGGGAAAACATATCTCAATGCATTGGATTGCATCCCTGGTAAAGTAATCTAAGTTTTTTCCTTGCTAGGCCACAGAGGTGAGTCCTCAGAAATGCAGATGGGCCTGCCTCTTCCTGAGATGTGTGAGATAGCTAAGCCCGGGAGGGAGCGGGTCTGGGTTATGTAGAGCTGATCTAAAACACAGACACTCGTGCTCTCTCTGTCCAGAACAGCTCTAGGTCAACAAGGTTTTCTCTTGAAGAGCACCACAGCAGTTCCCCAGGCGTTCATCACCGGCAGCAGAGGCATGCCAAGCACACAGAGGATAAACAGCTCCATGGCCAACAGAGCACCACCGGCTCACTCTAAGCTACAACACTGGCCTGTCACTACCCACTCATAAACAGGATGTGCCGCATCCGCGCCTTAAAAGAAAGATGGCCAGAGACAGACAGATGTATAGGGAGAGGATAAGAGAGAGCAAAGGAAGACAGGGAGAGAAAGAAAGCCTCTTTCAGCAATGCAGAAGATATACAGTGCCTTGCGAAAGCATTTAGTCTCCTGGGAAGTTAACATTTTTTGCATTACAAATAATACGTACATATTCTTTTTCCAGTCGGTATTTCATTATTCTCTGTCTACTTTAAACCCTAACAAAACTGGCATAAGTAAAAAGTTAGAAAAAAAAAACAGATCAAAAGTAGAAAGAAATAGAACTAAAAGGAAAGACAGTGAAGACCAAAAGATCTACAGACAATGGCAAGTTAATGGAGCCAAACAGATTATAGGGACAGTACCATGAAGGGAAGCATTCCTGGTCAGTAAGGACCCACTCCTCTCGTATAAGAGAGCCACCACACCAGTGCCTGGCCCTGTCAGCACACAAGACAGACTTAGACACAGTCTGACATACAGTCATAAATATAACAAAATATAAAAATTAAAGACAGTTTCTGACATTTTACCTCCTAAACCTAAGTTATACCTTTTTAATTTTTGAAATGCTAGTTTCTAAAAAATAGGTGAAATAATCAATGTCAATCTTACTTAAAGGAATAGTTCAAATGTGTTTAGTTTTCCAACTGCCCCGAAAGTAATTGATCTACACAAGATACATTTGTTCAATTTCTTCCTTATTCTATTAAAGGAAACTAAATGAGGGTCTGTTACATCATATAAAATAACCCCCCAGCTTGCTGAGCTGACATGAAACTGGCCACTGGATTAGTTCAATGTGGTGCGAGATTATGAACCAGTTACCCTTTCTGAATGCTGACCACCCAGCTTCCATCCTCTGCTCGCTGCACCTGCATCCCACCCACAATCCGTGTGGTCTTATGTACAAAGCAGGAAGGCTTTGGCTCTTCATCTGTAGTAAAGGAGACAAAACAAGAAGTGTTATTTGGCAGTGGATAATAATTGCTCTGAAATTCTGTACTTATTATGTCATGTATAGAAATATAAGAATATGTAGTTGTTCATTTTACATGTAATGTATAATCACATTTTTCAATAATGCATTATTATAGCGTGTTCATATCTTAATGCCCCAGCTTTTTGTCAATTTTTTTTTACAATTTTTAATTTTATTACCAATAACAGATACATTGAACCAGACAGCAAAAATAAGACCCATCCAAAAATTCACATTAAAAAAATTCTTGTTATCAACCACTATGCATGATTAAAAATGCTTTTGCACAACAACACTGGTTAATTTAATAATCATTATTTATGAACCAATTTATTCCATCTGGACTAACTTATGCCAGATTAAACGTACACCTTAATGCCAGATATAGAAGACTGAAAAAACAAAATATTCAAGCTACTCACTCTGTACTTGGACAATCTTTGATGTTTTACCTGAAATTACACAAAGAACAGATATTTCAGCACACTTAGTATAGTATTGATCCCATGGTGGTAATATAAAGCATTACAAACTTCCATTCAGCCAAGATTCAGACCCCCTACTCCTTACACAGTAAACACTCAGACCTCTCATTTGTAAAAAAAAACAGCAATCTGGATTGGAGCCAGCAGGAAAACTAATTTGTTTTGAATAATCCCAACTTTAAGGAGGACATGGTTCCCATTAGTAAGATGAATACCATAGCTGTGTAGAAAGCCTCTGTTTTCGGCGTTTTGTCAACAGACACCAGCCACAGAGAATGTCTGGTTGAGGAGCTACAGGCCAGTAGAGAGGAGTGCTGGAGGAGCAGCATGATGATCACGACTCACAGGTCTGCATCTGTCTAGTGTTAGAGCGTGACGCTCCACACGAGGAACCTTACCCAAACTGCTGTCCACTCTTCGCACAGCCTGTGCAAAACCTCAGTGTCCATAACTGAGCTGACATGCTCACAGTGACCACAATGACAGTGCACTCTAAAGTTACTGGGTCTAATGCTGTAATGTTGTTCTACTGCAAAACTGTAAATAGTCCCCAACCTAGAAGTTGCACATGACCATCCTTTCAAGTTGTAAAAACAAGTAGGAGCTTAGAAAAAAATGTGATACCCCAGTTCTCCACTTGTTACTGACCTTCAGCCTTCATCACGACACAAAGCAAATGTAACAAAAGTAAAGATAAGTCTTTATGTTGTGATATTCAAGCCACATGAAAAGCTGTAGACATCTCATTAAATATGTAAATCCAGTTACATGTTTCCAGCAACAAAGCACTTGAATGTAAGGTTTTTGTAATCATGACTTTACAAGTTGGGAAAATTAACTATCCAATGGGGCATGGGAGGAAAAGATTAAAGCATGGTCTGTAGTATATATTTCAACTACTATTGGTCTTTAAAAGCTACAGCTAGATCATGGCTTGCTGGACAATGGATTCCTCTCCTTAGTTCCTAATGGTTTTGTTTCTATGATTTTAAAAATAGAACACTCTGCCAGGGTTTGAGATGTTGAGGTAGTATACCTGTCCTAAACATACTTGTGTGTTCCTGCTCTAACATTCTCTCCATGGGAAGGGCTTGTTACTGTAACTAGCGGATTCCTAATGAACTTGAAATGAGTGTGTTACAATACACTAAAATATACAGGACAGAAGGTACTAAGGCTGCATTTGCCTGTACATCATTATCGCAACAGTGGTCTCTGCAATACTGAAATCACAGAAGGCTACAATATATAAATGAAACATGGAAGAAAGCAGAGCAAAGACAAGAACACAGTAAAAGAGAAGAAGAGATGACAAAAAAGAGGCTGAAAGAGAAGAGAAGAGAAGAGAAGAGAAGAGAAGAGAAGAGAAGAGAAGAGAAGAGAAGAGAAGTGATGAAACTTACAGCGCTCTAATCCGCAGTAATCCCAGGGAATGGAGGAGTTGGAGGTGTAGCACCATGGACCATGCTTATCTCTGTCTGGATTCCTGCACAAGTTCAACTGCAACCCAGCGTTCACCTCTTCAGAGCGAGTGTCTCTACTAACACGCATACGTGCACACACACAGAGACAGACAGACAAAAGCAGAAAATCAGTTTTATCGGCAATGAGTAAGTGAGGAGGGCGGATGGGTAGAAAATTTCCTACAGTTCATCATGGAAGGGGCTTTTTTTCCCCTCTTGAAGTATGTCTTTGAGTCTTTGAGTGGAAGCATGAAGTTCTGCTCACTGTTGTCTCTTAATTCAAACCTGCTTACTAAGCAACCTCTGAGCAAACTAATTCAGATGTCTGATGGAGGACCCACAGAGCAGAGTGAAAAATGGGTTGGAAGGAGTGATGGATAGAGAAGAAGAGGATAATTCCTCCTCCCTGAAGCAAGCGGCGGCTGAGCTTTCTCAGAGATGACCTCCTGACCCTGGCCGAGGCAGACTCGCTGGCTGTCCGCCACACAAGGAAGCTGATTGGCTTTGATCAAGCCGAGGCGCGAGAGTGGGGGAAATCGCTTCCTGGGGTCGAGGGTCGTCTCTGGAACATGTCCATCCGTCGGCACAATTTTGGCTTTTAAAATTCTTGTAAATTAAGAAAAGCTAGCAGCTCGGCCTAAACTGAAAATATCTTAGTGAGTTGTTTTTTGGGAAGTGAGACTTATTTGAATAAATGCGATAGGATGGAGGTGTAGATCTTCTGGCCTCCTTGGACTCTTCTCATCATCTGTGTACTTCCAGATGTCCCCGAAGCAAACCTTACATTCATCACTAATTAAGAGTCAGTGCTCCGCACCTCATTGTAGTCTGGCAGGCAAATGGCTTTATATCACTGATTGATATTTAATAGCATATTTTGAATGACTGTGGTGGTCTGCTGTAAGTATTTGCCAGATGTTTGCCAGGTGACATAACTGTTGAACACAGCATTTTTATAAGCCTACACAACTGAGTTTATAAACCTACATTAAAATCTTTTAGCTGACAAAAAGGAAAAAATTTCCACTGTGGCTGCTAATGGCATTGTACAGTATGTTTACTCAACACTGTAAACATCTAAGGATCTATAAGAGGTTAAAGCTACTATAACCAACAAAGCCAACTTAGTAGCTTTTTTCTAGCCACTCAAGGACACATGAGGCAAAGAAAGATGAATTTTTTTTCTTCTACTTTTGTCACTTAAAGATTCAACTGAATTAACACATCACACCTTTTTGTTTTTAGTGCATTTTGGATGATATACAAACTTAAATAAGAATTGTTTGTAGGTAGATTGGTAGGTAGGTAAGTGCCCATCACTTTTGGTAGAAACTAGCTACTGCACCACTCCACAAGACCTGACATTTTGGACATGGTCTGACTTAGTATAAGGCCCTTAAAGTCGCTCAGATTCTTTATCTTGTGCATTTTTCCTGCTTCCAGCACATCAACTTCAAGAACTCATTGTTCACTTGCTGCCTAATATATAGTGTTAAATGTTATGGCTGATCGGTGTCGATATTACAAAAATATTTAGCACTTTACAATGACATAAAAATGTATAGAAATGTATAGAAATAAGTTCCATAAAAGTTCTATAACCAGTAGGTGATTTGTAAGTAGATAAGACGGCGATGCTATCCCACTTTTCAACAAAAAGGCCAATATGCTTCCCCCTGTCCTTCTCCTTTATACTCTATAGAAGCATTAGTGTCAGTGACCACTGAGCCACTCCCCTGTTGGTCACTGGGCCAGTCCTCATTAAAAAAAAATTAAATCAACTAACAATATCCAAATAAGCATACACTGACATACACTGATTAGATTTTCTGCAGTTTAAAGAAGAGCACAATGGGCATGTCCAATATGCTGGACACAGACTCTGTTGAAATCCTCTAATGCTGTATCTGCTTTGTAGCACTCATTAAGTAATCTAAAACAAAGCCATATGGGCCAGAGCAGATCCTTGGTTGGCAGAACTCATATTGGCCAAGTTCAAGAAAGAGAAGGACATAATTTTACAGAAAATAAGCAATATTTTACGGTAAATGACTGGTCAGTGGTTGTGTACCTGTATGTGTGGTCTGACCAGAGTCCACAGGGAATGCCAGATCTGGTCTTTGACACATTGCCTCGGTAGCTCTCCCCATTGTCTTCGTAACACTCTAGGCAGGAGACGCAGAAGAAATTAATCTAACAAGAACAATACATCTGACCATATTTACCACACGCTCACATACAAACAGAAATGCACTTAAATCCACACCATCAACACATATATATTTCAGTCATTTATGGATTTGTGGACTGTATTCATGTTGTCATGAAATAAGCATGTTTGAAAGAGGGTTTTATTTGCGGTTAGAGCCAATTTCACTTCAGAAACCACTTTACAATTGGTGGTTATGGAAAAAAAAAACAGCTTTCCTCTGTGCCAACATCTGACTTTGGTTTGAGCGGAACCAGAGAGCGAGAGAGAAAAGAGAGAGAGGCTGGCCTGCTGTTTGACCTGGAACTTCAAAATAATTCTTCTGGTGAAAAATGAGTCTTTTGAAATGCTAGGCTGGGAATACGAAATTAATTTCTACTGAATTTTGGGGCATATGAGTACAACGTTCTTCTTTTGGAGGTTTTTTTCTGTTTTCTGCTTTTCTTTTCTCCTTGTTGTATATAAATGAAACCAAGTGCATGCATATATATGTGTGTGTGTGTGTGTGTGTGTGTCTGTCTGTCTGTCTGTCTGTCTGTGTGTGTGTGTGTGTGTGTGTGTGTGTGTGGTCTCACCTGTTTTTTCCTGGGTTTCTGACTCACACCTGGGGATGGTGGTACAGAGGGCTTTTGGCACTTTGGGATCTGTGGTGAAGCACCATGGAATTTCAGAGCCATCAGGATTTCTGCAGAAGTTTTCTTTTAGATCTCTAAAACACACACACACACACACACACACACACACACACAAACACACATACTCAATCAACATTCCCCTATTGAAGCATTAAAAAAAAACATGGTGTCACATTTCAGATGAAACGCAATAAAGTCCCACTGACTTGTATAAAACTAAAGCTGGTCTGCTATGCATAGCTCACACTTTTTGTTCTGAAAGACTACTTAAGGCCCTTCCATACTGATCAAATAAACACCACCAAACCCCAACATTCTCAAGTTGGCAGTTCAAGAGGCAAACAAAATAAATCAGTGTCAATGAGGGAGGATGTTCAAAAGACTTCCCTTGACACCCATGGAGGCTGTTCATATCAGTTCAGCATCCAAGTATGTTGCCATTTGTTGTGGTCGAGTTGTAATATCTTCGCACATATGTAGTCTACTGTTGTGGTGAGTCTGCCATTTAGTATTTCTTTATGGCAGGGTTGCTCACGGAGGTTGATGTCCAGCACAGTTTGGTACTTACCCTCCTAAAACACCCTCACTTAAGTCAAACCTGGTGTGTTTAAGTAAGAAAACTACCAAACTGTGCCGGCCTGGTTCTCCAGGGATGGAATAGGGCACCTCTGATTTATATGGAATAATGCCTTATGTGTATTTGAAGATTCCTCTGACTATGAAAGTTCTGCTAAATGTTCATTGATCTAACACAGCCATCTTTTATCCCTGAAGAAACTTTGACATGGGCTACTAAGTACTTTTAGCTTTATTCTCTCTAAGAAAAATCTACACTGCAAATGCCATGTAGGAAGGTAAAGGGTGACTCACTTGCATTTATAGTTGTGAGGCGTGTAGGAATGATTGTGTGGAAACTGCGAGTCCCAGCGCTGACAGGCCACTCCACTGGGGGTGACATTTACTGTTCCCCGATAACGTTCCCCCTGACCCTGAAAACATGCAGTGGTCACATCCTCGTCAGCCTCGTGAGCTGGATCTGTGTGAAAGTAGGGGGTGAAGGGGGGTTAGATTGATTCACCATAGCATGCATTTCTTTCCATACTAGAAGACAAATAGATATAGATACAGAAGGAACATATTTGCCAGACCACATTCACTCCCACGTCGCTTCACCATTAATCTCAACAGGCACGCTCAGTCGAGCATTAATCCACATAGTACACAGACAGTGCGATTTATAGCATGCTGCTGCACCTGTACACAGCCAACACAACACCGTGCTGCACTCTGATGGATGCTGAGCCGTGCCAAACTAAACTTACTACATGAGAACAAATATCTTGTTCTTGCGAAAGGTCCTAAG
>JBBPDA010000126.1:18031069-18062131 GCA_037974385.1 Arnoldichthys spilopterus
TTTGATGATGAACAGACCAATAGAAACGCTCCAAAATTACTTGTTCTAAAAAAGCTCTTACATTAACTTACATTAGAAATAAGGAACAGTTTTGCCTTCTCCTGTAAAGTTACCATTTTTGAAGATACTTGTTTTTCATTGAACAATGACAATATGTTAAATTTACAAGGTACAACTTCAGTCCAGCGCTTGAAGATCTAACCAATGAGTGCTTGCTCGACTATATCTACCTAGAAACCACAGAGAAAAAATCCTGACTGGATACTGTATTTAGAATTCAACAATTTTGTTTCCAACAAAAATAAAAGTTTTACTGCAGAACTTGCTGTGTTTAAGTACAAGCATGATTCTACTGAAATGAACAAAAAACAAAAGTTCAAGTTCCCAGAAATCATCAGGACCTTTCTGCAGACCTGAGGGTTACCATCTGCTGAAGTTTCCTAAAGACTTATAATAATAAATTTTATTTACAGGCGTCTTTCAACGCACATAAGGACACCTTACAGCAATAATACATTAATAAGAACAAATCAGGGCAGTGGTGGCCTAGTGGTTAGAATGCTGCCTTTGAGAACTGAAGGTCACAGGTTGAATCCCGGCCCGGGCACCACTGAGGTAACCTTGAGCAAGGTACCATCCCACTACACTGCTCCCCGGGCGCTGTTGATAGCTGCCCGCTGCTCCACGTGTGCACGTGTGATGGGTTAAATGCAGAGGTTGCATTTCGTTGTGTGCTTGACTGTGTTCACAATGACAAATAGTCACTTTCATTAATTAATTTCATTCATTCATCAATAAATAAAACACATTTAACAAGATTTCAATAACCAAAGCTCCAACTAATTTAAAGAATATGCAAGCTTAAACAGATGAGTTTTAACCTAGATTTAAAAAACAGTGATCTCATCAATAATGTGCAAGTTTTGTGGAAGGGAATTCCAAAGGTGAGGAGCAGCAAAGCTAAAAGATCTGGATCCCATGGTGGACAAACGGGCTGCTGGCACAATGAGAAGAGTGGAAAAAGAGGACCCAAGATTTAGAGTTGGAACTTGCACACAGATTAAGTCCTGAAGGTACTGGGTGCAAGATTATGAAGAGCCTTAAAAGTCAGTAAGGGAATCTTGTAGTCAATGGGATATTTGACAGGAAGCCAGTGGACCTCAAATAAAACTGGTATAATGTGTTCAGACAGGGGGTTCTAGTATTGACATAAGCAGCAGAGTTTTGTATGAGCTGCAGCTTGTGAAGAGACTTTTATGGAAGGCCAGTGAGCTTGCAGTCCTACATTACCTGCAGGACTTCTTGCTTTTGCTGCACTTCTGAGCGCAGTCCTCCAGCACTAGCCTCCGGACTCGAGCAGACTGGTTGCAGTCAGAACACACTAGTCTGCTGTCCTCTGTCTTCTGGTACCGCTGCAGCGTTTGCTTCCTACACCCTGAGACAGCAGCAAGAGGTTAGACACATAATCACATGCATACACACAATCTTCATAAAAGAGATTGTCCAACACCCTTAACTGTGTCCTTCCTGCTCTATTACTCACATTTGGTTAATTCCCCCTCCCAGAAGGCTCCTAAAAAACCCTGACACATACATGCACACACACTCCTCACATCAGTGCACTGCTTCAAAGACACTGGCAATGTCAGCTCACAACTATGTGCAAACCATCTTTTATCTCACACGCAAGAACATGAGTGAGCTCACTCACAGACAAGTAATTAGGATTAGAATCCATTAAAAACAATGTGCCCCAAATTAGCCCAGTATTGTATTCACTGCAGCTATTCACCAGTGAAGCACCTCTGTCCTGCACATTTTCAAATTACACCTGCTCCAATTAAGACACTTTAACTGAAAAAGGCCCTGTTATTTAACTGATTAGTTGGCCCAGGTAATTTATGATGGAGGGAAACAGCAAAATACACCAGACAGCCATAACATTACACTGACAGGTAAAGTGAACAACACTGACTATCTAGTTATTTCATTACAAATTCCATACATATTAACAAGTAAATAGTCAGTTCTTGAAACCAATGTGCTAGAAGCAAGAAAAATGAGCGAGTGTAAGGATCTGAGCCACTTCAACAAAGGATTTATTGTGATGGCAAGAGAGCAGAGTCAGAGCATCTCCAAAACATGTCAGGTGAGTGTGTAGTAGTTGGTGAATCACTGACAGGGTCATGGGCACCCAAGGCTCACTGATGCATGTGGGGAGTGAAGGCTAGCCTGTCTGGTTTGATCCCAAAGGGGAGCTCCTGTTGCACAAAATATTAATGCTGACTTTGACAGAAAGGTGTCAGAACATGCAGTGCACGTCAGTCAGAGCTGTTTTTAAAGGGAGACCAACACAATATTAGATAGGTGGTCATAATCTTATGGCTGATCAATGTATAGAGAGAAGAGGTAATGGCATGTAACAAGCAAGAGTTTACAATAAGCTCATCTTACAGACTCACACCATGACCATTATAAAAGACTGCATGGCCTCTTGGCTTCTATAGAGTAGCCCACACTTAACATAGAATCCTGTTGCCAGAAGATCGTTTGTCTATCTCATAAAGGAATACACCCCCTCCTCCCATCAACAGTGGTTTGTGATTCTGTTTGACTTCAGAACCTTCATTATCATATAACGGAATGAGGATCAGGCACATCGTTAGGTTTATTTATGGTTAAGTGTAGTCTACAGATGGTTCCAATAATTAGACAATGCAATTCAATCCCTTGGCCTGGAGGGATGCAGCCCTGTAAAGAGTAGTGTTTCCCTTTCACTAACCCAGATCACACTCATGAAGGCCTTGGTAATTAGCTGATGAGTTTAATCAGGTGTGCTAAACTCTGGATTGCAGTTTGACAAATGTGAATAAGCGCTAATGTCTCTCTGAAGTGTTCTCTTGCCACGGCGCTGTGTCTGTTGTGGTCGTATTGGTACTGGATGAGAACAGGTTATTAATGTTTGGGCTGCATCAGGGAACATCTGGTTCATATAATGCCGCTATTCTAACACTGATCTTTTCCTTCAGCGCTCCAATTAGACTCCTCTTTAAATTCCTCGGCCATGCCCCCCATATGCATCTTTATCTCTGTCCCTGTTTATTAGATTCGGATAGATCGTTCCCTCTGAAATGAGGTTGGGGGCGGGATACAGGAGATAATGGTTATGGCACTAATGAGGATGGACATTGGCTCGACATTTACATTAATAGTTTCAGGCTGACTCATCTAAACCCTAACATAGAGCTGATCTGCCAGAAAGTATCTTTTCTTCCTTCTCAAAAAAAAAAAAACCGGCTCCGGAGCAGGTCTGAGGTACTTTTGGGTCTGGCATATGTTTACACTGCACATCTGGTCCAGTGAACATTTGTGATGGTGAAATATGGAAGAAAGGACTGCACGCAGATGTTGCTCAGCCTGCCGCTAACGCTTGCGCACATTGCCATTTCTCATCCCAATCCTTGGAGGCCTCCAGACAGTCCAGACTTTTGCTCTATCCCAGACCCAATAGGACTGGAGTAGGTTTTTCTCTGTCCTTGATTGTTTGGCTCAGGTGTGTCACAAGCTGGGATGGAGCAAAAATGTGGACCATTGAGGGGGTCCCCGAGCACTGTAGAGGCAAAAGCAGCTGTAAAATTGTGCTGTGACATATAAATGCTGCACAGGAAAGAAGTTTCCAGGAATCACGCCAATCCTTGCAGGAATTTGATGTCCATATACTGTATGCTTAAGTGGATGCATGGGAGACTAAAGCAAACTACTGTTGCTATTGAAGCCATTTTTAATCATCATATAGTGATAGAGGCCTTTCTATACTGAGCCTTTACCGTACACTGCAATATCTGGAAGACATACTGATTTAAGCCATGAGAGAGTGCAGCTGAGTTTCTGTAAACCCCAAGACAAATATACGTTCAAGTCAATGAGGACATTAGGAAAGTCATGCTCTGTGAGCTTGTTTGGTTATGTAACCTGCAGTAGATTTGCAGTTTTCCACAACCTCACCAAGGCATTCACTTTTAAAAAACTTTTGTTGTCTTTGCAGTATGTTTAAACGGCAGACATAATGGCACCATGTCCACAAAACAAGCATTTAGCAAGTGGGAAAATAAAGGATGGCAATGGAAAAAACAGACACTGACAACAAGAACTGAAAAAACTCTAGGGCAGTGTCTAAGATGGTAGATCAAGGCTTAGAATTTAAAATGGGGCATTCTGGTGCCGTTTTCAGCCCACTCCGGTACATCCCATTCAAACGCAGTTCCCAAGTTTTTCCAGTGCCTTCTCCAGCCATTTCATTTCCATTCCCATTCTAACTCTATCCAATCCCATTCCTTTCAGTTACAAACACAAGTCCCATTCTGTTACCAGCACAGCAAAACCCAAACCAGTCATCAACAGTCAACGGTTGTAGCCTTGAACACCACCTCCTAACATCCCCATTAACATTATATGACCATCCATCCACTCACCCATCCATCCATCCACTCACCCATCCATCCATCCATCCACTCACCCATCCATCCATCCATCCACTCACCCACCCAACCATCCATACAAGTACGGAATTATCGCGCGTGCACCAACCCGCGCTTCAGACTGAAATGCTGCGCTTTGACGCAGTTTAAGCGAGCCGTTCATCCGTTCAGCAAAACAAAGAAAAATAAAATAACTCAATAAACTCCTATGCTAAAGTTGATCCGCCGCTACAGAAAGAGAGAGAGAGCCCTCGCAGTGACTCACCCACGTTGGCGGAGAGCAAGATGCACAGGACGGTGTGAGAAATCCACATTGTTATCGCTCTCATTGTGCTCAGTGCAGTGCGCCGCGCTCTCCTCGCCCTTTATACCTGCCCGCAAGCTCCAAACAGCGCCGCTGCTGCGCGCGCGCGTGCGTCTGAGTGAGGGCGCGCGCGTGATTAACAGGGAAAGCCTCTCTCTACAGTCCGTCCCCTCCGGTGGGGTGGGTGTGGGGTGGTCTGAACACAGACGCACTGTGGAGAGAGGGTGAGACTTTACTGTTAATCACTACACACACACACACAAACCTGTTGGTGAAAAGTAGGTGTCCTTGGTTCAACCCCATGGTGCCCAACACAAACTGCTGGGGCAAGCATCTACCACTTTTGTCACATACACTAACACAACCAAAGTTTG
Source organism: Arnoldichthys spilopterus (assembly GCA_037974385.1). Lineage (NCBI taxonomy): Eukaryota > Metazoa > Chordata > Actinopteri > Characiformes > Lepidarchidae > Arnoldichthys > Arnoldichthys spilopterus. Next base: position 18,036,226 of record JBBPDA010000126.1, read on the forward strand.
TCACTACTCATCAAAGCACTGCGTGTGAAAAATTTGGGGGTCCTGCTGGGTGGTGAGTGGGGTAACCTCACTCCAAAGCTCTTAATCTTATTTAACAGGAGCTATAAAATAATAATAATAATAATAATAATAATAATAATAATAATAATAATAATAATAATAATAATAAATAGTAATAAAGACATGTACGGTGTGTAAATTAGAAAGTTAACACTAAATACAGATAACTCATGATCAGTTATCTTCCTGATGCATAGTTTAAACGTGTTCAGTTTACATTGGACTTACATTTGTGATAGTGGTCAAAAAGGTTAAAGATGCGAACATAGCTAACCAATTTCTTCTGCCATGCACAATCAGCTCTTGAGCTGCACAGCACACATATAACAGCAGACAAAAGCATGCAATACATCTTTCTAGTCATTAAGCAAGTGTCCAATCAAAAAATAAATAAATTCACTGACCAAAACACAACAAAAGATGTGTGTGGGAAATTTTAAACACCACCATACTGACAGGAATGTAGTACTTGGTAAATTAGGTAAATTACATTTTTTAATTACAGGTTAATTACATGGTGGATAGTTGTTGTGCACTGTCAAGGAGGTCCAGCGCATTTCTCATAATTGTAAAATAAATAACAATAGACAGCAACTACTACAATAAATACATATGCCAAGTGCTATAGTAAAACTAGGTGGAACATTAATATCTGGAGGACATTCAGTCTGTTATTAGGTACCAATAGTTTAAATGTGACCGATAGGCTTATGTGCTGAGGTGGGTGTGGAACAGTTGTGTCTTGAGACGCTTTGTGGGGAGAGATTCTGCAGATCCCGTGTCACTGGCCAGCTCATTCCACCACTGAGGAACAGTGAAGGAGAAGAGTCTGGAGTGGTTTTTGATTCCACCTGGGGATGGGATCTCCAACCGCTGGTCCCTCACTGATCTGAGTGATCTGGTGGATGTGTAGGTCTGGATCATAGTTTTCATGTAGCCGGGAGCTGATACATTGACGATCTTGTAGGCGAACATCAAAGATTTGAACTTGATTCGTGCCTTGATGGAAAGCCATTGCAGGGAGTGAAGAAGCGGCGTCACGTGAGCACGTTTTAGCTGGTTGAAGATCAGCCGAGCTGCTGCATTCTGAATCCTCTGCAGTGGCTTAAGCAGTGAGTTGCTGTAGTCAGGCGAGACATCACCAGTGCCTGGATTAGTAGTTGCGTGGCATATTCTGAAAGGTATGGTCTGATCTTACGGATGTTGTAGAGTGTGATTCCTAAATAACATGAGACATCTTTAGTGGATTAGTGAAATAAAACATGCTAGAAATGATCAGAAGATGACACCACAAGCAATAGATTTTGGTTGTGTAGTGACCACGTCATATCAGGTATAGAATTCAAAGCTTCTTAAAATTAATATTTTATTGACCAAACTGGCTTTTATAATGCTTTCTGACAGTTTTCTGCTTTGGATTGTGCTAATTAAAGCTACGCCTTAAAAAAGCCTGATGCTAACTAAAATGTTGTGGAACATGTGGTATGAACATGGAACAAATGTGGGAAAATATTGCTCATATTCCTAGAATTCTTAGTAAAATTAAAAATACATTGATATAATGTATAGAATAGTTAATGGCAAATACAAGTTGGTAAATGGATTACATTACACTGCCTGCTGCTTATGCTAACATTAACTATAGCTATATTTCTGACAGCATTTCTGATAGTGGATTTTACACACTATTTAATGAAGTAGTACATAGTTTGGGACACAGTCTAAAACGAATTGACACCTGCTGTTCTACATTTTTTAATCAGTAGACTCCAAACCTCAGTAATCATCATAAATCCAGGTTTTGTCCATTTCTATCCCTATCCAACACCCAACTCAACAAATCCACCAGTGTGTGCTGTGGATATTTGAGTATACTTAATGTTGACACTTGTGACTGTTATACATACTCAAACACTAGTTAGAATGTGTTTTTAGTGTGCAATAGGGACACACCTTCAGAAAACAAATCACAATCCCTCATCAAGTGGCTGGAGGTGTAACAGTGGGAAACAGCAATGTTCATTACATACCAGACTGGGCTTAGATTCTCCCAGGTAAGCATACCATGCTACACTACTAAACATCTTTGGGCAAGACTCCTAACATGGCTGAAATGCTTTAGATAAGAATGCAGGCTAAACGCATAAATGCAGCTTTTAAAATATTTCTCCCTATTGAATTTTAACTTTTAATTCATCAGATGAACTTTTCTGCTCTGAAAAACACTTTATAAATAAATCACAAAAAAATAATCTCCTGCTTTCTAGACAACAACAAGAATAATAATAATAATAAATAATTAATTCAGACTCTTTATGACAGTATCTCACAAAAGTGAGTACACCCCTCACATTTTTGTAAATATTTTATTATATCTTTTCATGGGACAACACTGAAGATATGACACTTTGATATAATGTAGTCAGTGTACAGCTTGTATAACAGTGTGAATTTGCAGTCCCCTCAAAATAATTCCACAAAATAATTGTCAAGTCTTCCCAGAAGGAAGCCTCTTCTAAAGATGATGCACAAGAAAGCCCACAAACAGTTTGCTGAAGACGAGCTGACTAAGGACATGGATTACTGGAACCTGTAATGTCCTGTGGTCTAATGAGACCAAAATAAAATTATTTGGTTCAGATGGTGTCAAGTACGTGTGGCGACAACCAGTTGAGGAGTACAAAGACAAGCATGTCTTGCCTACAGTCAAGCATGATGGTGGAGTGTCATGGCTTGGGGCTGCATGACTGCTGCCGGCACTGGGGAGCTACAGTTAATTGAGGGAACCATGAAAGCCAACATGTACTGTGACATACTGAAGCAGAGCATGATCCCCTCCCTTTGAAAACTGGGCCGCAGGGCAGTATTCCAACATGATAATGACCCCAAACATACCTCCAAACATGCCTCCGAGACTGGCCAAGCATGTCTCCAGACCTAAACCCTGTGGGGCATCCTCAAACAGAAGGTGGAGGAGTGCAAGGTCTAACATCCACCAGCTCTGTGACATTGTCATGGAGGAGTGGAAGAGGATTCCAGTGGCAACCTGTGACAACAGCTGTCATTCTACTAAGATACTACTAGCTAAGTTCACACCATAACAAACCTTGCCAAACTTGTAAACCCAAAAGACAATAAAGTATTTAAGAGTACACAATAAACAATAGACAGTAACCATAAAAGCGCAACAAATATGAGGCTAGTTAGTTTCCAAGTTACTCCTTGAAAAGGTGCGTTTTGAGTCGTCGCTTGGAGACATTGAGAGACTAAGATCTTCCTCTTCTTTTGAGCGTTGGAGGCTCAAGGCGAGCAGTGGTTGATGCTCGGAGATAACGGGAAAAGACACGTTGCTTGATCATACAAGCTGTACACTGATTACTTTATTGTATCAAAGGGTCATAATTTTAGTGTTGTCCAATGAAGATATAATAAAATATTTACAAAAATGTGAGGGGTGAGATACTGTACAAACATGGCCCATCAAGGCTGGAGGGCATATGCTTAAACTATGTTTAGCAAGAAAAAACACTGCAAATGACAGAAATATTAGAAGAAAAAAAAAAAATCAAACATAAATCAAACATAGAAAATGTGCCTTACATGTACAGCACACCCCATGTGGTAAGAATTCTGCAATTAAACAGTAATCAATAATTGTATTAAAATTTGCAGAAGCTTGTTCCCTGTAGAGGTGTACCTATTTTCAATTAGATAATCAACAAAGAAGCCCAGAAGGAGCCCAGATGAATATTTTTGACTGTATAAATGCAAACACACAATTGCACAGCAACAGAAATGCAATCACGTGCTCATGCCCAAATATGCACAAAATAAGATTCAGATAGGTGGGGCCCCTGGGCAAATGCTTTTTCGTGGGCCTACTTACACAAAAATATTTTGAATACACAAAACGTTTTACACATCAAGTTTCATGACTCAGATCCCAGAGATAAGTTAATGACTAGTACACAATCAGTTAGCTTATAAGAGACAAAGTCTATGCTCTATTAAAAGCTTAAATCTTTAACTAGCCATTGCTGTACTACAAGTGGATCTGAGACAAATGCCTAATAAACAGTATTTGTTTTTCATTACACATATATGTTGAGACTGAAATTATAATGGAAGATGCATTGAAAAGACAGTATATTCTTTGCAGCAAATCCCATAATCAAATCACAGAAATCCAGTATCTTAACCACACCACTCTCAAATGACTTCAGACCTCTGCAACTTAAGTTAGTTTTACATTGGATACTCGTAAACTTGTAATACTACACTGAACTAATCAGACACACCACTTTGTTTTGTGTTTTAGTGTGCCTAATGTTTTATAAAATGCTGTGTATTATAATATTATAAAACATTAAGCACACTAAAATGCAAAACAAAGTGGTGTGTCTGATTAGTCAAGTGTACACTGATTTTCAGTCAGTGCGTCACTTAACACAGGAGCTATTAAGTGAAGCCATTTCTAATGTCTGTTGAATATCCAACAGAAAACTTTACCAAAGTAATGATGATGTATGTCCGTTGTCTGCCAAACCTACTATGTTTATAGACAACCTTGAATGACCCTCCCTCACACTACACTGACAAACTTTTAAATTAATCATTAATAACCAGGCGTGACAGATGTACACCTGAACAAATAAAAAAAAAGCCATCTGACCACACATTAATTTTAACTCCGGAGTTTTTTTGCATGAACAAATGCTTATCAAGATTATTTTGAAGCCCCCTACAGGTCACGGCCCTGGGCTACAGCCCCAGTAAGCCCTTCCTAAAGCATAAGCCCATTAACACATGTATCCCAATTCCCCCATCACCCCCTGTACACACACCTGACAGATGCTCCCAATAGCACAGACAGTAGGATTGTGCTAAGAAGTGTGTCAGGAATACTTCTATCTAGGCAGTAGACCCACTCCTGCACAGGGCCGTGTAGGTGGTACTGCGTCTACACTCAGGTGTTGCCTACTAATCAAACACAAGTACAAAGGAATGTTCCATAAAAACTCTGTTCCACCAGCTTTCAAAGGCATACATGCGGAACAACTGGTGTTTAGCTTTTCTACACTCCTGAGAAAGCGCCACGCCACATTCTTTGCTGATGAATTGCACACATTTCCACGTTGCCGAAAAAGAATGGGGCATCTGAGAGGAGTCCATAAAGTCCCGAAACCCCTTCCAGAGAATTGTCTCGCACCACATATGTGGGAATGCCATGCATGGGCATGTTTTAAGGGCTTTAGTGATTGGAGGGACTAGAAACATACCACCAAAAGCACCACAAGCACATAAAACTCTGAGACATGGGCTGCGTTATGCCTTACAGATCTAGCCAGGGCCAAAATATACAAGTTGTGCCACTGGAGAGGACATGGAGGACTTGCGAAGGAGTTGCTCTTCAAAGTGCTTGGTCATAAAAATAAACCATCGGAGACATTAAAGCTGTTGTCCACCACTTCTTCTCTCAGGCACTTTGCGGCTAGATGGTAATCGGTAAGAGCACATCTGCATTCAGACACAACAGAGAGGAGGTGGAATGCAAGAGGCTGACCACTTCATAACCACACTGGTGCTGTGGAGAAATGCCATTACATGCCGATAGTTCTTTTTTTTTTTTTACCTCTCCATCAATAAAGCAGAGGGTCTGATATTGAGGCATCACTCATACAGGCCACCCTGCTGGGAGAACATCACATCTGTCCACCCACCCCACCACCACCTCTCTTATTCACTCGCTCTCTTTCTCTTGGTTGTTGTGGTGTGGCACTCAGAAGCCCACAGCTGGAAGCAATCCCAGTCCGATAGCCGCTCACTGGCTTTAACTAAGTGTTCCTGAGTTTTTAGACTCAAATCCTGCAGAGGGCACGATCGTTATTTTACAGGAAATCCACACTTTGGCCATTAACACACAAATCTGAAAGTCTCTCCAGAGGAAGAGTGGGGGTATTAAAGAAAAAGAAGAGGAAGACAGAGGGGGAGGAGAGGGAGAGACAGACAAAAAGAAAGACATGAGGGGGGAGTTAGTTGGGGGGGAGGGGGAGAAATAGAGAAGAAAAGAGCGAGGCAGCGAAGTAAGAAAGACTGAGAGAAGGAGAGAAAAGGAGATTAAGAAAGCGGAAGAGAGTGAAAGAGACAGATAGGAATAGGGAGAAAGAGAGACACAGAAAAGGATGAAGATTTTGTCTGAGTCGCACTTACAGCCACTTGAGCTGTGTCGTGTGTGTGCTTGTGTGCTGCAAACAGGTGCGCCTGAAGAGTGTGCTGGATGGCGGCGCGTGGCTTTGGGAGTCAGTGTGTCAAGTCTGTCAGAGCTTGAGTGAGCCTGTGTTGCAGAGCTGTGGCGAGAGTGGAACTGCAGCTTAATCCATTACAGTGGGTTTGGCTGTGCGCCCAGCTGTGAGATACAGAGTGGTATGTGCATAAGTCCACAGGTATAGGCAGTAGAGTATGACTGACCCATGCTTTGACCCCTTTATAAATGGAGATTGTTCAGAAGTTGTGCTGTGAAACAAATGTAATAAATTAGTCTGATGTGATACACTCTAATAGAAGAGGAAACAAGTTGATTTAAAGTGTTTTTGACATTTGAACTGACGTAAAATATTGCTTTTGTTCATCAAAACAATATTTGCTTTGCATTTTTTCATTCAAATGATTAGTTGAATAAAAACAGGCAAATTGCTTATTACCACTATTTGGATTTGCTGAAGTGAGGTCTAACACCTATACTGGGTGATAAGGCTCAGAGGACTTTTCTGGGTGGTCTGTAGCTTTGTAGCTGAGCTGTTCTGGTTGTGTGCATCTATGATAGTTTCCTTGCTGAAAGTCACTAACTTCTGCGAGTAGTTGCCTTTGAGATTCCATGGCCTTGTGCTTCATTTTACGGTCCTGTTAGCAACGAGTGTGACTGAAACAGCTTAAAAGGGAAGCCCACATACAGTCATTTTGGTAATGTAGTATATCACCGATTCAGCCTACAGTGTACAGTGTAATAGATTTGCTGGAGCTTTTCTTTTCCTGGCTATCAGGAGGGGAATTTACCAGTGCAGCCTTCTAAAGATGCAGACATACAAAAGTAGAAGAAGAACTCTCATTACAGCATCTTTAGCTGGAAGTGAGATATGGACAAATTGGCGTCCAGTAACTGAGAGACCAGAGACGTTCTTGCTCGCTTTCCCTCCCCTCACCTCTCCTGCCCTTTCTATCTGGATGACCGAGTCAAGTGTGTGGCCGGAACGGCCTGGTTCGGTGCCAGCAGGGCCGGAGATCCGTGCGCTTGTGATCTTGCTCCAAAACAGTCCCGAGTCTTTAATAGAAATGTCTCATTAAAGTCTCACTCACTGAGGCTCTGAAGCTCTCTCTCTTTCTGTCCTTTTGCTTCTTGTTTCTACAGGCTATGAATCTCTCTCTCTCTTTCTCTCTTGCTTGCTGTCTCTCTCTCTCACTCTCTTTGTCCTCTTGTTTCTTGTCTCATCATATCTTTTCTTTATGAGACTCTTTTATGACACACTCTCATTCTCTTTTCCTGTTCTTTCTTTTTTTCTCTCCTCTACTCTACACATCTCTCTTGTGGTCCAGCCCTCCCCTTTCCATCTGTGCACTGAAGAGAGGAGGTGATTTCAGGCATTATATTTCAGCTGGACACTGTGAAGTGAAGTGTCTGGGGAGGAAATCTCAACTACAAGGAAAACGGCCCCAGAGTCACTTTAGGACAAACACTCGTCCACTCCGAGCTGCCAGAAAAAACCTGGAAGTCAGAGAGGTTTAGAAAGAGCAAGCAGTTTTATAAGCATTGATGCACATGCACTTACACTGTATTTACACTATATGGTGAAAGCTTTGCCTCTTGTAATTAGTGTTAAGCTGACTTTTCTCAAACTGTAATGGGATTAATATACTTATTACACCCTGGAAAAAAAACCCTAATTATTTCTAAAGTGAGTGTCTGTCTGTCAGCTGTCTGTTCACTACTTTATTTAGAAGGAAACACTCAAGTATGGTCAACTTTAGGGGTGTAAATCATGAGTTTCATTACAATTTGATCTGATCAGATTATTTTAGCCAATGATCTAATAAATTTCATACCTCAAAATTATCAGTCATGTGAACAGTTTATTATTAAAGGTCAAATGCAGCAGTGTAGTTATAAGCAGAAGCAGCTTCTCAGTACAAAACACTGCTCACAGTAAAATCCTTTTTATGGGTCACTTCGATTCATTAGATCATTTGCTGTTTTGGTCAATGTATCAATAGATTGATTCATTTTTACACCTCTATTAAACCTCATGTAAAAGCCATTTCACTGCCCTAGCCAATTATGCTTGATTAAAATGACTGATGCATTTGAAAACCTAGAAATGTACAAATTGCGTAAAAGGATTAGCATGGATAATCTGCATGGAGAAAATGTTTTATATGTTTTATGTTTAATATGTTTTAACGCATCACCTCAACACTGCAGATATCAACCCATCTGGATGTACTTTTGATGTTGTTCAAAATCCTCCATGGAAAAAGGAAAAGGAAGAAATAAAAGAATGAGGGTTTCGTAAAACACTTAACTGAGTAATAGGTGCACAATAGCACAAATGTTTTAAACCCCTTAATTTACACCTGAAATGTTTGCCCACGTGTGCTCTGTTAACCATGTGGTTTTTTCATTGTTTTGGTTAACAGGTCTTTGTATTTCAGCCTGTGGTTGTATAGTCTTGCATCGTTAACATGTGTTTGCCAGTTAGCCAGACATCTTATGCCCAAAGTGGAGGATCATCCAATAGAAATCCCTCAGCTTGTTTCTTTTGCACAGGCCTAGCTTTGGCCATAAGTTATCTGGCTGAACTGAGAAATCCTGCTTTGTGAAAAACCCCTCTGGCATTTTGTTTCCTCGGCTTTGGTTCCTTTAATAAAGTTAACTTCTCTAAAGCACTTCCCTATTCATACAAGATGTAGACCTGCCTGGCGTTTTTCATCTTAGGGCTCAATTACATATTGTTTTAAATATTGTTTGCGTATGTGTATGTGTTATTAACTGAAGATATTCTTATTGATGTCCTTTATTAGGTTACATATCCCCACATAAATTTGCTGTCATTGATATATTCTTATCTTAAAATGGCATCCCTTGCAAATAATCAAATTCAAATCAGTTTTAAAAGACCTGTTATTAAATATTTGAATCTTGTACAGTCAGTGCACTGTTTGCAGCATATATACAGATTAATGAAAAGAAAATCGAGTGCAGATGTTTCCAGACAGATGTACTACATGGCACAGTTAAGCAATTAACATCCTACTGTGTTGCATGTATAAGATTTATGCAGTTAATTAACGTTTTATTATGACAAATGACCCTTAAGAGTTCAGTGATGTAAATACCACACACTATGATCTACAGAGGTGTGAATAAAGGTTAAATCAGAGCAGTTATCTCTTACCATTTTATTCGCAAGCGGGCTAGTGCATGTGTGGCTATAGCAAAAGAATGATAAAGGCCTGAAGTAATGACCTATACAATACGAGTTTCTGGCTCTGGTAGATTTGGCAATCATGATCACCAGATCACAACACCTATCGGAGGATAATGTGTAAGACAATGCCCTACACCACCCGTATCAAAACACAAACTGAAGAAACATCCTGTGTAAGAATCAATGCCCAAGTGAAGGTCGTGGCCCAACACAATCAACACTTAAATAATATCATTAATTACATATTAGCTTTTTATCCTTTTTTTGCAATCTCCTGAATCAGTGAGTATGCTCTCTATCAGACGGGACACTTGGACAAACAGAGATTTAAGAGGCCATGAGAGGGAAACTAAAAGAAAAAAGCGGTTGGATTTCTCCCCACCAGAAGAGTAGAAACATCACTCTGCAAGACACTTTACAAAGCCTTCAAGCTATGTTAGGATACGTGCACCCAGCCACCCCACATACCCATGCACCCACCATCTCCCAGATTACCTCTGAACACACCCTCCACCCATCCCCCAGTCTCCCAGTCTCCTCTCCTTCTGGGGAGAACCTGAAACTTGCAAAGGGGAACCTAATCGCCAATACGATCACCTCACTGTGACCCCTGACCCTGCCATGTCAGAGTAACAGCTTCCTCACCCCTACCAATTAGGAGAGAGCTGGCCCTACAGCAGGATGACTGATGTAAGGTCAAACTCTCTCTCCCCTCCACCCCTCTCTCTGCAAGCCTGGAGTATGAGAAAGGAAATCGAGGGAAAGATGCTGACAGATGGACCTAGAGAGAAAGGGATGAAGGAATAGTGATGGGAGATTTTTTTTAAGAAGATGCTTGAAGGATGAGGCAAACAAATGGAAACGTAGTTCGAGATGACATTTTTGGATGAAGACAGAATGAAACTGAGTGGAAAAAGAACTGTGTGGGAAAGCGATGGATGAACAAGGTGAGAGGACCAAGGAAAATAAAGGCAAAAAGACAGATTAAAGAGCTGTCTACTTTGTATTAAAAGGTGAAAAGAAGGGAAGAATCAAGGGAGAGAGCGCAATAGCGAGCACCCAAAACTGCAACCTGGCTCTCGGACGCGGCAATAAAGCAGCACTACAGCACCATGAATCAGAGTGTTAGGGGCTTTTACCCTGGCCTGTGTGTCTTTCGTCCTGTCCCGCACTCTAATGGGGAGCAGATGGCAGACCCTTTCACAAGTCGCGCCTTGGAAAAACATTCCTTCGCATAAATCCAATTACGATCGAGCAGGTCCTTCGATCTTGGCTCGTGCTCGCTTGCGCCGCTGACTACTTCCCTAAACCCCATAACAAGGTTAAAGACGAAACTGAGGCACTTCGGCAAACTGGGCTAATGTCACTGTTGTTTGCACGGACACGGATGAACTGGGGTTACTGAAGCAAAACTAAAGCAAATTATGGCAAACTAAACTACATTAAGCAGGAAATGAGTAAATTCGTCATTAGTTTTTAGCCCTGTCAGCTGATTAATAGCACTCGTTTTGGTTTTGCTGCAAAGCAAAGTCTTCAGTGTTGAATTAACATCAAGTAAATAATTAGTCTTTTAAGGTATTTACTGAAAAGTTCAGTATGTGATACATACCTTAGCATGATCGCTGACTTTCTTTCTGTCAGCTCTAGCTCCACTATTAGCTACTAGTTAGCTGTGTTCTTGCACCAGAAGAAGGAAAGCAGGATATTTGTTTTAAAAAAAAAGAACAAAAAAAAGGGCTGCCAAAAGAACAGGCCCATTTTGATTAATTCATGATAGAATAAGTTTTAAAAAATTAAAGTGACTATTTGTAATTATGAACACACTCGAGAACCACAGCGAAATGTGATCACTGCATTCAACCCATCACACGTGCACACATGGAGCAGCAGGCAGCTATCAACATTGCCCGGGGAGCAGTGTAGCGGGACGGTACGTTGCTCAAGGGTAACTCAGTAGCGTCCAGGCCGGGACTGGAACCTGCGACCTTCAGGTCCCAAGGGCAATGTCCTAACCACTTACCAAAAAAGTAAGACTAATCACACTCTATCACTTAGTATTTTAATTAACATGATAAAAGCAGCAGCAGTCTGGGTAAGGTCCGCTTTAGACAATAGCAAATTATCAGGGCCTGTTGATGATGGTACCACGTGACAGGCACAAAACCAGAAAAAAAACAAGCATCCAAGTTTAAAGAAGGTAATTTACACAAAGAACAAAAATGTCTACCAACACCTAAGCAGTCATTACAAATGAATCAGTAGCCTTGTCTGGCATCTTCACATTCTGCAGGGTACATTTTGGGGCATGTCCTGCGTACTGCACTACTTACGTGCCATCCCTTGACTAAACCTAGCAATAAGAAAATGGCTTTAGTTTAGTCCCTGATGCTACCGTGAGCAACCTTGGCTCTAGATTAATCGATGATGCTACTGTGAGCAATCAGTCTTGTGGAGTCACATTCAAACAGGAATTCAGATGCAAACTTGGTAAATTCACTTTCTCAGAAATATTTCTAAATGTTTCTCAGGGGCAAATATTGATATGCAATGAATTTAGATTATTTATTCACAAAACATGTCATTCATTTTTTTTAAACGACTTGACAGCCCCAGTAAAAACTAGTGGCCAGATAATGTAATTCCAACTACAGATTAGAAATTACAGGAACAAATCTAGAAACACTGCAGTGGTGTCCTAAAATCCCTCGTTTTGTGCTACATATGTTCATACTGAAAAAAAAAACAAAATTCACTGAAATGGGAGAAATAACTTTAGCATTTTTTTAAACAGATTGTATTGATGGACTTGGTTTTTGAGTTCTACCATTTTGATAATATGTGAATGTTTTAGTTTTGTGCTTATGTCATCAGTTTTATTAACAGATTGATTAACAATTGATTATGGACAGTTTAACAGTTTAATTCTATATTACATTATATAAGGCCTACATACACCCAGGTTATTCAAAAGTGTTAGTGATAATGTATTACTATTAGCAACAGTTAAGAGGGGTACAGTGCAGTATAATAGCCTGTGGTGAGTTATAAGTAACACATGCATTCTGTTCTTTATCAGGAATGCAATAAGATGGAAACAACAGCTAAGTTTTTGATGAATATCGTCCCAGTTATCAGTTTATTAGAGCTACTAAAAGCACTTTCACTGCATCGTAGTGGACCCTGTAGAGATCTTTTGGCACAAAAATCCAACTTTAGAGGTACACATTTTACAAAAAGCATCAAAACCATGAATAAAACAATGAAATATGTTTTTTAACAGAGAAATGTTGGACTATACATTTAAGACTGCTACAAGAATGGGTGTTTACTTGATAATGTCAGGCCTAATAAATCCACATCCTGTCCTACCTTGGATTTGGCCCCAATTCTCCAGTGACAGGACTCTACTGTATTACTGACAGAAGCAGGATGTCACGGCAATGACACAAAGCTTCTGAGAATGGTTAAACTATTGGTGGATTCAGAGAACAGCCAGTTACAGTAACTCATTCCAAGAACTATACGCACTGCCAGTACAGCCATTTTTTTTGAATGGACAGGCTGAAATATGGTTCACCGTGTGCTGGTCTAGAAGGTAGAGAAAAGTAAAGAGAGGGGGTGTTGCTGGTCAGAGTGAAGGACTGAAGTCCTGCTACAGCTGCAGGGTCGTCTGGCACCTCATTGCCTGTTAAGTGGCTCCACGTGTGAGGGAACGAGTCAAAATAAATTGCCGTACCCGCCAGTTCACACACACACACACACACACACACAGCGGCCACCCCAGTGCCCTGCTGGGAAGGTTTCAGAGTGAGGAGGGGGTACTGTGGCCCTGTGTGGCATTATTATAGAGCATGTGGGGAGGAGGAGGAGGGGGGGGGGGCTAACTGGGCAGGTGCTAATAGATTTCCTGCAGTTTTGTAAAGCTCCTCTACTGCATGTCTGATGGCTTTGTTTCTGCCACAGTCAGCTCCAGTTTCATCTGCAGCAAATTACTCAGACCTAGATTTGACCCCCTTTCTAAAACCCCCACTCATATCATGACCGCTCTGATACATACAAGGACACACCTAGGCTGTCACCATTAGGACATTTTTGGACATTACTAAATATTACTCTGAAAAAAATGAAATATAATTGGGCGGCAAGAAGGTCCTGGGTTCGGCCACAGGTGTTGTTCTGTGTGGAGTTTGCAAGCTCTCCCTGTGTCTGTGTGGGTTTCCTCTGGGTGCAGATTATAGAAATGCAGACATACACCCAAAAAACACCACAGGGACCAGTAAACATCCAAGCTCGCAGACCTACCTTTACACACACACACACAAACACAGAGTGTGTGGGCAGGACTTACAGTTTCAACTGCTGAGTTTGGTCAGAATCTGATGCAGATGAAAGATAAAGAAATGACAATTTCAATAATTGGGCTGGGGCAAAATTTATTGATTTTTTTATCAACAACAAAAAAAAACTGTGCTACTGCTGAAAATTATTATGCTATATGACAATTTTCTCTGAGTGGTAACAGACTACTTGGCCACTGAATGACTAACTACATACACTGAACCGCCAGAACATTAACACCACTCTCAGGTAAATAACATTGAATGTCTAGGTATGTCATTACAATGCCACCCGCCAGGGCGTGAGATGTATTAGACAGTGTGGATTAGATGTGCTGGAAGCAGGAAAATTGGACAAGCATAAGAATCTGAGTAACTTTGACAAGGGCCTTTATTGTGATGGCTAGATGAAATCAAGGCATCTCCAAAACTGCAGGTCTTGTAGAGTGTTCCAGGTATTTAGTAGTTAGTACCCACCAAAGTGATCCAAGGAAGGACAACTTGTGAATCAGAGGCAGTGTGATGTGCACCCAACACACGCTAATGCAGGTCAGAACACACAGCACACCACACCACATTCACTGCATATGGGGCACAACATAAGGCAGGTGGTCATAATATTATGGCTGTTTGAGATTATGCAATGTCAATGTTGCATGGCTATAATATAATAATTTTTTAACAATAAACGTATTTTTTCCAGCACTTTTTACTGCCTCTTTTGACCCAACAGCTCTGTTAACCTTGTTCGCTAGCTAACTCCTGAATACCACAAAACCCAAGCTTAGCAAAAGTAGCAGAAAAACTTTCAAGCTGACATTTATTGTAATTCAAAACGTGCGGGAATATTAACTGACAAAGTGCACAAATATCTACAGTATTTAGAACAGTGAACGGATTACCGGATTAGCGAGGTACAGCAGCGTTCTAGAGGTGAAGCTCTGCAGGTACGTATGCTTTGCGCTATGCCCCGCCCCTCAGCTGAAACAAATGTTTTAATTGGTCGTGCCGTTGAGTTTCACTCTGGATTGGCCTGCGCTGCTGTTTGAGAGCGGTGAGCTCTGCCTGCGTCCAAAACCACACACGTTCACTGTACATATTACAATACTGAATGTGCTTCTCTTGGTGGTGTACTAGTGTACATATCTTTTAGTGCGTTAGTTCGCCGTTTGGGCCGAGGTCGCCTTAAAATTGCGTTATCAGAACGCGGTACTGAGCAATACGTCTGTCCGGTGAGCTGCCGTGGTGTGCAGACAGCCATGCGTGTTACAGGATCTTTATCTGCAGACAGACATACACACTCACACATACCGCCTCCAGACTAATGTGTGTGAGTCATTAAGTCAAAATGCTGACAATATGTACTCGAATCACGCACCTGTGGATTTGATCAGAAGACCCGAACACCGGAGGTATGCACTCTTACACGCACAGACTCAAACTGGCGCTTTTATCTTGAACACTGGTAATCTACAGTCTAGATTGTTACCTTTTTCGACATCTCACTTTGACTGTCTAATATTTTGTTTTGAAGGATTAAAATGCACAACTTTCCAGACTTATTGGCACCCCTGGTAAACGTGTGTTAAAAGCCTTGAAATAAATTCAAATTTTATTGCAGAAGCTTATTCTCACACTGAAAATTATAGAAAAATGTAACCTCAACTCAAGTGAATTTTAGGGGGAAAATATTTCCAAGGAATAATTATTTTCCATAAAATCGCCTGTTCCACATGTGTTATTGGCACCACTGATGTTAATTCTTTGTACAACCCCCTTTTGCCAACCAAACAGCACCTAATCTTCTCCTATAATGTTTCACAAGATGGGAAAATACAGAAAGAGGGATCTTCGACCATTCCTCTTTGCACAATCTCTTTAAATCATCCAGCGACCTGGGTTCTCTCCTCTGCACTCTCCTCTTTAGCTTACTCCACAGGTTTTCAATGGGGTTGAGGTCTGGGGACTGAGATGGCCATGGGAGGAACTTGATTCTGTGTCTGGTGAACCATTTCTGTGTAGATTTGGCCACATGTTTAGGGTCATCATCTTGCTGAAAGACCCAGTGACGACCCATCTTCAGCTTTCAGGCAGAGGCCATCAGATTTTTATTTAAAATGTCCTGGTATTTCAAAGCATTCATGATAACATGCACCCTAACATGGTTCCCATGGCCTCTGGAAGTGAAACAGGTCCACAGCATCACTGATCTTACCCCATACTTCACAGTTGGCATGGGGTGCTTTTCTGCATACTCATCTTTTGTGTTCCACCAGAGTCACTTAGAGTGTTTGATGCCAAAAAGCATCACATCTGACCAAAGCACACAGTCCCAGTTGAAGCCCCAGTACCGCTTAGCAAACTCCAGACGTTTGCATTTATGATTGTGAGTGAGAAAAGTTTTTTTTCCGTGCATGCCTCCCAAACAGCTTGTTGGCATGTAGACAGCGCCTGATGGTTGTTGTGGAGACTTTGTGACCCCAAGATGCTACCATTTGTTGCAATTCTTTAACAGTGAGCTTTGGAGAAGTTTTTATTTTTCTTACCATCTCACTGTGAGTGGTGGCAAAATAAACTTGTGCCCTTGTCCAGGCTTGTTTACCACCGTTCCAGTTGTTTTAAACTTCTTAATGATTTCTCTGACAGTAGATATGGGCAGGTGCAGGCGAGTGGCTATTTTCTTGTAGCCATTGCATCCTTACCAGGGGTACCAATAATTATGGAGGGCACTGTAGAATCATATGAAAAAATAAGCTCACTCAATGTAAATGGTTCATTTGTTTAGCTCACTCAATGGTTCATTTGTTTAACACATCAACATATGAATATGAATATTAATATTCTTCTGTGGATGAAGTAAAGACTGTCTTGGCTTCAGAAGCAAGTAGCTATTGCCTCTTTTAGCAGAAACAACTTCTTGTAGTTATTTTGCATATCATCAACTTCCTGACATTTTTTTTATCACTGTTCTATGCAATTTTTCTTCCTTTGAGATCAAGAGATTTGAGTTTTAAAAACCCCTCCTTTCTTGTGAATGTGCTGTGCTTAGGATCATTACCCTGATTAAAAGTCCATCTCTGGTTCAACTTCTACTTTTTGACAAATGGCCATTATCTTCATGCACGCTTTGATATAGTGCAATTCATAGATAAATCAACGACTGCAAGCTGCCCAGTCCCTGAGTTAGCAAAGCAACTCTTCCACCACCATGCTTTACAGTTGGTATGAGTTTCTTCTCTTGAAAACCTGTCTTTGGTCTTTGCCACATATGAGTTCTGTTGCCGGGCCAAACAACTCCATCCATTCATTTTTTTAAACCCCTTCTTCCCTTTCTGTTCCCAGCTGACTTTGGACCAAAGGCAGGGTTAGCCCAGGACAAGAGACAACCCATCACATGGCAACACACAGACAGACAAACATTTACACACACACTCACACCTACAGGCAATTTAGAGTATTCATTCAACCTATTTCAAGCCTTTGGACAGTGGAGCACCCCGAGGAAACCCATGGGAACACATGTATGCTTGCATAATCCGCACAGAAAGGACCTTGTGGTCAACCCGGGGATCAAACTCAGGACCTTCTTGCTGTGAGGCGACAATGATAACCACTGCATCACCTTGCCACTCCCAAACAGTTCTATTTACAACATTCCAAAAAGGATTGGTATTTGCATGTGTGTTCTTTGACAAACTGCAGTCTCAGTAAAATGTAAAGTCTAATTTTCTTTTTGTAACTTAAATGCCTGACACACCTCTCATGCAGGCTGAATTTGAATGGCCATACCTTAAACCTTAATAAAAAAGGTTTGGAGCATTCACTGGTTTTCTGTTTAACTAAGCTGGGCAGCTGGTCCTGGATAAATTGGCAGTGGATGACACATGTAGACGATTTTCCTTATGGCAGAATAGTTTTGTTTTAGATTATTTAGAGGTTTTTTTAATCTCTTACCAGACTCATTGGCATCCACAAACTTTTTCTGAAGGCCTTAGGGAGTTCTTTAGATCTTGGCAGGATGATACCAGACACTTCAATAGCAAAGAGAACACCAGACCCAAGATGTCAGGTTTAAATAAGGCAGGTTCTACCTGCAGCAGGTTCTAATCAATGGCACCTAATCTAGAACATCTGATTCTAATTTAATTTTATGAACCTGAAGATACATGTAAGTGTGTACTGACTTTTTATATTCGACTGATCTGTTTTTGTTTATTTAAATTATAAAAATGACTACAAAATGTAAATTTTATGCATCATTTTTTGGAGTAAAATCCCCTTTATTGTTATAGAATCACAAATCACACATTCTTGTTTTTATTGCATCTTATAAAAAATTCCAACTTTTCCAGAAATTACGTTTGTACTTATTTTGAAAAATACAGTGTTTTCTTTTGACCGTGTATATATATACTATACATGTACTTTATTTATATACTATCCTTTTCTCTCTCTTTACCTCTCTGCCCTATTTCTTTGTACTAAAATAATGTGTATGTCCACTGCTGACTGCGGTATGTAATGTAATAGCTTCCACCATTATCTATTTCTTATTATCAATCTGTTCCTTTGATCATGTGAACATCTAGCATTTGGACTGTCTAACCTCATTCATCATGTATAAAATCATTCACATATCCACCTGTGTTATCTATCCATTCTTCAGCTGTGCTCCTGCGTAAGCCTTCTGCTGGACGCAGTAGAAGCCAGCCCTCTGGATGTAACAAGTTTCATAGGCTTTTCATTGGGCCCATAAGTGTCCGGTCCTGCTGTGCTGCTGCCCGTGCCTCTCAGCTGGACACGGCCACGCTGACAGCTGGGAGCGCTTTGGCCGCTGGAGAGCCTGGGCCGGTTCGTTTTCACGACAGCTGGACATGAAAGAACATGAAAAGCAAGACCGCTACCAGACTCCAGTCATTAAAGCATTAAATGACCTGCAGATGAGCCAGTGCACGCTGATGCTGAGTCAAAGGGCCACACAGCAGCAAAGGGAGAGAGGGAGAGAAAGAAGCAAAGAAAATAGAAAAAGAGAGAGTGAGAAAGGTAGAGGTACTAAGACAGAGGGAGAAAAGAGGTGAAATTCAGAGAGAGATGAAGGAAGAAATGATGAAAAAGAGTAAGAAAAGGAGAGAAATTAGGAGAGATAGAATGAGAGAGAGAGAGAAAAAAAGAAGAAAAATAAGGGGACAGACACAGAAAGGGACATTGAGATGGAGATAGCGAAAGACGAAAATGAAGAAAAAAAAAACAGAAAAGGCAGATAGAAAAAGAAAGCGGCGGGTTTGATTGAGCTGAGAGACAGAGAGAGAGACAGATTTAGATGAGAGAGACAGAGAGCATTACTAAGATGCACATTGTTAAAAAGAAGAAGTAGCTGATGCTAGACTTCCTGTGTTGCTCATCAGTGCAGTGGTTTAGTGTGTTTGAAGAGCTGCCCACCAACCATCATGTAGACACTCTGTACACTTTGTTCACAGCACCTGCAACACACCACGGAACATCTGAACAAGATAACTCATAGATGCACAAAGCATCCAGCTGCATAGATGGAAGTTGTTTGGTTTTTCTCACTAGATTACAACAAATAACATCAATACAAATGCATGATATAATACTGATGAACACTATAAATGCTGGTACATGGAAATGTGATCAACATCAGATGTATTCATGTTTTTGTTCTTTAAATGATATGACTCATGCTTAACATAACCAGGGACATGAATCAGTTAAAATGTAAAAAAAAAAGTCCACTTTAAAAGAACAACCTATTCTTCCCTTACACATAATTTTTACCTCTCTGTTTACACTACACTTACTGAGACCGACCTTTAAGGCTAAGTCTCACTCATGTCCCCAAAAAAGGTCTAGCTGTTGTGCACTGTGTGTTCTGACTCTTTTCTATCATCACCATTCACTTCTGTGCTATAGCAGCTTTTCTATAGGATTAGACCAGACAGGCTTCCCTTTACTCCCCACATGCATCAGTGAGGTTGGGTGCCCATGACCCTGTCACCAAATCACCAGTTGTCCTTTCTTTGATCATTTTTGGTAGGTACCAACTACTGCAGACCTGGAACACTCCACAAGGCCTGTTGTTTTGGAGCTGCTCTGACTCCGTCGCCTAGCCATCACATAAAGGCTCTTGTGAAAGTGGCTCAGATCCTTTCGCTCACCCATTTTTCCATTTTTCACATCACCTTCTAAATCTGACTGTTCACTTGCTGCCTAATATATCCACCCCTTGACACATTCATTAGTGTTTCCAAAATAAAGGCAATAATTTTTTTACACAGTTTAATGTAAATTCATCAACTAGCAGTAATGCACTTTAAAGGTGGTGTGGCAGCTTTCATGCTGTTTCATGCACCCATAACTGTGCATTTACCAGCCACTATTAAGCTGGGGAGTGTAACAAAAAACGTATCCTCTTTCTGCCTTTATAATGGAAATCATGTGGCCTGTAGACAAGCAATCTACATACAAAGAGTAGAGTGCAATCGAAAATAAAATGTCTTACAATCAAGAATTTAGCTTCCAAAACTTCTACCACAAAGCCTGAAGTAAAGCATTAGTGGAGAAATCACAAGCCCCATCAGAGGAGTGGAGGTTTGATTTTTAAATTGGCTTTTATTCGAGGTCAGAAAGCACGGTCTCCACAATACCCAACAGTTTACTGTTTTATATTCAAAACAGCCATGTAAAATTAGTATCTCTAGTGGAACAAAAGGCTCTGAACAAAAGACTGGCTCTGTGGGTACAGTCTGGTAGCAGTATTTTGCAGCATCTTGTTTATACAGGCAAGATACTTAGCTGATCAGTTAAAGAGAAAAGGATTGCTCCAGTTTTGATAAATATAGCCAGCTATACTTTTGGAGTATATAGAAAGGTAATAAAATGACATATGTAAATGTACCTGTTTCATTAATGCAATATTTCTCTAACCCCAAGAGTAGTCAAGACTATTTTTAGTGTTGCAGGCATCCCATTCAACATTTGTTTATATTTTAAAATACAATTTAATCTGATCAACCAAACCATTAAAATTAATTTCTTTGCACTTTGGTCAGTTAAAGTTTATGTTTCAAGAGAATTTACAAGTAGCAGATTTTGGTTTTATTGTTCCAACATTTCTGGAAATATTTATATTGTAACACAATATTGTAGCATTTTGTGAATTTACTATTTTGTCCAACCTCATTGTCCTCATAGCTCCAGTACAAAACTAAATACAAAACATGGCTTATTGACTAAATTTACGATGAGGGTAAATTAGGTCAATTAAATTTTTTACAAAAATATTGTTTTTTAGACATGTATAGCTCTCAGTCCACTCTGAAGTCTGCTTTGTCTCTTGTTATTTGCTGTGAAGGGAAGAAACTTGGATACAGTCCATTTGTAAGCCACTTCATGGTCAAATGCATTAAGCAAGAGAAGTAAATACGGCTTCAACAAGCCTTTGTCTCAAACCATAATGCCGATTTGGCAGAAAACAGAGCAAATACTCAAGTCACAGAGATGACAGGTCTGTGGGCAGGCTGGTTTGTCTTTTGGGAAGGAGAAGGAGATATTGCTTTTTCTCCTTTCCCACTGGGCTTCCTATAGAAGATGTTCTCTTTTCCAATCATTGCACAGCCTGCAGTGTCTAGTATTTCTCAGGCTGTGTGATCAAGCTTTTATTTAGGGCTGAACATTAATGAAGTACATATTTACACAGTTCACAGTTATGTACTTAAGTTTATACTTTTTTAGTATTTGTACAAACTTGAGTATCAGTTTTTTTTAATAGACTCCACTAATTTTGACTTCATTGGATTCCTATGAATGTTCTCATTAATCATTAAGCATAGTTTTGTGAGTGGCTTCCAAGTTCACATGGTTTCCAAACATTCAGGTGCTGTGTTTGTGTAATGATTTGGGGTTGATTGGAAGCAAGCGGTCCTACAAGACGCGGAGGCGGAGCCCGGTGATGTCAGTGATGCAAAGACGGAGGGGGCGGAGGTCCCTGGAGCCACATGCGGCAGTGCGGAGGTGGAGCTCCCTGGTGCCACATGCAGTGGCGTTGAGGTGGAGCACTCACGGCGACTTTCAACATCGTCTAGGAGGAAGCCCCCTTCGTAGCATGCACCCGCTGCAGCATCATCTGCATGGAACTCTCCTGCATAGCATACAGCAGCCTAACCGATGTTTGCATAGAGCCCTCCCGCATATCGTGCAGCAGCCTCACCAGCATCTGCGTAGCTTCCTCCCGCCAGCAGGCTAAGAAGGTCAGCAACCAGCACACTGAGGAGTGGAGCTGATTCATTGGTGGATGAAGACTGTGGCGCTTTCCTTTGCGCCTTCTGTGCTTCGGCGCAGTTGAAAAATCACCAACGGCCTCGGAAGGAACTGCTTCGTCCGAACTGCTCATCTTAGCCAGCTCCGAGCCCATGTAACCCAACACCCCCCCTAAAATCCTTCTCCCTCTGGAGGGGTCCCTCAGAGGCCAGGAACACACAGCCCACCATTGTCTCTCCAGAAGAGGGGGTGAACTCGCAAGGAGTCGCTCCCCCGAGCCGGCTCAGAGCCCCTTAGTCCCTTCAAGAAATTTCCCTGCCCCTTAAAAAAAATCTCCACCAACGAGATCAGTTCCTCTAGCTTGTCCTCCTTGGAGAACCATTTATATCTGGCTCAGGATTTTGTGGCCCTCAGCCATGTCTCCTTCTCGGCCTTGCCAGCCATTGATCATCCCCAGGCCGAGCTTGTAATACCGTCTGCCTGCTGCTTCCATTCTGGGCCGGCTCTTCTGTAATGATTTGGGGTTAACTGGAAGCAAGTGCAGGCAGGACGTACTGGAAACAAGGGGTTTTATTAAAGAAAATGCAGAAACACAGCTAGAAAACAAAAAAAGACTAAGAACTAAGAAACAAAACCGACACGATACATACACCATGGAGACTTGGTCAAGGTACTTACAATACAGGGAAACACAACAGAGAACTGACAGGGACTAGGGAAAAAACACAAGACTAAATAGGGAGACAAACGAGGAACACCTGAACACGAGGGGAGACTAGAAATGAAGGACAGGTGCACAAGGTGGGGCTAGGGCGTGGCTAAGACACAGACACAAGACCGGGGAGCACATGGAAAACAAAACATACACAGACAGGACCACGTGTGGTGTGACATGTCACAGTTTGCCCACTGTTTTTTTGTAGGTGGCTTTGATGTAGTCTTCACTGCTCACTTACACAATCATATTTGTAGTAGATATGAGACCAGACAAGCAGGGTTGATTGTCCTTTTATCAGTTCAAATGTGTTTCTATAAGCTTTATAGTATATTCTTCAAGCTTCCCATCTAAAAATTCTCTAAGATAATATAAGATAAGATAAGAGATTTTTATTTTATTGTCATTATAACAGAATACAACAAAATGTTAGCAGCAAGAAGAAAACAGAAATATAGAAATAAAGGTGCAAAGTACAATATAATAATTTTTCAAGTATTGAAGTGAGGTAGATGAGGTGAGGTGTATATACACACACACACACACACAAACACATATACATAATCGTACATCCATGTGCACAAATACACATATGCACACAGGCATATTATGTGACATGTATGAAACACATATATAATATGTATAACACACAAATAATAAAGGTATACACATATATAGATATATACATATTCATATACATACATACATATCAATATATATTACATAGTTTAGCTCTAATATAAGATACTGCAGTTTACAGTGTGGTGGGTGAGAGAGATTCGTAGTGTACCGGTTGTTTACAGATGGAACAGGTAATTTATAGGTGTATATTACAGTGTGAGCGGTCAGGAAGTGAACTCCTGTTATCAGTTCCACTATAGTGGTGTCATCAGCAAACTTCACTATATTGTTGTTGGAGTGGATGGGTGCACAGTCATGGGTGAACAGGGTAAATAATGCTGGGCTGAGGACAAAATCCTGTGGTGCTCTCGTGTTTAAGGTGAGAGTGGATGATGTGCAGTTTCCCATCCTGACATTTTGTGGCCTAGTGGTCAGAAAATCCAGAATCCATGAGCAGAGAGTGGTGGATGAGCTGTACTCCTCTAGGTCTGTGTTCTCTGCAATCACTTCCCAGTCTGTGCTTTCAAAACAGTCCTGCAGCCGAGAAGTGGATTCTTCACTCCAGACTTGGACAGTTTTAACAAGCGTTCATGTTCTGCAAATAACAGGTCTGTAGGATGGTATAGTCAGTGCATTCAGAAGATTAAATTCAGAGTCATTACGTTTGTCACATTTTGTCGTGCCATGTTTCACGTCTGTGTTTTTGTTTTTGTTTTCCATGTGCTTCCTCTAGTCTCGTGTTTATGTTTATGTTCTAGCCCCACCTTTGTTCAAGCCTTTGTCCCACCTTGCACACTTGATCCTTGTTTCTTGTCTACTCCTTGTTCTGGTGTTCCTCGTTTTGTGTTCCTTTATAGTCCATTGTGTTTGTTTCAGCCTTGGTTCTTTGTTGTTGTTACCTGTGGTTTCTCTGTTGTGTTAGGCTACACCATGAGTCTGTTAGTTTACCCTGTGAGTTTATCTTGTGCTATTTTCTGTGAATGTCCTTAGTCTGTTTGTCATGAGTATTCCTAGTTCTGTTCCTATTGTTAGTCCGTTTAATATATAATAAACCCTACTCAATACCGCACGTCTTGCATCTGCTTCCACAAACCAAAACCCTTACAACGTTCTGTAAAAACATAGTGAGAACATCACAACAATGCCTTTTTTAATGGTGAATGCTTTAATGCTTTTAAAACCAAGTAATCCACTACTTCAAGCATACTTTTAAGTATAGTTAAACTATAAATGTTTGACTGTGCACCTTTCATTTGAAGCGGACTAATATTTGACCAGGGGTATCTATGCTTTGACTCAAGTAATGGAGTTGTGTATTTTGTCCATCTCTGCTCTTAAGAGTGAGACAGTACATGGTCATCTGGTAGCGGTTTGTAATAAATTGGAGAGCTACAGAGTCTATTTTCCTTTGTTTTGATCAGGCAGCAGAGCCATTCATTGGGTGCCTACGGCGAATGCTGCAATTCAGCATGTTACTTCTACCCACACCTGTTCCACACCACTCACTGACCACTGCACTTTTAATGCATACCACAACACACAGTCAAATGTTTATGATGTTGCTTTACAGTCCACAAGATATTTTACATTTCTCCTCTGAACCGGGCAGCAAGAGAAGACTGACACTTTTAATAATGCCTCAGCCATTAATATTATGGCCAATTTCCTGCCTCCAGTCAGTAAAATATGTAATTTCATATTGTGTGTGTCCTCGTAGTAGTTCCCCCAGCCCCTCTGCAAATACAAGCTTTTATTAAAGGCAAATACTGAAGGTACTGTAATTGGGCCTATTTGAAATGTCCCTGAGCGCCATATAGCTCTAAGCAGCCCTTAACAGCCATGTAGTATATCACATTCAGCAGAAGGAGTTGTTTTAATATCAGTCATAAACAGTGTACCAGGCTGACGGGGCTTGTTCTCCAGATGATGGCAGCTGGTTTTGAGGGGGTCTCCACTCATCTACAGCTGCTTTCACAGTTAAAAGGTGAAGAGAGCTACTGAGCCACTTAAAGTGACAGTTTAGTAAAAACAAATTTACATAATTTACCCCGTGCTGTCAAGGCAAATATAGATAACAAGTAATGAAGTAAACATGATGCAAAATCTAAAGTACACAGCACAATTCAAAACAGCAACAGAAGCCATCAGGAAACTACACATTATGGGAAACCATACCTTTGTCAATTTCTATAGATAAAAATGTCATATATTAGAGTATTAAACCATTTCTACTTACATACAAGTACTGTTACTGTAGTGTAGTCAGTATAAATTGTAGATATTTACAGATATACACTCTCTCTCTCTCTCTCTCTCCATCTCTCTCTCTTTCTATCTTGTTCTCTCTCTCCCTCTTCCTTTTGAGCTACCCTGCTGAGATACCAGTGATCCTGCCCCTTTCTGCTGTCTGGACCAGC
>JBBPDA010000126.1:18062231-18093239 GCA_037974385.1 Arnoldichthys spilopterus
GAAGAAGAAGAAGAAGAAGAAGAAGAAGAAGAAGAAGAAGAAGAAGAAGAAGAAGAAGAAGAAGAAGAAGAAGAATATTTGCCAACCAATTGGACATTGGAATAGTTTAAAACTGTTGACCTTGCAAATAATATTGACACTATGGGGCATAAATGAGAAATTCGTCTACAGGATTCCAAAGGGGTGCGATGACTGACAGATTTACACATTTTCTGGCCACAATAAAAATCTGTTCTTTTTGGATTTTGACTGTGGCCAGACGTAGAGGTGGCAATGCCCAACCCTGCCCATCTAAAAGAATCTATATAATCATATAATTTATACTGACAAAGACAGAGACACATTTACTGCCCTTTTACTTGTTTATTCTCTACAAAGACAACACATTTACAGAAGCAGAAAGAGAAAGGTCTTAGCTGCATTAAAAGAAACATGGAAAATTATAATCCAGTCATTATTTTACAGCTTTGCTACAGTATCTACACAAAGCAGATTCAGACTGTTCACTGTTCACAGGAGATCAATCTGGCTGTTTAAGTAGATGGGAGTGTAGTTTACTGGCTGGGTTTAATTAGGCAGTCGTTTGGATGAGAGTTTGCTGGGCGCAATGCTTGCTGTGTTATCGCTGTTCCAGCTCAGCCGTACCGGGTGAAGAATCCCCTGCTTCTTTCCTCGTGGCTTGGGCCTCACGTTCATGTAGTCATGCTTGTTAAAGTCCACATTTGTCACTCGGGACTGAAAACGAAATATAAGGAAAACATGATGTTGATCTTGAACATATCTGACCCATTAAACTGTGCAGTGCTTATTTTGTCTGGCTGCAGATCCATGATTCAAATAAGATGCCAATGTTGTGCAACTTTGTGGCTTTCTAATAGTTTGTAGGAAGAGTCCCGAATGATATGCAGAAATGATAATGTGGATATAAATGTTGACTCCTAAATGACTTAGTAATGTGTAATGATGCGCCAAAGGCTAAAAAGACAATATACAAATAAAGCAGGTGGGCAGGTGAATGACAGCACTAGGAACAACAGGCAACCATTCTGCAACTAATTTTGAACTTTTGCTGATTTTCTGCATCTGTTTTCTACAGATGTCCCAAACTGAATATTGAGGTTCAAGAAGGGACATAGTAAAACATCCAAATACTAAACCTGATTTGCAAGTCATGCTGGTCCTGGCCCAACTGATGCAGTGGCCTAGTGGTTAGGTCATTGCCCTTGGGACCTGAAGGTTGCAAGTTCAAGTATGGGTTGATCAAGGTACCGTCCCACTACACTGCTCTATGGGGGCTGTTGATAGCTGCCCACTGCTCCATGTGTGCACATATGATGGGTTAATTGCAGAGGTCACATTTTGTTGTGGTGCTTGAGTGTGTTCACAATAACAAAGAGTCACTTTCATAAACATCTATCAGACGGCTCATGTTTGCTGGGTAGGTTTACAAAATATGCATTTTATGACTTTTATCATTTATATCCTTTATTTATTTTTCAAAAATACATATTTAACCCATTTATATTCTGTATAGTATAAAACACTCTCATTGTGTAAGAGTATTGGGTTAACCTTTTGACAGGCCAAATTATGTATATGCATACCCTGCTGTGGAGCATTTAAAGTAAAGTTATAAACAAATTAGCAAATGTTCAAAAGCAGTGATCCAATCATTAGTCAGATAAGTTGCCAGAAATGCAGAGAAAATTACAGTGTATTATTTATCATGTAACTCACTGCTGTAACCAAAGTACTTTTAATATTAAATGACACATCAAACATACGTTTTGAAGCTGAGCTCATTAAATAAACATCACTATTTTACACAAAAAGACAAAATGTATTAATATGTTCCAAACTCTCCCTTCTCTCAGTCATTCCTATCCAATAAGGGTTAATGGGCATTCTGAATGGCCGGTTCTGCTTAGGTTGCAGTTTCTGACCTGGCATCACTTACCCTGAGTAAAAAAGCAGTGAAGGTGACGATAAGGCCATACAAGGATAGCAGGCCAAGCCCCACCCATAGGGACAGATGACTGGTAGGAGGGTCACACCGCCGGGCAGTCTGCTGATGCGTTTCTAGTAATAAGAGAAAGAGAAGCGTGACTCAGGGCGGTGCTTAGTGGTTTTGCATTTCTACAACTATTGCTCAAAACAGAAATCCGAAACCATTTGAGCGTATTGTGCAGCATTTAAAGTGTGAGAAAAAAAAACATGCATCACCCGACACTGGGGTTGGCTACACAGAGTTGAAGAGGCAAGGTCGATGTGACAATATCAACAGTCAGTGATGTTGATTCTGCGAAATGGTGATCAGGAGCTAACAATAATTGGAGCACCATGTATAAACATGAGTGTACAAATGTAGTCGTAAGTTACATTGAAGTGAAAAAGCTATTCTTCCCCATAGTGTTGTAATTTTCATTTCAGAGACAGTTCCAGTCATTGGGCCTTATTTAATAGTAGAAACAAGTGTTGGTTCAGGTGCCCAGAAAGATCTAATTACTCAGCATCTGATTCATGCACTCAAAATGCAATTTATGAATCAGCAAAAACAGTGTGGAAACAAGCACCCACTCACTTGACTGTTGTCTAGACCGTGTTTGAAATTGCGTGCGCTATAACATAAAAACATGTAAAAACATTAAATAAGTCCATTTAAAAATATTCTATGTCATGTAGGATGACCCATTTGTAAAACATTTTAATGTAAAAAAATATTGACAGTGACAACATAATGTACTGTACACTGTATGTTACTCCTCATAGTGTTTACAGTGTGGCATACGCTATGGGACAATAAGCATTATGTACTGTTTACCATACTATAGGGTAACATGACCACTAGGTAGTTATGCCCATGATTACAGCCTCCAAAATTATGAGATGTAGCATATCATGACGACAGGCCTCCCAGGGCCCCTACAGCTGTTTCACCCTATTCTTGCTCCTAAAATACTTTAACCAAGCCATTAGAAAACTCTCTGGTATATGTGTGTTGGGAGTAATTTTAAAATAAAACACATCTGAAGGTACCTGAGAACCACTGCTGTAGACTATGGAATTGTTTTTTTCATCAGATAATATCATGTATCATGACTAAAAATACTTTACAATTATTGGCAATTTTTGGTTCAATTACCTTTTTGGTTTCTTACCTTCAACTATCACAATGATTTGAGGTCCCTCTTTGGGCCCCAGCATTGGAGGAGGAAATGTATTTACTGCCTCACAGGTATACAGCCCCGTCTGATCCTCAGTCACATTTTTAAGGACAAATTTTGTACTGTTGTCCTCAGTATTCACCTGGTGACTAATCTCCGCACTTGCATATTTTGACTCTCTCACATGAGTAAAGTTTCTGTCCACAGTGGAACGATTCGTGCCCTGGTACAAAGTGAAGGTCATCTCACTTCCTATGAAATTGGGACAAGGCACAGAAACAGTGCCATGGACCACCACTCGCTGGATTTGTGGAATGCTACCTAAAGCAGAAAGGAAACCAAAAGTCAGGATGTTAAGTAGCTACATGTTTTTTTTAACTGCCATTTTCATACCACTGTATCTCGCCAAAGCATGTGGACCTGTACTTAGCTAAAGGCCTTTTCAAAGTGCAAACAAAAATGAAATTTGATACATACAAAAAATAAAGGTAGCAAAGACAAAAAATTTATCTGTGTTTATTCCCCTTTTTTCTCTTTTGTGGTTTAAAAAGCTTCTGGTGTTGTTTCTAAAATAATACAGGAATGTTGAATTCTGTAAATGTCCATATATTACACCTTTCCTGTTAATTACAGGTTTTAATTGTTTGGGAACTGAGGATACTAATTGTTGCTGTTTTGTAAGAGAAAAGTTTGCCTATTCTTGCTTTATAAACAACTTCTGCTTAAGAGTCCGTGGTCACTGTTGTCTGATTCTCCTCTTCACGATGACCCATGTTCTATAGGAGACAGATCTGGACTGCTGGCACCTCTGTCAGTGGCTTCACACATATTCAAATTACCCATGCTATGGACACTGATTCATCCCCCACCCCATGACAGTTCTTGGCTTTTGCATCTTTTGCATTTCTATTTTTCCTCAAAAACAAGCTGAAACCTGGACTCATCTGACAACAGCAGAAAAATGTGTTTTATGGATGTGGGCACTGTTCTCTATACAGTCAAATGTTTTTCTTTTTTATTAAAAAGTGGTAATAGTACTCATCCTTTACAGGGAACACACTTCTGCACAATTTAATGTAAAATGAAAATATAACAAAATGTGGAATGTGCAAAAATTTTATATTAAAATTAGCAAGTAAATGTGTGCTAAATTTGCAAAAAAGTGTCATATTTAGGCTTCATTTCTATAGATGATTCACACTTATTTTTACATTCGACCAGAGGCATTTCAGCATGAGACTGTATGACATGGTCAAAGATTCAACTGAATTACATGAACCAAAACTGCTTATGTTTAGTTAATCACATAAATCATATTCATTAATTAAAACATCCACAGTAACTCCTTAGGTTGGACAGGAACAGCACACATGAAAACTTGTTTTGGCGCTTGTTTACATGTTATAGCCTACTGTGTTATCCAGTATTGCAATAATGATATAATGACAATAATATATTGTAAAATGATGCTTTCTCATGGTCACATTTTAAGATTATGATGTTTTCAGGAGGCTGAACATTTGTAGACCAGTATAAAATAATTTCAGGAACTCTACTACTTAAATCTAGCATTAATCATTTTGAACCACTTTTGCTCATTTCATAAATCTAGACACTCTGACAATATGAGCTTATACTCAAAAACTGGTGTGCAGCATTTCCGTTACTCAGATAATAACCCCCCCCAGACACACACACACACACACACACACACACACAAACACACACACACACAAACACACACACACACACATACACACACACTAATCTAATCTCTTCCTCTCTCTCACTCTCTCTCTCACACGTTGAAACACTCGCCCAGGTCCTTTTCACAGTTGTGGTTACAGACTGTAGACACAATGGAGAAATGTCTTCACTGAAATAGAGTAAAAACATGCAGGAGGAAAGCCAGGAAAGCCTGAATCATCAGCTTGCAAAAGCCCTTTCACGCACACGATCATCTGCCTACTGTAATTTATGATCACCTTAAGTGAACCCTCTTCATACTCTAGAGTTTGGGAAAAAATAAATTTCTCTGCATGCATATCAGAACATTAAACTCTCTATTTAAAAGCATGGTTTCATATATATATATATATATATATATATATATATGAATTTATAATCATTGTGAGCCACAAAAACATCAACAAAAAGTCAAGATGTTTCTTTAGATCATTAACTCTGTTTGAAAGAGTTGGCTAGCTAAAATATTTAAATTACTACTATTACTATTAAGAAGTTACTTATAGTTATTTATAACTTATAGAAGTTAATAATACATGTAAAAAATTTACCTCTAGTAATCTTCTATTACAGCAAGCGGAGAAGTATAGGTACTATTTTGCTGCTCTATGGTTATAAGTAGTAAATGTATTTTTTCCTTCTACTGAAAAGTTACTGTTTTGGGGATAGAAGGTTTTATTGCAACATCAAGGAGATGTAGTTATGTAATTAAATTGTATCTAACATTTTTTTAGTGGGTAAACTACAAATAATTTTTTTTTAATTTTGGATTTTAATTATATATTTATATTTATACATTTATTTATTTTTGGAACAACTATAGTATCTCATATTTGTAACATTACAGTAAATGACAAAACATAAACAGAAGGTTTTGTTCCAGCAGGAACAACATAATACAAGGAATACACTGTATAGGAATACAAACCCATCCTGGTGTAATACATTTCATTTATATGGAATCAAATTTAGTGCACGTTTTCACAAAACATGTACTAAGACATGCCCTCGTATCAACAACTTTAAATAGCTATTTGCAACAACAGCTGTATTCAACAATGGTATAACTCACCTTTGCACTGGTTCTGCTTTTCTGGAAGGGCACTTCCAGCAAGGAAGAGGGGCAGGAGGGTCGCATGCAGCCAGAAAGTCTTCATCCCCACTCCAGCACAGCTTTCAGCTACTGATTTCTCTGCCCAAGTGGTCTGCAACACACCTGGGCAATCACACAATTACAGTTACCCAGTCCACAAGCTAACTTTATCTACACACTTACAGCGGCAGAGCTTAGTGTGGACGACTCACACCACAAACATTTCATGTACAGAAGTAAAAGAAAACACACACACATACACACACACATACGCAGTTACAGCAAAAGCACGTCTTCACATGGCACACAGGAAGTTTCCATTCTCTCCCTGCACACTTTGAAAGTCAGGCAATTTGCATGTGAAAGCATGAGGTGACCTATTGTGCACTACAACACTGAATTTTCTTCTAGTCATCTGAAGGGGAAGCAGTAAAGGAACCCCCCTGTACCAAAGGGTAGTCCCAGTTTACAATCAAATTAGACCCTTTCTCACTTCATCATCCACCTACTGTTTTAAAAAATAATGCTGCAAGTGGCAGCGTAACACATTAGTTATGAGATATTCTTTTGACGCTTATATCTAGACTCATGATGCTAGGTTTGTGAATCATACATCTGAGACTTTCCTAGGATGAAGTGATTAGGCTAAATGAGGAACAGGGGCATATCACTTCATAGATTCTTCAAAATTCTTCGAAAATCTGAAAAGAACTGACTGACTCAAAATGTATCTTAAATTCTGAGACTGAATACTAACTGAATGCAACACTTGGTTTGCACTACCACACACAACCTCTATGGCCTGTCTATTATATGATCTTTATATTGCTTGTATATTGTATATTTTCTGTAAATAATATGTATAATGACTGTAGTACTAGAGCAACACCAGTGATCAGAAGCAAACCCTTTGTGTTAACATATCTGACCAATAAAACCGTTCTAATGACAAAGTATATCTGTATATGATACTTATTAACATGTTTCTGCAAAAGATTCTATATTTGATAGACTCCCAAAGGCAAGAAATGGAATGCATTACCTTTTTCTGTTTACTGTTTTGCTAGTTGCTACAAACAGTCATGTTAAAAAATTAAGACATTACATTACATATTTAGCTCTTTTTTTGGAAATACTAATATTAAATATTTTCTCAAATTACATTTATAGAAAGAACCTATGCAAAAACAAACAAAAAGCATTTATTTAACAAAAGAAATTAACCAAGATGCCAATTTCCACTGATGAAAAACTAATTACTTATTATTATTATGACTTAAATTAAATTCAGGTGCACCACAACAAGTGCAAATGATAAGAACATCACTAAAGAAGTGAGGACAATGTGAGACAATCTGTCCAGAAATTGAAGCTGAAGTGGGGGTGGAATATGTAACATTAAAATTACCCAAAACAATCTAGTAAATCCACAAGGTATAGATTCAGAAGAAAGAAATTGAGAATTCTGCTATGGCCAAATCAATGCCCAAATCTGGATCCTATTGAGAGGCTGTAGGGTGATTTGAAATGGCCTGTGCATGCAAGGAATCCTTCAAACATCTACAAGAATTCTGCACTGAAGAGTGGTGAAAACTTTCTGCCAGTTGATGTGAGACTGGTAAATGATTACAGGTAACATCTCATTGAGGTTATTTCAGCCAAAGGGGGAAATATTCAATATAAGGGCATAGGGTGTCCTACATTTTTCCTAAATGGAAATTTGCATCTTTGTTCATTTCTTTTGTTAAATAAGTGAATTTCTTTTGTTGTTTTTGCTTAGGTAGTGCAGTTACCTCTGCTTTATAGATAGATATATCTGTAGATTTAATACTGATATGTTGATATTTCTTAATAAAGAACTAAATATTTAATAGGGTGTACTTTTGTTTTAAATGACTGTAGCCTGTTAGTAAAACACTTCATTTCTCAGAAAATAGTAAAAACCAAGAAGGAGTGGTAGTAATACATTTGTCATTATGAAGCAATGATACATAAATCCTCTAAAGGAAAATGACAGTCCATTTTGAAACATTTTGAAAATCATGGTGTAGTTTTTTACATAAAATGAGTATATGCATAGGTCTGACGAAGGAACAGTAGACATAATTTAAAGTTTACTCAAATATTTTAAAACGTACTGAAAGATTTGATTTTAGATGTTGAGATGTTATGCTCAGACATGAAATATGAAATATGAAATATTTTACCTGTGAATTCACCTGATTTATTTTTAAATACTTTTTCTAATCATTGTGTGTATACCCAACTAAATTTCAGTTCAGCTGGCCTGGATTTAATGTTTATGTATTGGTTGAGCAGGAGTTAATGACTTTTATTTATTTAAATTGTTATTGAGTGATGCTAAGTATGCAGTCAATAAAAAATACAGTAAACTTACTATCAGGATACAGGTAATATAAGCATATAGTCATCTGTCAGCATTGTGTAAATCACAACATACATGCCTCATTTCGGGCTGAAAAGTCTGAAAAACTACACTCTTGCAGATCACTGTAAGTCTGAAATAGACTTAACTAAAACCTGAATGTTGCTTGTATGTTTTTTCAGTTTTATAGACAGCAGAATATCATACACCGATCAGCCATTACATCAAACCAACTGTTTAATATTGGTGAACTGTGTGTTCCGACACATTTCTATTGTAATTAGTATTCACTTTTTGTGCTATAGTAGCTCTTCTGTGGAATCAGACCAGGCGGGTTAGTCTTATTCCCCATGTGCATCAATGAGTCTTGGGAACCCATGATGCCAGTTCACTGGCTGTCCTTTCTTGGACCACATTTGGTAGGTACAACCACTGCATTCTTGGAACACACTACAAGACTTGGGAGATGCTCTGACTCAAATGTCTGGCCATGACAACAAGGCCCTTGTCAAAGTTGTTCAGATCCTTACACTCACTCATTTTCCCTGCTTCCAACACATAAACTTTGAACTGACTATTCACTTGCTGCCTAATATATCCCACCCCTTGACAGGTGTCATGGTAAGAAGATAATCAATTTAATTCAC
This sequence comes from Arnoldichthys spilopterus, assembly GCA_037974385.1. Lineage (NCBI taxonomy): Eukaryota > Metazoa > Chordata > Actinopteri > Characiformes > Lepidarchidae > Arnoldichthys > Arnoldichthys spilopterus. Next base: position 18,071,268 of record JBBPDA010000126.1, read on the forward strand.
TTCACCTGTTACTGGTTTCAATTTTGTGGCCGGTCAGTGTATAATGCTTCATATTAATCAAAACTTTAAGAATGCTGTTCTCATATCCTTCATACAACTGAACAGAACTACGTGAACTTAAGACACCTGAGGTCCTATTCATAAAACAGGAAAGGTGGAGTACAGGATCAGATTTATTTTTTATTTACTATGAGAACAGATTATAGCAGTGCTCCTAGTCAGAAGAGCTTCAGGAACATGTGCCCTAACCTTACACCACTCAGAAAAGCTCAGTTAATATGGGTCATTGTCAGAAACCAAATAAGTATGTCTGACTGAGATGACTTCAAAGTACTGATTTTACCATGTTCTCCGTAGCTTTCTTATAGCACAAATTAAAAGAGCCCTTAGTTGGTTAACATTTCAGAGGTCAAACGTAAATAAATCATGGGAAGTTTTGACTTGAAGTGTTTCCAACTTGAATGCGTAGGCTATCTTTCAGCTGACGCTTTGCACTTGCACATTTCCTGTTTTCATGTTAACGTCTCAGCCTGGTTGCAGTCAGCGCAGTGCAAGATCTTTGTAGTGCACACTTCCGCATGAGTAAAGCCCCAGTTTCGACGGTGGTCTATACAGTGAAAGAGGGTTTATTTCAAGGGATATCCTCAACTACTATGCACAAGACTACTGCAAATAGAACAAGCTTCTTGTGGTTTTCTAAACTCAGACTTGCTTTCTCCTAATTAAAGATATGGTTTTCAGACCCTCTGTTGCAGCAGCAACCCCAACCCCACTACACACACACACCCTTAGTTCATTTCCTCTTTCAACCACATACGCGCTACCAATTGGGAGAACTAGCCTTGCCTGGGCTGTAATGTTTTTGCTTTTATTCATAAAGTTATAACGCACAGCTAAATAAATTGGAAGATATAAAAAGTACCCATGTTTTAAGCTAGATTTAGCTATTACAGTAGATGTAATGTAATGATGATCATCTTATTTATATATCTAATTTATTTATTCATTTCAGATCTAACAGTAAAAATTCGCTACATTTACTGAAAACATTTACTTTGCCTTGGTTCCTCCCAAGGTTTCTTCCTACTGCTAGGGAGTTTTTCCTTGCCTCTGTCACCCTTGGCTTGCTCTTTGGGGGCTCTGACCCGGTTTCTGTAAAGCTGCTTTGTGACAACGTCAGTTGTAAAAAGCGCTATACAAATAAACTTGACTTTACTTGACTTGAGATATTACCCCAGCAGGTGTAAATAAATTGTATACTGAAAGGCTACTTTAGAAATTACTTGTATATCCACAGTCACAGTCTGAAAATATATCAGTTGGCCTGGCAATATTTCTGGTAATGATCCATACACACAAAACAAAAAAACATATTTTATGAGAAAACAAAGTTTTGAGTTCTATGTTCTGTGTTCTGTGTAAGACGTAAACGTATAATTGAACATAATGAATCAAATGAGTAGATAATTATAATATTAGGCTCCCTAGTTTATGTTACCAACAAAGTAATCTATTTTTTATAGATAATTAATTTAAGAATATCATTTTTAGTGACAGCCATACTCCTTTAAATGTTAGCTTAGATGAACTAAAGTAGTTAAGAGGTGCTCTCAGTTAAACATACACAGCAGTTCATCAATGATCGCCATACATACTACTGTAAACCAAAAAAGTATGAAGAAAATAGTAAATGAGGGTAGTAGCTGTTTGGCTAAGATTAGACCAGTAAGCAAGCCAATTGGGAAACTGGGTTTATTTAGTTCAGTGTTTTCCAATCCTGCTGCTGGTGGCACTTTTAGGGTTTTCACCACTCCCAGTACACCTGATTCAATTAATCAGCTACTTAATACCCCCTCACTGAGCTTAAGTGGGTGTGTTAATGATAAAACAGCCATCTGCAGTATGTGTTGCCACTTGCCTGAGGGGCATAGAAAGTGATATCAATGCATATGTTCTGTTGGTGAGGTATAATATTCTATTACTTCTCTAAATTGTGTACATTTGATTTATTGACAAACTATGTCTTTAGTATTCCAGTTACAGAGGCCTATGAGCAGCACACTTAAGATTTCAAGCAGACACAAATGGGGTAACCATTATTGCCTATATTTAATATAACTAATGTGATGTGATAATCAGTGTAAGTTATATGATAACAAAGATAGATTTCTGGATTATAGTGGCTATGTTGTGGTTGGCCTGTGTCTTCTCCTCTGATGATTGTATAGTGCCCCAGGGGAGCGATTGCAGACCTTGGTTTCCTTCTTACACACATTCAAGGGTGGAAATGCTTTTTGGCAGCAGTACAAATGCAAGGCAAAGCAATCTGAGCTGAAGAAAAGAATCAGAGATCCACATAAGAACACAACAGTTTCAAAGTAACACACATAATTTCTCTTCTAATAATGATAAACCTTTTATTTGTAATATACTACAGTTTGCACAAAAATTGACACAATTCTGGGATTATAAATATTTAGTTTTCTATATAACATTATAATACAAATGTACACATCATTTGATTCAAGCAAACCAAGGATGCAGAAAAGATTAGTCTATTAAAGCACAGAGACAGATGAGAAGCCCACAGATCCCCCAGCCTGTGGAGGCTGGTCACAAGAGGTTGATTTGATAGATTGACTTAGGGCATTCAGCATACCATTACTGGCACAGATGCCAGTCAACAGCCTCTTGAAGGATGGTACAAGATTAAAACAATTCACTAAAAAAAGTTTTTGAGAACATTTACAGTGAAATCCAGGAAGAGCAAAACCCAGAGAAGAGCACCAATACTATCTTCATCAAAAACACGTTCAGTAACATTTTGCAATTATTCTGTTCCTGAGGTGACAGCATGTGATTGTGGCACTTTGCATCAAACGTGTAAACCCCCTCCACTTTCTTTTGGAAATCAGTGGTGAATCTGATCTATTTTCCTTTGATTTTGGCAGCATTTCAGGGCCATCCAAATGCCTCATCAATACATTTTACACACAACATTGTACCCTCTATCCAATTATTTTTTTTCCATGGATATCTTATCTGTACTTGAGGCTGACATTTCAGGCTACAAGCTTGGGGAACTTTTCTGACATAATTAGATGTTTGAAGCTACAAGCATGGTGGGCTGTTCCTAGGTTACAAGATGATTTACCCTGCCATTGTAGTAGACTGGTCTGACGTTACTAAATATTTGAACCCCCAGGCAATGTAGACTATTCCCCTACATGAGTTAATCTATGGAAGGGTCGCTTCTTACACAGAGGCAGTGACATTAAGACCAAGTGATTTAACATTGTTTGTTTAACACCAGCAGCAGTGGGGGTTTCTAGATTTTTGACCATACAATCTTAAAAGATTGATCTTACATTACTACATGTATGACCCTACAAGACTGGTGGATTGTTCCTACATTACTAGATGTTTGACCCTACAGTCTTGGATGGACTGTTCCTACATTGCCAGACCCTACAAGCTCGGTGGATGGTGCCTAGGTTACCAGTTGTCTGAACACCAAGCACTGTAGACTGTTTCTATTCAGAAAAGATTGACCTCCATACTGAATATATCTATTAAGGGGTCCCAAGCAAATGCTGTCTCCCCAAGAGAAAGGCAGTAAATATGAGACCAAGTGTATTAACACTGTGGAACACCAACAGCAGTAAACATCTCAACATGACACACACATATATCATGGTAATAGCGTGCACAAGCATACAAACACAAAGGTTAGTATCCTCCCTGCACACATACATGCAGACCAGCAAGAGCATATCAAAAAGGTCTGAAGTATGAAGAGTTTTGCATTTAAAGGTTTTACTGTCACATGTTTATAAAGGTTTCATTGTTTTAAAGAGATAAAGACAGAGCTAGACAGACAGAGAGAGAGAGAGAGAGAGAGAGAGAGATTGAGTGAGTGAGAGTGAGAGAATTATATGGCACTTACTATTACTGATCTCCAGTAGATATAGAATCTGAAGAGTCAAAGCTTTGTCATACTGTTGTCTCAACACATAACATAGTAGCCTTGACACACTGAAATAATGACAAAGTTATATTGAATCTTAATTCTTGAATCTTTGAATGGAACACAGTCAACAAAATGACAACATTTGAATGATACAATGATGATATACACTCTGGCAGATGGCTGGAATAATAAACAATAAAAAACAATACAGACTGTCTCACTGGTGCCAGAATAGTTTAAAGGAGTGTTATCATTGAAAAACATAATTAATTCATAAAAGAAGTTGCCCTTACATTTTTGAGTTGGGTGGGACCAAAACATAGAGTATTTTGTTTCAGAATCACTGCTCTAAACAACATTACAGTGGAATGAATTTTAATGTTTCAAAGTTTCAGTGAATATCTGTTTCACCTTAAATTCTCTGCAGTGCAAGGTTGATTAACACAGCCATTTTTTCAAACGCCATTTCTGGAAAGGTTGGGACCTTTTTGTAAAATATAATGAAAAAGAACAAAGAACTAACAAAATAACAAAAAAAGTAACTTTTAATGTTTTGGCTGAACAACCTGTTTGAATGTTGGGAAAATAAACACATTATGAATCTGATGCCTGTAACACAATGAAAAAAGTTTATAGAGTATTGAAGTTTCACCATTTAAAAAATAAGCAGGTGAAGTGGTAACAGGTAACAGGTGAGGGTTTCATGACTGGCTGTAAAATAAGTCTAAAAGGTTCTGTTTCTGCAAACCAAGATGGTTCAGTGGTCTCCACTTTATGCCAAACCTCAGAGAGAATTGTCAGTCAGCTCAAAAAGGACATTTCTCAGTGCAAGATGACTAAAAAATGTAAGTCTTTCACTATTTATTCATGGTCCACGTGTGCACATGTGATGGGTTAAATGCAGAGGTTACATTTCAGTGTGATGCGTGAGTTTGTTCACAATGACTAAGTCACTTTCATCTATAGTACATAATATTGTAAAATAATTCAGTGAATCTGGATAAATTACTCAGAAGGTAAGAAAAAACCCTCTTGCAGCTGTGATAAAGATTTTGGGGAAAAACAGACATCAAGTTCTCCATGTCAAAGAAAAAATGGACCATCCAGCAAAAAGGTGCAAAAGGCAACATCTGTTATTGTATGGGGTTGCATCAGTGCATGTGCAACTTTCATATGTGTGAAGACATTATGATGCAGGGGCATTTATAAGGGATTTTAGAGAGACAAATGCTTTCACATGAAATGTATGGTTGTTTCAGGAAGACAATGCTTCTACCACATCTTTTTTTTGAGTGTGTAGCAGGCATCAAATTCTAAATTTGTTCATATTTACAAAATACATTTATGTTGTTCAGCGAAACCGTTGGAAATCTATTTTTTGTATCACAGTTAAATAAAAGTTATTTATAAAGTTTCCATGCATTTCTGATCAGAAGATATTAAGCTTTAAAGACAACTATACAAAACTAGGCAGAACTGACTAGATCCACCCCATGCAGAAAAGGGTTTACCAATTAGAGATTCTTGGTTTTCTTCCATTTTACCAAATGCCCCAACTCTTCCAGAAATGTTTTTTTTCTTTTTAGAAAAGAAAATAATGCTCACTGATTTTAACACATTTTTAACAGAATACACTTCTATTACATTATAAACATCATAACAGAGATATGTATTAATGTTTTTAATATTTTAATTTCAATTTCATCTCACCTTTATTTTTGACACTGAATAATTCTCTGTACTTTTATCAAATCAAATGATCTTTATTTATATAGCACATATAAAGACAACAAGTCAACCAAAGTGCTGAACAATGAAACCAGCTAAAGCTATAAGACAAACATTTGGACAAATGAAAAAGGAGAGTAAAAGGTGGGACTACAAGTCAATTAATACAGAAGGTAAAACAAACAACTGATTAAGAAACAAAAAATGAAGAAAACACAAAAGACTGACAGCAAGAAAGAGCAAACCCAGAAAAAGCAGGCAACTGAATACTTTATATGGACTTGAACATAAATAGGTTATTAAATGTGACTTCAAAAATAAATATTATGGAGGATGACTTCATAAAGAAAGGAAAATTGCATATTTTAAAACCCGACATAACTCTTGGGAGTTAAGACAGGATAACGGAAAACTTTGATTCACTCAGAATGACTCAAGAAGGCATGCCTAATTACAGCGCATTCATCGATAGCAATGCCACACTGCTCAATGTTGTGCATGCCACATTAACAACACAGCTTCCTGTGACCAGGGGAAATAGTGCATCAAGCAGCCATGGCTTCACCACCAGGACTTCCTGTACAATTATGACAGATTAACAAAAGACTTGTTTCTGATGAGTTCCCTGCACGTCATCCAGCCTTCGCACCAAATGAGTCAGGGAAATTCATTATTTCACTATGCCCAGTTGAGAGGCCAAAACCAGATACAATGACAAACATAAACTTCACCGCGATAAACACATGTCCACATGACGGGTGTCTCTGCTCAGACTGCATAAATAACTATTAAACTGCTATCACAAGTTTAATACATATGAGGCTGAGCATTTAGTGCCTCCCTCCTTCACCAATGCAAAGAAAAGGGCAGTGATAACTGAGTTATGTGTGAATTATGTGTTAATTATTCAGTGATTTGCTAGTGATTGTCATTTTTAATCTTCCTGTGAAAACATGCACACAATGAAGAGAAATACTAATAAACTGGCAAAAGTTTTATTCCTGATATTTGAGATAATAGCAAGGATTCTAGGGTTTGGTCCTGTGTTCACTGAGGCACATAGATCTAGTTACACTGAAATGAAGCTACTTAGTTTAAATGGGCACTTTGAGTCCACATAAATAAAATATATGATCTCATTACAGTTCCTATTTTCATTTTACTAAATTTTGGCAATGACTGTGCTGATGTGACATATGGTAATCATTTGAAAATGATGTGCACAGCTGGGGGGGTCGGGTTACCTTTTACAACCTGCCTCCTCTAAAATGACTAGGATTTGGATCAATTGCACATTAAGTACTCAGAGAAAACAACTTGTATCATGATATTAAGTTTACACAAGTTGTAATATTTGCTCCCATTATAAACTGGTAAATCTGTCCAGATGTGGATAATTCAGTTCTCCAAAGTATAAAAAATAAGTGTCCAGGACACAGTTGGAACAAAATCTTTTCAATGTCCTTGAACGTTATATGTACTTCACACTGTATGTGGGTTTTCATGAATCTGTAGTGGCCTATATTGTCACTGTCGGGCTTGTAGTTTCCCTGAAGGTTTCATAATGAAAAGAATGTCTAACCATCCTCTACAACTGCAAATTCTAGTTCTAACAATGTCTTCAAAGCATAATATCCTAGTCAGGTGTGTTGGGTTAGGGACAGTGCTGAAGTAGTGTACTTGAAAACAGGGCAGTGGATTTCTAAAACTGGGCTCTATTGCCCATATAAGGATTTTCATGTACAACACATCAAGGCACACAGCAAAAACAAAATCATTAAGAAGACACCCTGAAGCCAAAAGACAGAGATCAGTGAACACAAGAAACAGAAAAGACAGCTTGGAGCTAAAGATCAATTCCCTTATTATTACATAATTCTGTAATATCCATAAACATTAATTTAATTTAATCTGTGGATTAATTCAAGTAGTTTGTGGAGGATGATGGTAAAAATATATTCTGATCAAAACGAGTATTATGTTTAAAGATACAGTAACAAAGCACAAATAATGTTTCTCATAGGAACCATTTCCAACATCAGCCAAACTCACTCACATGCAATAACAACCTTCCTCATCAAACAAACAGGTGTAGCTATGCCTCACACACAATTTGAAACTTCAGACTTTTATTTCGGAGTTGTTGGGCAAGCTAAAAATGCTGGCTGGACAGACGAACTACCAGGCAGGCCCACACATAGAGGGGGAGGAAAGGGAGCTGTCTTTTGGCAGGTGCGCTTATTAATGCACAGGGCTTGGATGTAAACTGTTCCAGGAACATGTAGTAGGGGACCTACAGAACAGCCATGACAACAGGGATGGATGACAGATCAATATCCTACAGGTGAAAGAAGGGAGACTTCACAGGCACTGAGGTGGACAGCACTAAGGAACAGACCCCTTAGGTCATATGTCATTTTTCAGTCAGTGACATGTCCAAATGATCCTTCTACTATGGGAAAAATTTATGGTATTTTAGAAAATCGGCTATATTACACACTATATTAAACAAACATGTTCCAAAGCCAGTCCTTGGTATATGCACCCCATACCCCTCCACCCCGAATGTCACTGGGTCCTTTGAATTACGAGGTCACACTCCTGCATGTGCAATTACTGTGACCAAATTATGTGAAAGCAAGTCTAAAATGAACACTGTTACATTCACTCTACAGAGAACATGTGTCTGCACATTTTAAAGTTATTGGTAATTTGCGGAGTATTTCTAAATAAAAAATGAAGTGCACAAATTAAATTGTTTCCAATATTTCAAACTAAGGCAATAAATAGAACATGTGCACAAAAACCTGATGAAAAAACATTTTTAAACTTTAAACTCTGTAGAGTTTGTTTTTATCTTATATTTTTACTGATTTTTGGTTGACAATTTAAAAGACCACCAATTCACACGAAACTCTGAGTGACTGTAGCTCCCCACGGCTAATACAAAATAAAGCATTTGCATCTTTAGGTGTGTGGAGCTCCACTGGGTAGGCACAAAGTGGGGTAGGCACAAAGCACTTTTTGGGCAATAGCTCAACAACCGTTCCCCTGAACTTAAAATTTCATTGAATTTCATCCATAAGGGGCTAACATTTTTGCATTTTGAAACACATATCTTTAAAATAGTGCCTATTTTCTCAAAATCGGTGGCAGTCATACCACCGCAATGTGGTATGTCATCTAGTATTTAGCAAATACGCAGCATTTTTCCAACCTCATAATTCACAGGACTTCATGACATTCTGAGAAAAAAGTATACAGAACAAAACATATAGCCATTCATATGTTTTTCCACAAACAAAAATGGCTTAGACTTGTCCAGATGCTAATGACTAATTACAAAATGCTGTCATGTCCTCAGAGGTCTATTTCAGGACATCGCTTTTCTGCATTTACCTTTCTTAAAAAAAAGGTCTAACTAGATGAGTAAAATGTAAAATTCTAGGGACTTTAACAGTAGATAAACTGGGCCTATGACCATAAAAATAAACACTTTAGTATGCTGAGCAACTACCTACAATAAGATGCTCAATAAAACCAAAGAAAAGTAACAGATCTTATCAAACTGAGACAGTTCACAGGCATAGGACAGAGCACTGTATTTGGCAGTGATGATATCCATTATGGTTGGTGCAGTATACCCTTTTTACTTTGGAACACAGGTAAAGGATCTGGGGGAGTAAAGGTAAGGTTGTCCACCCTGTTGCCCATGTGGGCCAAGACTGGCCTCAGAGTTCAAGGGTAGAAGGTCGTATCTCATTTATCATCTGCTGACCCACCGTGACTTCTATGGCAATGAGCGAACACTTCATCAGTCTTTTGCTTCCTGGGTCAAAGGCTTCCTCGTCGTAACCTGGCACGCTGATGCCCAGGGCTCAAAAAGAAAGGAAAAAGAAAAAAAAAACATGTGTGGCAGGATTCGGTCGAGGATTTTGGCGTCATCGAGGGGCAGGCGTCTCTAGGCAAATGTCACGATGGGCAGCGTCCAAGTCCACTCAGGAGCCAGAGCAGCAGCAGCTGAAGGATGGCCATGGGCCAAATGGGTGGAGTTAGCCCAGACGCTCCACCACAGTCTACACCTTTTTCCTTTATCCAGCATGAGAAAGAGTAAGCATGTCATGTCAAGGGTCTACAATTGCAACACAAATACTGAGGCCTAATATTACTTTTGGATTGTGATGGTTAAATAGCAGAGCTAAGCTGTAAGATATCTCTCAAATTAGAGCAGATAGAGTATTAATGAGGAATAGTAGAGAGTTGACATTACAGGCATTGCAGATTAAGTTTCTGAGATTAAAATGAACTAAAACAAGCTTATTAGTCTGAATCGTGCAGATGTAAGCAAATGAGACAAAGAGAGAAATTACAGGTGAAGAAAGAAGGGAAATATTTACAATTAAGAAAGGCAAATCAGAGGTAAAAAAGGAAGAAGAGAAGGAGAGAAATGTAAAGAGAATGAGAGAAAGATATAGAGAGAAGGAAAGAGAGAAAAGAAAAAGACAGAAAGAGAGAGAGGGGGAGAGAGAGAGAGAGAACTTCATAAGAAGATACAAAGAGAAAATTTGAGTGAAATACAGAGAGAAAGATAGAAAGGGTGTAGAGAGAGAGAGAAAGAAAGAAAGAGAAAGAGAAAGGAGAGATGACTGACCCGAGACAGCACATGAACACTGGCAGCAGTAACATGAGCAGAGAGGAGAGCAGTGGAGAGCCAGCGCTTCTCCTACACATGGCCTCATCCTAACACACATTACACAGCCCAGCGCACAGCAGAGAGAGAGACACACACAGAGGAGATAGATAAAGAGAGAGAGAGAGAGAGAGAGAGAGAGAGAGATAGTCATGCAGCAAAAACATTCAGTAGTGGGTATAGTTGAGTGCGAATAAGTGCATGGAAGAGAAAAGAAGAATGTTAACCAGCATTAGGAGGAGAAAGAGAAAGAGCGAGAACACCCAAATGTGTGTGGGAGTGTGAAGCAAAGTTAATAAAGGCATAACACTAGAAAAACATTGTAGAGACCAAAGAAAACCAAGCATTCAAGCAGAGGGATCTGTCACACAGAGGCCTAGTGCAGAGTGAAGCTTTCATCTCTTACTACAGATAGCCAGAGGCTGATCTGCTTTAGTGATCTGCTGCTGCTGAGGTTCTTGTGTGAGAGATCTTGTTAACAGGTTCTAAACAGTGCAGAGAATAGAAAACAAGCAGGCATTTCCCATATAAGAGCAGAGTCTGAATATAAAGCACATGCAGTGCTTCTAAGCCTTGGGTGCTTGCAGGTTTGTTGATTTAGCTGATACACTGTAAGTGATCTTTCATGAGCAGTGGTTGACTTACACTTTCATTGTTGTCGAAGCACACATTCGGACCTTTCCGGTATCGTGGCTCCTCAAATATTTCACAGGGGTCCGGACCTGAAGCTGAGACAGATTTTCAGGAAAAGGCCAGAAAAATATTCAGTCTGAAAGCATCTTATTCACTCAATCACCTCCAATATGGAATAAACACTGGAGCTTTGGAACTTAACAGTTGTGTCAGAACATAAATTAAATCTGAAACCACCTTTTAGACATAATTTGGGTCAATGTCACTGAGAGCTCTTAGACAAAACAGACTTATGAGCAGGGATGCACTGATCCAACTTTTTCCATTCCAATTCCAAAACCGATATCTGGGCTTTGGGTTACTGAGTACTGATCCAATACCAGTGTTTAATTAATAACCTGTAAGTCTCACTGCAGCAAAGAGACTGGGATCATTTCCTAACTATTTGAAACAAAATGAAACAAACACATATACTATACTTATTAACTGAATCATTTATTATTAAAACAATAATTGTGCACCAACAATTTGTGTAAAAAATCTTAAACAATAACAAGAAACTGTTAGTATGAGCATGGACATAAACATGGAATAACAGAATTGAATGAAGCAGACAATTCCATGTATCTGCCCACTGTTACCAATACCTGATCATGCTCTTTGAGCCAGTATCATACCGATATACAATATCAGTATTAGATCAGTGCATCCCTACTCATGAGTGAGTGAATTCTCTCAACTAGAGAACCAGAGCATCATGTTGTTTACTGTGATCCCAATGTTTTTAAAGGGTCCAGGTCCTACATTTTCCTTGTACTTGTTTTTTCTTCTTCTGAGATCCATGTTTGAGGTTTGTTTGAGGTTTCATTTTATCGACCAAACACAGTCCTCTCTTTATCCCTTAAAAGAGCATTTCCCAACCCTGGTCCTGTTGGACTCCTTGCCCTGCACATTTTAGTGCTTTTCCTACTCTGACACACCCACTTCAACCCAGGAGAGACATGTTCATTTAGCTGATTAGTTGTGAACAGGTGTGTGGGGAACAGGCTTAAATAAAAATATGGAAAAATATAAGACCAGGGTTGGGAAACTGCTTTGTCTTTAAGACTGATAAATGTAAATGATCTAAGTACTGAGAGACCATCTGTCCTGTATTGTGCCTTAATCATATATCAGTCCTAAAGTACTCCATATAACTTCAGCGACAACTGGCACAGCTAATCTGTTGTAGGCTGAGTAGGTGTATACATGTAATTCATTTGAAAAGGGCTTGGACTATTAGTTTCCATATGTGAACTGTATGTATATTTACTGCTTATTTTAATAAGAGCAGATATATGAGCACTGAGAATAACAAAATTATCTGAACCTAGGGTTAATGTCTTTTACATCTGATGCCATATACATTGATCAGCTATAACATAATGACCACTGACAGGTGAAGTGAATAACACTGACTATTCAGTTATTTCATTACAATGGCACCTGTCAGGGGAGTGGTATATTTGTGGTAGCAACTGAACAGTCAGTTTTTGAAATTGATGTACTGGCAGCAGAAAGTGGGTTGACTCTGTGCTGACACTTATAGAAAGGGGTCAGAACACACAGTGCACCATAGTCAGAGCTGTTTCAGCAGCATGAGGGGGACCTGCTCAATATGAGACAGGTGTTGTTAATGTTATGGCTGATCTGTAAAAAATATTTTAACTATATGTACAGCCAAATTCCATTCAGCCTCGAAATACATAATTGAAAAAAAAGCATTTTTTATTTCAAACTATTTTGTATGTGTGAAAATTCACTGTTATGAGCCTCCTTTTTTCTGGGAAAATGATTCTGCCAAAAAATTCCATCTTACACATAGGTGAGTGTGTGTAATTGTGTAATTTGTGTTTTTCAGTTATGTGTGTGCATGTGCATGTGTCTGTGTTTGTGTGTTAAGGTCAGGATACATTGCTGCTCGGCCTGGCTGATTGTCTGTAGTTTACATGACTTGCAGCTTTTCATAGCATCTGCTATGATTAGCACCAGATTGGTTTTCAACAGCTTCTCAGCAATAAATTGCCTGGAGGGACAAAACACACACACACACACACACACACACACACACACACACACACACACACACACACACACACACACACACACACACTTTTTACTGTTTGTGTGCACATCCATGTTTTTAGCTCTTGGTAAAGTCTCAACAACCTCTTAATGATAGTAAAACATAAAGAATCTATAGAAAATTGCATTTTGTACTTTCAGGTAAGAAAAGATTGCCTTTTGGCTGTGTATGTGTATGTGTGAAACAGGTTCTGACCTGGAGCATGTGCCACAGTCTATGCTTCCTTTGAAGCTTTTTTCATTGTTTGCAAAGTAGTACTGAGTCTGCTCAGTGATGCAGCTCTCTTTCTCCAAGACATCGTCGTCCGGCTCCGCTGTGCATATACAGAGTAATGTTAAGAGTGCAGATGTCACTCCAGATGCTAAAAGTCTTTTGTATCATCTATACAAAGGCATCTGGTTAAATAGTACTGCTGTGAAACTGGGGTTAAACAATGTAATGGTAGCAGAGCTAAAGTCACATTGGCAGTGCAATTTGAAAAATAAATTTAAAATGAATAAAAATACTAACTGCTAATTATGTCAGCTAAAAGATTCTAGTGCTGGTTAGCATTGTTATGGGAAAAGAGGAAGGGCCATCCTACCCATTCTCTTGGATTCCCAGCCACTTATGGTTTACACAGTCTTACCGTTGTGAAACTTTATCAGTTCTGCCCTCCTATAGCCCATAATCACTGGTCAGCTTGTGACCACTTGTTTGGAAGCAATTTTATTAGGTACATCTACCGGTGTATGTGATCCAGTACAGCACACACACTCTAACATGCCTATGCCATGTCAGTGTGCTAAAAACGATTCACCACCTGAATAATAACTGCTCACTGGTGGTCCTGTGGGGTCCTGACTATTGATGAAGGGGGTGAAGGTTGTTAGCAGATGACGCAGTGAGATGGATAGACTATAGTCTATAACTGTAAAACTATGGTAAGTGGAATAACATGGACAACGCCTGTAGATACATGGCAGACGTAATTAATAAAGTGGCTCATTTGTGTAAATACAATGACTTTTGAATACCTTAAGTTGTAAAACATTTGTCCTATTAATAACATTTCTTTTAAGACCTTCTAAAGATCAGCATGTACCCTGAAATCAAACATTTAACGAAACTCAGTTTTAGCCAACACACGGAAACAACCCAGTCATTAAGCCACGTCATCAACACAGCAAACAGTAAGCATGTGTGATGTCAGCATTTTCAAATAAAAACGTTTTTCTGTATACACACAAAAACATAAAAATCGTCTGCCAAGCATTTTCAAAAACTTCTAAAGCTTCTAAAAGAGCATGAAAAAACAAAACGTTTTCAAATCTGTTTGTGTTGATGGGGTCTCAGTGGCACAAATGTTGCTGCCCGATAATTCATCTAAACTCTCTGTGAAGTTTTCAGGGTTTAGATCCCCCAAACCCCCACCCAGGCCCCCACATGGCTGCTGTTAAACTTGACATTGCCACAAACAATCACATCTGGCATTTCACAACCACTCGATTGCAAATGCGTAGCTATGTTTTTATGTAGTCATTTTGCACTAACACTGTCACTATTTCATAACAGGCCATTATGGACGTATGTCTAGAGAGCAGCCATGCCTTTGGCCTTAATCACTTTCAGAGTTTGGTTTCTTACCTGCTTCCAGGAAATTAGGGAACGTTATGCTAACAAACAGCTGCTGCAGTATTGACCTGAAAATCAAAACAAAGCAGTAGAAGATTGTCTCAAACAATAACATGGTGCAGAGACACACATTCAAAGTTCATATGTCTGCCTCAAACAGTAACTCTACTGCTAGCGGAAATAATGGGCCGAAAATGCTTAGAAGCCATTTGACAATTCCTGAATTCCAACATATTTTGTTATAATATTCTCATCAATTCTTCCATCAGAGGTCAGGAAAGCTAGTCTATTATTAGTTTTTTTTTTAGATGGGACTAATTTTCCAGAGAGAAGAATCAGTGTTAACACTTTTGTTCCGGACTTCAAACTACATTTCAAATTCTTATGTCTACAGCCATTTAAAAACAGCTATATTTATCACAAACTTTGATTTTAGGACCACAGCCCACAAATGTTTTTTTTATAGTGGCAAAACAGGCAAATTTTGATCTCTTCTGAACAGTCCCAGAAAGTTCCAAAAAAGTTTTAAAAGATTCTAAATTCTAGAATATTCTGGACAATTCTAAAAACTTCTGGACAGTTCTCACCATTCCAGAATATTCTGGAAGTCTAATCTTAGGGAAAGCATAGTACTCTGTGAAGAGGTGAGTCTTTAGTCGTTTGAAGACAGCGAGGGACTCTGCAGTTCTGACAGTTAGGCAAAGTTCATTCCACCACTTTGGAGCCAAAACTGAGAACAGCTTTGATGTCTTTCTTCGTTTTTTGAGAAGGGGATGTCCAGTCGGGCTGAAGATATTGTTCTGAGACGACAAGCTGTTCTTCGTGGTTTGATCATTGCAGATAGGTAAACAGGAGCTGGACCATTTTTGGCTTTGTAAGCAAGCATCAGTGTTTTGAATCTGATGCAGGCAGCCACAGGAAGCCAATGAAGGGTTCTCAGCAGTGGGGTGGTATGTGAGAAAGCAATCATGACTGTATTTTTATTTCTGCTTCAGTATCAAAAGACTAGATAAAATGTGGTGAGACATATTGGTCTCAATCTAACACCCATGTTGCTAGATTGTAAAGGTTGTAGGTGTCAGTTTGCTTTATATATTCCAATATTTCAAATATCTACTCAGAAAATTCAGCAATTGCCCATTGACTTACATTTATCAGGTTTGCTGCAGATAGAGATTAGGTGGAATGCCAGTGATGAATTCTTTCAGAAGAGATAAAGCCTATGCAAAAGTTTGTGTGCCCTTTGTCAATATACATGCTTTGTTGATTTGTCAATAAGCCTTAGGTGCCCATCACCCTGTCACCCGTTCACCAGTTGTCCTTCCGTGAATCAGTGTTGTTAGGTACAAACTACTGCATACCTGGAACACCCCATAATGCAAAATGCTCTGACCAAGTGAACCAACCATCACAGTGGTCACTGTGGTTCAGATATTTATACTGGTTCATTTTTCCTGCTTCCAACACAAACTGACTGTTAACTTGCTGCGTCATACATACGGCTGGTCAATTTACATTTTAATGCATAATTTTGGACAACATATTGGGGGAAAAATTAAACAGATAATGTGACCTGGACAAATGATATGGCATTTATAATACATCACTAAATAAATAAAAGCTCTGCACTGCAAATTTTAGAAATGGTTTTCAAAAGATGTTTTCAGAAATATGTCAAGTTTAAGTGCATTTATTGAATTTATTGTCATGTAGAAAATCAACAAAACATATCTGATTTAGGGTGTTCAAACTTGTGCACACAACTCTGTGGTTATGAGTTTGGCAGACTATGGAACTTCTGAGAAGTTAAAAGATTAGCTCTCTGTCCATTTGTAAACACTGGTTTTCTCCACTCACCAGGCTGCCGCAGAGGCCCACCAACCCACGTTCAATATATCTGCTATGGTCGGCTATGAAGGACAGAAAAAAAAACACAGCACATTACTGTCAGATCTGAGTACACAGCACTAGCCCTCCAGATTATAGAGTGCAATGTTCACTAAATCTTTTTTTATCTGACTCCATGAGCAGAGAAGCACCCAAACATCCTGCTTTTCATTGGCAAGGCTCCGCTATAGCCTCTGCCAAATGAAGGAACTCATGGCCGACAAAGCCAGAGGGGCAAGCTCATAGCACACCACTACAGATGCTAATGTAAATTTACAAACAGGGCAATGAGTGAAAGCTGGGGTGCATTAGCAAGAACACACAGGCTGCTTTAATTAACGCTGGAGAGGATGCATCCCCATGCACTGATTCAAGGTTGAGTGTGTGTGTTTTGGACAGTGTAGTCACTGAATCCAGACTGGCCCATAAGGTTAAACTCACGGAACATCAAAGAGAAAGCGTGAGTTGGCCCCGTCGGTTCATTATAGAGCGATCACACGCCACTGACGGCTGCAGGCTCACTTTCGCTTTATGGCCTGCCAATGGTTACAGAGCCGACTGAATAAAGGCCTGAACACAAACAGCTATTTTTAGGGTGCGATAACGTTTTTAGCAAGCCAGGCAAGTTTTGTGAGGAGCGGGAGTGGAGTAATAGACGTAGTGCCACTACATTAAAAGCCTGTAAAAGAGATATTCATCACTAAGGCTTTATCCTTTTTTTAAACAGTCAGTTGCAAAAGATTCAGCTGACCACTCTGATCTTCCACTTCACACGATGATTAGTAAGTCTGATCATAAATGTCCTTCAATATTGAACTCACCACATATACTGATCTGAGGCCGGCTGATGCTTTATTTTCTTTGATGGGGTAGCAGACCGCCTGGTAGTCATAGGTTTTGTTGAAAGTGTACAGAGATTCATTCAGCAAGGTTATCATAAGATTGGCATCAGTCATGCCAAAGAACTCGCCAATCTAACAGACACAAAACGACATGAACAAAAGAACAATATTTAATAAAGATGTAGTGGTTTACAAGGTTTTGCTCATAATGACTTTGATGTGTTTATGACAATTTAATCTGCAACCAACCAACCTGATAAGCTACCAAGATTGACAATGCAGCACACCTCATCTGTAGAATGTTTAGGACTTACAGGGTGTTCAGACAGATGTTACAGTTAAAACTCATCATTAAAATGTATTAGTCCATTTCAGTTTTTCAGCAGCATTGTACAAAGACAAAAGCAAGAAGAGAAGGAAATAGAGATTTTTAAAAAGCAGGAAACGACAACCTATGAAAACGAAAGCAAATCTAAGCTTTTTTGTGCTTGTGTGTTTATTAGAAAGCAGAAGGTTGGGGTTTACAGCTGCTCATGTCATAGAAACTGGCTTGTACTCGCTCACTTATTCACTCACTCACATTTAGCAATAGGAACAAGGGGGAGCTGTCAACACTCAAAAAAAAATTTCTGATGTGCCATAAGAGCAGTGTTTCCCATCACTGACAGTGTGTTCCCGTTTAATCAGAAATCTATCTGTATCCTTTGATGTTAAAAGTGGGAGGAGGTTACTTAAAGACCCATCATTTATAACTTATTGCTTAAAGTAAAGATGACCTTCTGTGTAAATAGCAAACTATTCTTTAATTTGTTTTATTGTGATAAATATGTCACAACATGCTTTTCGGAGTGTATGGGCATGGCAAGTACTCCTAGTACACAAATCCTAATATTTAGAGTTTTCTTCACTTGAGCTGTAGATCATTTATAATGTTTCTTCACACAACAACAACCAGTGTACAATAACTACATAAACTTCATAGTAACTGTAAGGAAAAGAGTCCCTTCTTGTACTGGTTGCCCGCTTTCCACAAAAAAAGACTCAAATTTACCTGCATCTGCGTCCAAGTTTCATCTAAATCATGACAGAAAGCTTCAGCTCCATAGATGCAGCAGGGCATCCCATGTCCCCCACACCCAGTGTGACGGAGCTCGTCAGAGCAGTGGTGGATCAGGACAGGCTGCTTGGAGAAAACCAGCAGGACTTACAGCACATCCGCTCCAGCCTGAACACGTTGACCCAGGTCTTGCAGCGGATGGCAGCCCGACAGCCTCCCAAAGCTAAAGTTCCACCACCCTCAGCCTCGGATTCCAGTCCGGGATCGAGTCCTCACTCGCACGCGGGCACTCCCACTCTAAGCTATTCCAAGGGGAGCGTAGCGAAACCGCAAAGATACAACGGAAACCGGGCTGCCGAGGACGATGCCGGAGGGTCCAGCGACCTCCGGGTCGCCGATGACACCAGAAGATCCAGCCTCCTCCGGGTCGCCAATGACGCCTGAGGGTCCAACCTCCTCCGTGTCCAACCTCCTCCGTGTCGCCGATGATGCCGGAGGGTCCAGCCTCTGGGTCAAGAAAGCCAAAGTGTCCTGTTCCCGTGTTGTGGAGGCCGCCAGGCTTCCCCTGAACGTTGCTGAAGCCGCTGGGTTCTGCCCCTGGAGCCCTCGAGTTTTGCTTTGGCATTGCTGTTTCCGCCTGGCTCTGCCCTGACATCGCCGTCACCGCCAGCTTCTGCCCTGACATCACCGTCTTCACCGGGCTCAGACCGGACGTCGCCTACTGCGCCATCTTCTGCCATGGCATCATTAGCTTCATCTCACTCCCCCCGAATGTCGCTGGCTCCACAATGTTCTGCCCAGACGTTGCAGGCGCCTCCTTGCTCCCCCTGGACGTCGCTGACATCGCCTAGCTCTGCCTCTGTGTCTCTCGGGCCCCAGGGGGAGGGCTGGGTCTCATGGAATGCCGAGAGTTATCCGTTAGGGGGGGGGTAAAAGAGTCCCTTCTGGGAAGGTGCTTCCACCTGGTGGTCAACACCGGTAAGCCCAGTTCTAGCTCCCAAATCCAGCATTCCACAGGTGGTGTGGATTAGGGAGCTAATGACTGGAGTTACATAAGTTTGCATTCCACACAAGGAACGTGCAAAGCTTACGCCGTATTCATGTGTCGTATCCCGAGCCTTAGATTCCCCGTGTACTGACCTTAGCCTTGCCTTAGTGTAAATTTCTAGTCTTAGCTTTTCTAGTAGCCTGCACCCATTCGACCTTTGGACTGTCTGATTTTGATATTGGATCTCCTCTTGTACTGGTTGCCCGCTTTCCACAATAAAAGACTCAATTGTACCTGCATCTGCGTCCAAGTTTCATCCAAATCATGACAGTAACAAGCAGCTGACTGGATATCAACACATCATATTATAACAAAGGGCGCCCTAGCCCTACCCCACCCCCACAGCTGAGCCGAAGCTCGGGCCCAGCTGTGGGTAATTATTCACGTGTATAAAGGTTCCCGTGAATGACCCTTCCAGGTCGGTCTTTGTTTGTACTCTTATGTGCCTCTGTTATGGTCGTGTCTAGTCTCGTGTTTGAGTTTACATGTTTAATAAATCCCATCTTCACCAATCGTCCTGCCTGCATTTGCTGCCAAACACCACTGATCGTTACAGAAAGACCGACCTTACCATGGCAGCAGCGGCATGACAAATTTTCAACTGAGGCGTGAGTATGGTTGATGACTGGCTTTGTCGTGGGGGTGAGTGTGCCAAAGGTTAGTGGATCCTGGGTCAGTTAAAGCTGGCTCAGGATCTCACCAGCAATGGGAGGCTGAAGGGGCTGATCTCGATGGTGTACGCCCTCCTGGACAACGAGCAGCAATCCCTCCAGGAGGAGGAAATTCCTGGGGGGGGGGGCAAGGAGAGCAGACCAGAGTTGGGCCCCTCCCCCGAGGGACATCCGACCTTGGGACTGGCTCGGATGAGCACAGCGGAGGGGGAGGGGTCAAATCCCCCCTCCAAGGCCACTGGCGGATCCTCCACCGCGCCCAGGTGCAGAAAGCGCAAGAGGGGACATGGTGAGAGGACCGCCGGCGGTGATTTATCCGGGAAGGTCCAAAGCGACGGGTGTCCAGCTCCGTGCTCCAGCAAGCGCCTCGAAGGGTGTGTGTAACCAGGGAGGTCTCCACACAAACAGAGGGAGGAGCTCCGAGGGGTAAGCGCAGTGCAGTTAGACCACAGCTTGTAGATCGGGGCTGCGGTTCTGGACCGCTGCTGCCGCCGCCGCCGCTACCCTCTGAGACCTCCACACCAATGCCGGACCCAAGCTCCACCGCCGGGCCTCTAAAGGCAGCCAAGGGGAGCTTCGCCGACAGTTCCTGCTCCCTCCGGGTCGACGCCAGAGAACAACCACACCACTTCCGGGTCGCCAAGGCCAACCCCAGAAGCCCTGCTCCCCAGGATGAAAAGGTTACCACCAGGGAGAACCGCAGTCTCCGGGTTGAACTCAACATCGGAAACTGCACAAAGAGCATTGTGACGTTGTTTTCGCAGCCCGGGGCTACAGTTTCCACAGCCCGGGCCATCACCGTTTTTGTTTTCATGGACATTACAAGCCCTGTTGTGGACTTTGTTTTTGCCCCCAGCACTATTTCCCCGGGTGTTACAGGGTGTGTTGGGTGGTATGTGTGTGTTTTAAGTTCACTGTCAGGTGTCTTTGTGTGTCTAATCGCTCGGGTTGCTGCGTCTGTTGCCACACCGGGATGGTGTTCTTTGGAGAGGGGGCATGTAAGGAAGGGTGCCCTAGCCCCGCCCCCACAGCTGAGCCGAAGCTCGGGCCCAGCTGTGGACAATTATTGATGGGTTTTAAGCCTCCCGTGGGCGACCCTTCCACGATGGTCTTTGTCGGATTGTGTGTCTCTCTTATGGTCCTGTCTAGTCTCGTGTTTGTCTTTCACCATCGTCCTGCCTGCGATTGCTGCCAAACACCCCGATCGTTACACATATTTTATTATCTTGCTTTATGAGTTTAATTTTGACCAATTCTTGCTTCGTTCATATTTTCTTTTTTTACAAATGAAGTTTATAAAAACCATTGTATACAATGTTCCAGCAAAACAGTATTTATAATCCTTGTTTTTATCTTATTAATATGCATTTTGTTTTTATGACTAATCAGTGCAGCACTACACTTTTTTCATATATGTATTTGGTATATAAAGATATTCTTTGGTATAGGCTACTTTAATGCTTAAATATATATTATAACAGGCATTTTGCTTTGAGTGTGGCTGAAGAAGTGTGTGGACTCAGGGGAGGTTAACATGATCCATACTAATCTCATTAACACAGCTCACCACATTACCATAAACTAACCTGATAGAAGTGTTGTCTTTGAGCCAAGAAAACCTCTAAGGTGTGACACAGTGTGTGTGTGTGTGTGTGTGTGTGTGTGTGTGTGTGTGTGTGTGTGTGTGTGTGTGTGTGTGTGTGTGTG
>JBBPDA010000126.1:18096770-18109174 GCA_037974385.1 Arnoldichthys spilopterus
AAATGCTGCCTATGACCCCCAAAACACCGTCCCCACCATCAAGCATGGAGATGGAAACATTTTGCTTTGGGGGTGTTTTTCTGCTAAGGGCACAGGACAATTTCACCGCATCAACGGGAAAATGGACGGAGCCATGTATCGTAAAATCCTGAGTGACAACCTCCTTTCCTCTGCCAGGAAACTGAAAATGGGTCATAGGTGGATGTTCCAGCACGACAATGACCCAAAACATACAGCAAAGGCAACAAATGAGTGGCTCAAGAAGAGCCTGTTTTGGGAGCTGTTTTGGGAGCCTGAGGAAAGGCTACTCAATATTAGGCAGAGGGTTTAATGATATGGCTGATTGGTGTATGTCTATATACACTTACCTATGGATATGGATTTTTTTTTCACACAAGTAATATTAGAAATAATTTTACACAGGACATGCAGTTATACATATGCCCCAAATGCAGATAGAAGAAGTTTCTTCTTTTCAACATTATTTAATTTTTATGACAGGTGGACTAATGGTCTAAGAAGGTCTTTTGAATACTACCAGAAATTCTTTCATTTTTCTTGTATGTATTTATTTATTTATTTTTACATGTTTTTAAAAGTATCAGCTTTTGTATACATTTTGTCAAAATGTTATGATAAATGCAACACTAAAATTGTTTTGCTAGACATTAATAATTTGTGCATAAATATGTGTAAGTAGCTGTTTTTATAAATTCTGTTTACACCCCCTCAAGGTGAGATGCTAAATCAAACTGCTGATCAGAGTTAGACATTTGTTCCACCTGATAAAATTAATTGAACTGCTAAATTCTGTAAATGTAAATGTAAAAATGTAATCATTCATTTTAAAGAGTGTGTCAACAACTTTGAAGAAATAAAGCCAAGTTCAGTGTTTAAGCAACTGGACATAGTTGTAAACCAAAACTATTTAAGTGGACTTGTACCTTTTGGGATAGACTCTGGTGATGCCTCCATCTGTTGCCACAAACCTTGCACTGATTCTGTCACTCCTGAAATCACATGCATGCAGACACACAGCGGGATGACTGACACACAACAAGAAAGTGAAAACCTCTTTAAATGCTAGGCTTAGCTTTACCATTCAGTAATTATTCCACATTTGCTAATACATTTATTAGGGATGTTAAATTTCGCTTTGTAAGGTGTTTTCACAGAAGGCTGCAATATGCAAATGAACTTCTGTCAAATCTCTCAATAGTTTTAGCATCTTGAGCATCCGGACCAAACATAAGATTCTACAGAAGAGTTTCCTTTTTTGTGGGATTGAATAGAAGTATTCACATGATCCAACAAATGTATCTAATATTGTTCTAAATAATGTCTGTAAAACTCACAGAACAACAAAAAAAATTATATGTATCACATGTATATATTATGGAGCTCTAACTACTATGAAAGCGATGTACTTAATCAGGTAATTTAAACAGATTGCAGTTTCATACATTTTGCACATTTTTTAATGCGTGTGTAAGTGTGTGTGCCTGACTCACTCATTCTGTTCTACTTTTTTCCTCCAGTATTTCACAATTTCAGATGTAATGCCAGCATCCAGTAGCAACCGGTTTACCAGATCCACATTGCCTAATCACATATAAACAGGTGCATAAGACAGAAAAGTGTTAGAAAACATAAAGACTTTAGTTTTTTTGGGGCACTTTGGACTGTCCTTCCTTCTCAGATATAACCCTCATTCTGTCCCTCATGCACCAATTCTTTTTCCTCAGATGAGGTGTAAAGTGTAAATAGAGAGAAAACAAGTAAAAACTCCAGTGTATATGCATTTTAAGTTTGACTAATAATATAATGTGTGCTGTAAATGTATACAGGTCTGCACTTGGCTTTGGTGTTCTTACCATCTTGTTTAAAGAAGAAATCTGGCAATTTTTCAAATCTTCTGTGTATTTAACTGAGATGAAAACAAAGTCATTCTGAGATTTTACCTGAGATACTTAAATGCCTTCTATTTCTATTTTCTCCATTCTATGCTCACTCTTCAGTCATCTGGTGATAGGAACCAGAAAAACATGTGATGCCTCTAGAAGCAAAATATTAACAAGTTACCACACAAAACAGCTATGATTACACTCTCTGATGCCTGAAATATTTTTATTATAGTTTTGTTACAGTTTTATGAAGAGCTTTTGGTCAGAAATATATATTTTTAAACATGAGGTGCATTTAAGAAACCTTTCTTAGACCTACCACTATGGCACCATTATCATCATTACAAACTCTATTCTGGTCACTGGTAACTGTGAACTGCAAATAAAATTGTTACATTTACATATATCTGCATTGTGGTTTCTTAAACTACCACCGTAAAAACCAAAGAAGTGAGATTGTATGTTTCTCTGCAATGTCCTATTTCACACTAAGCCACACTACATGACTGTTTAAATCTCAGTTATTGAATTATGAAGACAGTCCAACAATATCAGTGGAATTTCCCATTAAATGAAAACACCAGCATTTTTCAGTCTAATCTCGATCTGCTTAATATGTTTTATATGGTCAAGAATCTTAAATCTGATTTGCTTCCTTGTACCCTGTACACATCTGTTTATGTTCTTTTTCTGATTCTAACAACAAGCAAGGTGGAAAAAGGCCAGACTAGTTCTATAATTGTCCCATGTGTAGTATGTGGTTCTTGTAGTGTAAAAACTGGCCCTGTGCTGCACTGAGTCTCTGTTCCACTGCATATGCTCGTAAATGCTTCTGATGTCAATAAAGTTTACTTGATTTTGATCTTGATGTACCATGTGTGAATGCCTATATGCCTCACAGAATGGAGAACAGACCTGACCTCTGATGGAGTTATTGCAGAAGTCGGCGAGGAGTAGGAGTTCATAAAAATAGGAGGCAGAGCAAGGACAAAGTAATGTGCAGATTAATTCCCTACGACGTGGAACATGTCTGTATTGTATGACTGCATATAACTACAACAACCCATCAAAGGGCAGCGTTGTGAGTTTTTTTTTTGTAGGGCGCGTTCAGCCTCTTTTGAATGCTTTAAAACCGTCGCACTGCAGTTCATTAATGCGAAGGCCCGAGGTGACACACCACACACACTTCAGAGAGGGCAGCTGGTGTAACACTTTACTCCGCACCCTGCTGATGCTGTGTGCTTTTCATTAGGGCCTTATTGAACGCAGCCCAGGAATTCGGTTCAACTCGTGGATCATACACGACAATTACAGGGGCCTCCATGACAAATCTCTACAAATATGAATGGTCTAAATTGAGCTGTTTTTTTCTTTGGATAAACAATTTTCAGCTTTGTGATTATGGATTACCCTGTAGAATAATGAACAGAGCCTCATCATGCATATAAAAGGACCCATAAGTGAATAAAGACGGTCCTGAAATGATGACACACATAAAAGGCCCATAAGAGCACAATACACTTAAAAAGACCCCTAAGTGAATAAAGACGATTCTGGGATGATGACAAGTTATAGTGAAGCTGCACGCACACTACAAACACACTGGTGGTCTGTTAGGCTGTCTGAAATAGCAATCATCTCCTTTCATTGTGTTACATACTGAATGGGTCAACCAATGTGCCCCCACCCACTTTCCATGCCTTTAGGTTTACTACATTTCTCTCTCTCTCTCTCTCTCTCTCTCTCTCTCTCTCTCTCTGGCATGTTCTGCTTTCTCTCACTCACACAGGGTAATTGGAGCTGGTTGGATGTGCAGGTACAAGGCCAGCCCCTCCACACGCCTAACACGTGCACTGAGGTGAGTGATTACTGCACCTCCAGTGTTAAGATCAAAGGGCTCTATAGAGAGGATGGGGGCAGGGCCCAAGCCCACTACAGCCAACAGGAGAGCAATAAATATCACTTGATATTGACTGGAATATGCATGTTAAATAATAGACCTCACGAGGCGTGCTTACTTGGATCGCACAGCCAAAAGCTTTATTTAATCAGGTAGGCTAGAGGTGGGGCTTATTCTTCTGGGCAAATGGGCTAAGGAGGATAGAGTGCTGCTGGAGCAGTTGAGTGACTTACTGCATGCCACGATTTTGGCGCTCAACAAAGGAGCACAGCAGTTCCAATTGATAGCCATTGTTTGGCAGTCCAACCAGCACGTCCAAGATTTATAAAAGGTACTAAAACAACCCTAAAGATTTATTATGCATTACTTTAATTCCCAATAAAATACTAAAATGTTGAATAATCTTCACATATTATTTATTTTTATCTCCAGAATGGTAACTTTCCAGGAAAAAAAAACATTCCAATTATTGAGCTATTTATCATAAAATATTTACACAATATAAAGAATGACCACTATTTTGTGATCATGTAAAAAAAACAACAACAACAACAAGTGAGACACAAGATTTTGTCAGAAAAGTGATAATAATACAATGGGCGTAGAGTCTGAGTTGTTTTCTTGAACTACTTTTACTTCTACAAGACCACTGTCTTTGTAAGTCACTTTAGATAAGGACATCTGCCAAATGAATTAAAATGTATATCTTAAGATTGTTTATATTTAAGTTGGGACAAAGTGTGCAGACTTATACTGATTTTAATTCCTTGTATATCTGGGTAATTAATATTTTAATGTACATGCACAGCAACAGCACAGTCATACCTCTTGAACTTTAAAGGTTATGTAGTTACTGTAATAGTTTCTATTTTCCTGCCATTCTAGCGAACAAGACCTATACTAAAATAAGACTCTGTCTTTTCTTTTTTCTTTTTGGACACATAGAATGTAGAGCACAATAGTGATCACCTGGTATCCACCAAAGTTTCATCACTGACAACTGAACACAGCCATTAGTGTAGCACTCACATAGTGGATGGTTTGGTGTCTTCCTGTCAATGTACTCATTGAACTCGTTCAGGAAGTCTGTGTTGTTGCCATTCTGTGGTTTCAGATCCTTGCAGTACTCTCTATGTGGCAAAACAACAGGAAAACATTAAAGGACATTTAGCATAGAAATCAAATTTATACTCGCAGTATGAAGAGTCAGGAGTAGCAATTTAACAGGTAGGCAATGTTCAATATACAACATTTTTATGTAATTTTTTTCAGCACAATGTAGTTAATGTAAACAGATAATATGATTGTCTGATCTGAAGT
Source organism: Arnoldichthys spilopterus (assembly GCA_037974385.1). NCBI lineage: Eukaryota > Metazoa > Chordata > Actinopteri > Characiformes > Lepidarchidae > Arnoldichthys > Arnoldichthys spilopterus. The sequence continues at coordinate 18,101,895 of JBBPDA010000126.1, forward strand.
ATTTTAACACATTAAGTACACCAACAGACATACTTCCCAGAGGAAGTTTTTTAGTCCCACAATAGGTCATAATGGAAAAATTGATCTAAAACCATTCTACATACTAATCTGGTGCAAACACTTTGGCTTATGTGACAAAATGAAGTACATTGCAAAGCTATAAACAGGAGCAGCGACCTCCTTACAGCCTGAATTTTGTCTGCACTTTTGTCAGAAATGTAAGAAAGCCTTATAGATTACTTAACAATTCATTTAGGGATGCAGTTTGCATGATGCTATCGAGACATATGTTATCAGCTACATCATTGTCGTAGCTTCAGTGCGAAACAGAATAAATTGAAGTGACTGCATTTGGGGCAAGGGAATAGTTGTGCAAATGTGACTTTTCAAGCAACTTTTTTAAGCCATACAACACACTACTCAAACTACAATTCTGTTTAATAAAATCATATAAAGTGAAATCTCAAATGATTTGCATTTGTCATGTATGCTTATAATGAAATTTGCAGCTTCACTCACCTGGGAGCTATAAAGGTATATCCATACTCCTCAAACTTATCCACCTGTAGGCTCTCAGAGACTGGAAAGGAAAAGAAACACGTGAGAGCCAAATTTAAGATGTGCTAAATTGCTGACTCCGAGGGAGTTTTACTGCTGCTATAAATGTTAAAGACATATCTGATATGACAGTGAAGTGACGGCATGTGCTGAAGGGTCATATAACCAACTGCGTTAACACAAACATCTAACTGCATTAATTCCTGCTGTCTGTGTTCGGGTTTGGACAGGGATTTCATTTAGTGGAGCGCAAGCTGAAACACATTATGACAGATTAAGACAGTGCTGCTGGCCTGGAGGCGCCACTGCTGCTCTCCAACTTTCACATCCATACACCAGCACATCAGCAGCCAGACACTCTCACACAGCATGATAAAACAGAAATTAGACTTACACTCCAGAGCATGCAGGGTCAAAGTTTGAGTGGCCTAATGTTGAAACTGTAGTAACTTTAATGTATGCAACTAATATATGCATTCTCCAGGAGTTTTTTTTTAACATATCTGCAGAATTTTTAAGATTTAAAAAGAAATGCTAGCATGATTTTACATTGTGTGCAAGTGTTCTAAGAAACTAACTAATAGAAATGGTCCAAAATAAACTAGATTTAATGTTGACTTCCACTGAAAGTTAAAAATGTTCTTCCTTCTCTTCTAAATTTGCCTTTTTGGAAATACAAGGTTTTGTTCAGACAGTGATGCATTTGTTTAGATACAACTTTGCTTGTTGAAAATGTTGAAAACTCTAAATATTTCTATGTTCTATCTTCTAAATATTAAAGGATTTAAGAACCTCCACACAATGTAAAGGTGCTAGGAACAAACTCTCACAATCTTCTTGAAACATGGTTCTTAAGGGAACCAAAAGTGGCTCTTTAATATTCATTGCTCAAAGAACCTTTTTCAGCAGCGTGTTGTATGCTTCTTTGGTCACTTTGTGTGTATCTCCTTTATCATTTGAATATTTTTATTGCTATCCAATTCTCTTTCCAGTTTATTCACTGAAAATTCCCACTCACTCATGCCACCAACACTGGGTTGGTGTTCGGGTGCTTGGAGGAGAACACACTGACCACCAGTATGGTTTGTCAGCTGCCTGTTACACTGAAAAGCACTGAATAATGGGGGAAAGGGAGGGCCATCCTACCCAGGGAGAGCAAGGCCAGTTAGAGGGAAACATCAGAGATTGAACTCCTGATGACAGCCACTGAGTAGTCTTTCTACATGGATCTGAGAACAATACTGAACATTACCCAGAGCATTAAGCCCTTACACTCTAAGGAATTGTTGCCAGTTCCATACTTGAACTCATCACTCTCAACTTTCACATTATCTTCATTATAGTTACAGAATAACTAATCATAGGCCTAGTTACACTCATGAGACTAAGATAGCTAAATATTAACAAATTGTTAGCTGGGGTGGACAAAAAATAACTCAATATATCACAAAACATTTTTTTAATCTGACAGGTTGGAACAGACCAAAGAGAAGTAATGCCACACTTAAAAACCCTGATTTATGTTCAGGGTTTCACACAATGCAGTAGATTACATTCAATTAAGCCTGACTAATTATTCTTTGTTTGTAATGAAAAAGTTGGTCAGTGTTCTTCAAATGGTGTTGAGATCTGTGATATGCTCTGTGTAACATGAGATTATTTTTCACAATTACAAAAAAAATGCACAAACGGAAACAGGCATGATCAAATTGTCTGGTTTTCGGTTCAAACCCATAATCAGTAATTCACTAGTTTGATTCTGATGATTTTTGGTTAATAATTTAAATGCCAGTCTGGCCTACTACTGAGCAAACATGATAAAAGAATGTACTGGTGTGCTATTGCTAGTGTTTTAAGCTACAAAATGGTCAAATAAACAGCTATTGGCAAATAAAGGATTCTGGATTGCATAAAATTCATTACTGTTGCATCCCTAATAATAAATACAATAACTCCAGCCCATCACAGTAAGTGACATCAGGGAAGACTAGCTATGTTTATGTACACACATGCGAGTATATGCATGTATGTGGCACAAGAAGGATAAAACATGAGGAGAGAAAAGGAAAAACAAGTACTTGCCATTTTCCTCTGGAGGGTCAAATCCCAAAAAGAGCGGAGAGAAGGGAGGGAGCAAGTGACAGAGGCAGGGGGAAGGAAGGGGAGACAGATAATTGGGGGTAAAACCACATGGGTTAAAAGTCACCAATATTTTATTCACAGTGCAAGCCTTGAATAAAAATATTGAATTATTATCTTAAGCTTTCCTTTAAGCACATATGGAAAAAAAAAACTGTGAGGAGGATCTTAAATGTGGTAATCTAGCCTCACAGAACTATCTCCACAGTAGTGTTATGGCATCATGAATTATTCATTAAGTGTAATGAAACAGTTTGGCATTCAGCACAAATGATGGATGCAATGAAAGCAACTACCAAACAAAAATAATTATAGTTTCAGTTGTCCATATTTTTGACCCCGAACATGCTGGACGTGGAAAGAGTTATGTGGTTTAAGTTGCCTATTGTCCAGAAAAATGTTCTCAAGATTGTTATTGTTGAGTTAAACAGTAGGGATATACTGTCCTGTTTAAGGTTGCACATGCACACACACACACACACACACACACACAAACACAAATATATATTTCACCATCCATGTCAAAAGAAACATATGGAGTATTGTGCAAAAATCACAGACCACTTTTCATTTACTTTTACATTTTTCAGGAGCAATTTCTCATTAAATAATATAGGAAAAGCCTGTTGCATATACTAAGAAAAATGTAAAAAAAAAAAGAAAAAAAAAACAAACTGAAATTCAAAAAACACAGTACAGTACTGTACCTAATACTGTGGGCACTTTGTATTAAGGCCCATCTACATCACAGTTGCATTATGTGGCTGTACACGTACAGAATGTAAAACTCTCTTCCCAATCATCACTGGCTGGTTCCTGATCACAAGCCCACTGAGGTGGCAAAACATTCATAGCACAACACAGACAATGACATGATAGTTCATTGTAGTGTGTGTGATGTCGTTACGTGTATATCAGGTACAGTGGTGTTGCTGGAGCTAAGAGTGAGCTAAGAGTGGTCCACCACCAGAAAATACCAAGCAGTTCAGTTCTCAGAAACTGACCTCTGATGAAGCACTAGAGAATGGCAAATTGTGCATCAACAAATCACTTCCTTGAAATTATAAAGTTCTTTCTGACATTTTTGTCAAAACAGAGTTATTCACATATTCATATTCAATGACAGATTATATTACGTGAGGTGTTTTTCTTAAAATCGTTTGTTACTTTTGGACTTTTTATGTAGGAATCAATATGTTTATGTCAGTTTTTGCTATTTGGAAAACAAAAATGCTCAGAATGCAGATAGAACCTACACCGAAGATGCTTTTTTGATAACACTGTCTTGCTGAGCTGTTAGGCCATCTAAATGCCTAGAAACGACAGAACACATAAAAAGCCAGATGAGAGCAGTTTGGAGAAGTCATGGCTCTAATGGCTCACCTTTAAACCATGCAAACACCCACTCAACATTCATGGCCTTGATGACCACACACACACTAAGGCTTGAAGTATCTGTCTGAACCCGATGGGACCCAACCGCTTATTTTTGCCAAATATGTGTGGAGCTCAACTTTGGTTCAAGTTTCATGTTTGGGTTTTCATAACACCCCACCTCCCACTTGAGAACCCCACATTTCCCTGTGCTCTTATTTTCTCAGTACTTAATTGCACGTACCTTTCTTTAGTCCTTTAAATTTTAAATCCTTTATGCAGCTTAAAGGCATGCTGAAGTCACAACCTGTGGTGCTGCTGGAGCCGAGAGTGAGCTAAAAGTGGTCCACCACCAGAAAATACCCAGCAGCTCTATGCTCAGAAACTGACCTCTGATGAAGGACTAGAGGATGGCAAATTGTGAAGAAATCACCCCCTTGAAATATTAAGGTTCTATCTGACATTGAGTTCCAAAAGCTAGGTTGCAGCAGGCCTCTGTAGTATTATCTCATAAAGGATCCTCATTTACCCACTGCACAACAGAAGGGTCTACTCAGGCCATGTTATCATTCAAGTGTAGCATAAAAATTTGATAGAGAAAACATCACTGATGTGAATTACAGCAAAGCAGCAAGTAGAGCACCTGGTTTTTACACCAACTTATAAAAATACACAAATCAGAAGAATCTACTGTATGTTTTATCTCACCATTGGCTTTTTTAAAGACTATGTTCTATGCTTCTCTTTAACATTTTGGTGTCAGATTGCAAAGTATTTTGAGTGACATAACGAGTGAATGATGCACAGCAGCAATCCTGAAAAGCAGTAGAATGTGGGCTGTAATACTTTGTATGCTAGCATTCTTCTGATTGGAAAAGCATTCGCTGATATGGAACAGTAGGCCACCTGGCAAGCGGCCTTGTTTTTGGAAGTCAGCTACACTCTTGTGTGGTAAACACACGCAGTTGTTTAAAAGCGCTGTCTCATAAACAAATTAATCTTAATTATTTGTTCCCATCCTACAATCGCAATCTTATCATGGTGGCAAGGATTGTGTGTACCATGACCCTGGAGCACGTAGCTCCTGGTAGAGTCAGCCCAGGCAGAAGGGTCTAATTCTAGAAGTCCCTTTGAATATGTTCCCATAGGAAAGAATGGGGGTCAGGTGGCAGGACTAAATTTGCTGTGCTGGTGGATGTGGCCAGGGAAAGCAACATCTGAGCAGCCCTCTTTAGCCTGTTACCACTGCAACACAGTTCCAGATAAGTAGCAGAAAATGAATGAATGATTACTTTATTATATGGAACTGTCGTTTAATGTTTTTTTTTTTATTGTATTGATCAATGTTCTAATTATGGTGCTTGACTGTTATTTAACCAGTGGAATCCTATTCGATTTTATTCTGCGCAGATTCTTGACTTTGGGTCTGTTTCTGACCACAAAAATATTAATCGGGTCATCGCGCTCGAGTCAAGTTGGGCTCGGACTGAAAGTTATCCGGCTGTTCTCAGATCTCTCTCATCAAACACACACACGCACACACACACACACACACACAAATACAAGGACTAATAAAAGCAATCACAGATTTAATTTATGCAAACACAATGTCAGTACCAAGGCCAAAGTATACCAGCTAGCATAGCCAAAACCCACTGCCTCAAGTGGCGCATGGCCTTGCACCCTGAGTACATGCTGTCTGCTTCCACAACATCTGACACAGGACTCACAGTGTCTACTGCATGTGCTTATGTTTGTTATGTAAAAGGGTTGGAATCAAATGTGCATGTGTGACAGTTAGCCAAACTCGTGGTGGACAACAAAGTGTAAATACTAGAGAGAGAGAGAGAGAGAGAGAGAGAGAGAGAGAGGGAGAGAGAGAGAGAGAGAGAGAGAGAGAGAGAGAGAGAGGGGGGGAGAGAGAGAGGGGGGGAGAGAGAGAGAGAGCAAGAGAGAGAGAGAGAGAGAGTTCAGCTGGCAAAACAGTGAAGACGAAAATACTTGCCAGAATGATTGAAGGCCTTCCAGTCTATAGACAGACAGACAGACAGACAGACAGGGAGAAAGAAAGAGATAGAGAGAGAGGGAGAGAGAGAGAGGGAGAGAGAGAGAGGGAGAGAGAGATAGAGAGAGGGAGAGAGAGAGCGAGCGGGCACTTCAGACGACTGGGTTCTGCACCAGAGCCGATCAGGAATAAAGGAGCAGCTGCGATGTGGTTAACCTCTGATTGGCTGAAGCTGAAGTCCAGACTGCGGGTCAGAAGTGTGTGTGCTGTGTGTGTGTGTGTGTTGGGCTGAGTGTGTGCACCGCGTCTGTGAGTGATGCGGGTGTGAGGAGCTTTGGGGAATCGATATGTGGGGCTGTAAACCTGCACCAGCTCCACAGGCCTCAGCTGCTCGGCCACAGCTTCCAGCTGCAGCGCGACGACCCTCAGCAGTGTGTAGGTGTGTGTGGTTGTGTAGGTGTGTGTGTGGGAGGGCGAGAGGGCGGGGTTAAAGCTGTAAGTGACTTTTGTGAATGTTTTCGGGTTTCACATCTCTCTGGTTCTTTGGATATTGATGTGTTTCCCTCATGATTAATTGTATTGGCGCCCCTGCCCAACAGTGCTGAGTAATTTACAGGTGTGTGTGTGTGTGTGATAGTGTGTGTGTGTGTGTGTGTGTGTGTGTGTGTGTGTGTATGAGTCACTAAGCTGCTCAGTGAGTTATCAGTGTATGAATTTTACATGGTGGTGCTGCTGCTCCTGCTGTGCATCGTCCTACAGATTAGCTCTGCCTGCTGGGTTTGGGGGGCGGGGTGAGGGGTGAGGGGTGAGGGGTGTGGTTTCTGCACTGCTCAGTGACACGTTACAGCCAGAATGGACATGAGTGACATGAGCACACACACCAGTGATGGACTTTCACATTAATAGCCATTAGTAGGTCCAGACTTTCACACTGTCAGAACTGTTCACCGCCTGTAACAGTGTGGGAGGAGTTACTGAATATTACAACCGGTTACTGATACACTGTGCCACCGCTGTGGGAGGAGTGTAGATATATATGGCCTGTTCTATTGGAGCATATCACCATAACACTCGCCATTGAGCTGAACAAGGAAAATTATTTTAATTATCATATGATCACTGGTCAGTGGAGCCTAGTGGTGAGGACGCTGCCTTTGGAACCTGAAGGTCGCAGGTTCGAGTCCCTGGGCACCACTGAGGTTCC
>JBBPDA010000126.1:18109274-18134093 GCA_037974385.1 Arnoldichthys spilopterus
GCATGTGTTCTCTGCAGACATGTTAACCTATTTACTAACCTTGTGTGTATATATGTGTGTGTGTGTGTGTGTGTGTGTGTGTGTGTGTGTGTGTGTGTGTGTGTTAGCCTTATCACTGACGCACTGTTTTTCTCTGGTATTCCCCAAAACTCTTTTCCTGAAAATATATTCAAATGTATCAAACTCCACTGCCTGCACTCCCACAGTCTCGTACAGCACATACTCATGAATGGAGCATATGGAAAAGTAACAGCCTCGAGTTGGAGGGTGTTGACCTGGTATGGTTGCTGGACCCTAGCTGTGATTTCATATTTAAAAACACAGTGTAAGCTGAGTAAGGATGTACTATACTATATACCAAGGATGTGGTATATTTAGCCAGTGAGCAAGGTGGCTGCTCTCTCTGTCTTTCAGTGCAGCTCTGTGTTCTAGAGGTACAGATAGCCAGAATGCACTGATAGCTCAGCTCACCAAAAAAGCAATATACTTTTTTGCCATATGTACTCGACACCAAAAGTAATCTTATAGAAGTACTTTTAAAACAATTACATTTGTCTGCTAAACAATCCTCCATTCAAATTTACAATTCAAATTTCAAATTCAAAAAACATTTAAAGGTTTAAAAGTTTAAGGTTTTGCCATTTTTAGGGCTCTTTAGTTCTTCCATGGCATACTTCTTCATATATCTATTAACATTCATATCATACTCAACAGAGTCCATGTCTCTTCTCTGGCTTCTCTTCAAGGCTTAAATATCACTGTTGCATGGGGTTTTAGTTTCAGCTATAGCTGGCTTGTTTCTATGCTGGGGGTTTATCTGCGCAATGGCAGGGAGATATTAGCTTTTCACATGCCTGTGTTTGTATGCATCGGTACATGTTGTATTAATTGATTTTGCTCAGTCATATCTTTAAGCTTTGGTTGTTTTCTCTGAATTTAATTTAATTTGAACAGAAATACACATAAGTTTTTTTTTTTAGATATTTTTTAGTAAAGTCTTTTTAAAGCCTTCTTCATTTACAGTTGTTACTGTAAATGTTACCCTTTCTTAATTCCATTTTATATTGTTTGACAAATAGTAGGATATAATTAATATTGATGCATGGTAGTACCAATCAAGTGTACTGGTCTGGTATCAGTGTCAGCACTAACATCACTGATCGATACTGGCACGGTTTCTCAGATCTTATTGTTATCTAATTGTATAAATTCTATAACAATATCATTAAACATGCACAACCCTAAAAGAAACAATGCAGTTTGATGGTCTCCACCATGGTACACTATCCTACTGTATATTAATGTTTATCACTGCTGGCAGCTTCCAACAGCAATGCTTTGTACCTTGCTGGTATAAAATCGACCACATGTATTGGGCTGGTAATCAATATCAACCAATATTGTGTTTTCAGTCCTCAGGAAGGAAAAGGTAGGGTCAGTGAATCTCAGTATGTCAGATGACAGAAAAGACAGTTCTTCATTGTAAAAGCACCATTTATCACTGATTATTAAAATATGTTAAATATGATTATTATTCAAATATGTGGCTTTATTTATCAGGACCCTATGAGGAGCAAGGCCTCTGGCTGCCTGATACTAAAACAAACTTAATTATCACTGTTGAGCAAGGTACCATCCCACTACACTGCTCCCCGGGCGCTGTTGATAGCTTCCCACAGCACAATGTGTGCGCATATGATGGGTTAAATGCACAGGTTACATTTTGTTGTGGTTCTCAACAAAAACACACATTATGTGTGTTCACAATGACAAATAGTCACTTTCACTTTTCCCTTATCTAACCGAAATCACTTGTGCCAAGAAAAGATGTGGGATACATCTGGTCACCTTATAATAGACAAACATATGCACTCTGAACTAATCAGATAATTCATGGAAATGACAAAAAAAACAACAAAAGCAGTTACAACACCAGCATGAAAGAGTGACTTTCTTTGTACATGAAACAATCAGCAGCAAGCTAAAGTCCCCTGCAGCAACCACAGCATATGCTGCATCTGAGGTAGTAGATAGTAAACCTAAGAAGAAAACCCACATTCACTTTCTGTACATTGTAAAAATGAAATAAAAGTATGGGAAGAGGAGACACATAGGCAGAACCCTTATTTTTGCCTATAACATCCTCTCTCAAATAAAAGAAAAATGTGAAAATGCAACAAAATGTGTTTATATAGTATTAGTGTGTTTAATCCATTCCCATTATCTCGTGTCTAACTGTATTTTCCAAAATGTTATCTTAGCTCCACCTACACTCAGCACAATCATGTTTTGTCATCACTGAAAAACCGTTTTCTGTAGATCATAATTTATTTATTTGTAGCTGTTTCCTTTGTGGTAATGACAACATTCACTCTAATGAAGCATGTTCTCTAAGATCTCAATGGGTGATGTACATCTGAGAAGTGTTTTTTTCAAAATCTGCTTTTCTCTCTATTCAGAACCACAAATCCAAACGTATGGCACAACTACATTCATAACATTTTGAAAATACAGTCAGTCATAGTCAGAGAAAATCTGCTACTTAAACTGAATAAACATAATACTGTTTCTTTACCCAGTGCTTTTTATATTCATCCATACTGACAGATTCCCCTATATTTATGGTTGTTGAAACAACAAAGATATTGTATACTGTCACTGTCCAAAATGAGATCTGTTGAATCTTGAATTTTTGAATCAATTAAAATTGAGTAATTGATGTCATGAACATTTTACCCAACTTAAAGGACAGTGTCCAAATGATGAATAAAACTATAATTAAAATGGTAAATTAGAGATACATGGTCACATTGTACAATATACATTCCTTTGGCCATTGACAATATGCCTGATTCCACATAGTGTATGTAAGTACGAAAAAAATTGTTAACATTATTAAAACAAATTCCAGCCACATATAAACAGAACTGTGCAAAAAGAACGGTAGTCAAAAATAGTTTAAAACTATCTCAGCAGTAATTGTGTATAATACAAGAAAAAATACAAATAAGCATAAATACAGTAAAATCTGGAAAGTTTTGTTTTTTGTAAAGTTATTCATATGCTGGTTGGAAAAACACAGTTAAAAGGTTGTTTCCTGACATCTCACTGCACTCCAACCCATTAAATGAGACTAGATATTACTTACTTAGTTTTGGTAGAACTGGGTTATATTAAAGAGAAAACCTAATTCTACCAATTCTACCTGTTTTCTGCCCAGATAAATAACATTGCATATCATTTTACATAATTTCAGTAGACTTTTGCACAGTACTGTATATAAAGTACTTTGTCATTGTGTAACATGCATACACAAGTATAATCATAGCCGTAAAGTTCCTTTTGGAACTACGAAGCAAATGTTCGTAGCATATGTTATATGCATTTAAGACATATTAATGTCTTACTGTAGGGGTTTAATGTAGTAATAATTGTCTCCTTGTCTGGTCTCTATGCCCTATCTACTTTTGTTTAAGTCCCTCCTTCTGGTTAGTGTTTTCGTCAGTGTGTAGTTAGTTAGTTATTCTCCCGGGTGTTCCAGGTTATTTAAGGGTGTTAGCGTGTAGCCACTTTTTTTTTTTTTTTTTTTTACTGTTTTTGGTTTAGGTTCAATATTTTGCGATTATTGTTAAACTTTAAAAACGTGCATTTACGTGTTGTTGCCAATGCCTCTATCGTTCATGACAACAGTGATCATTTATACACTGACTAGGGCAGCTACAACAGCTAATATTTTGCATCCCCACAGGAGAAATCATCTGTGTCATAAGCTTTTGTTTTTTGGTAGTGCTGTTGCAAAATTATTGACATGACCAAATATGCTGTTAATGAACTCTCATTAGCAATTTTATTAGAAAAGCTGACAATTCAGTTCTCTAGTTGAAACCATTTCAACACTGCACTCACAAGGAGTACATGGAGAGGGAAAGCTGGAATGGTGGACGGAAAATAAACATAATGTCCCCTCCTCCTTCTGAGAAAATTAAAAGAAAGGAGAAGAAGCAGGGGCATGGCCCAAAATGGCCTGGTGTAGATTCACTGGGGTTAAGACAGAAATGGGGAATGAAAGATAAGATAAGTAAAATAACTCAAAAAATTACTGAAACAGGGTTAAAAACGATGAAAAAAAGATGGATGGATGGATGGACGGATGGATGGAAAGAAAGATGGATGGAGGGATGGATAGATGGATGGATGGATGGATGGATGGATAGATGGATGGATCAAGTCCTTGCTGCTTGGATGGCTATGAGGGCTTCAGGCCTGGACAGTATGTCAGTGAGTCTGCTTGTGTCTCTAAGAGGCCTCTCTTACACAACATTCTGTTTCCATTTTAACTATCCCACATCAAAACAATCTCTCTCTCTCTCTCTCTCTCTCTCTCTCTCTTTCTTTCTCTCTCTCTCTCTCTCTTTCTCTCTCTTTCTCTTTCTCTATTTTTCTCTCTCTCTGTCTCTCTTTACACTCCACTGCCTGAGGAAGCCTGAGGACCTGCCTTTGCATTCATAGCCACATTAGGGCTATACTCCACAATAGGGGTGGGGAATATTATAATCATAATAATATATAATAAGATTGTATTGTTATATTGGTAATGTACAGAGTTACATTGCACCACCAGTGTATAATAACAAGCAAGCATATTGGACTTTCTTTAAATGACATTTGTTTGAGTTTCCTTTGAATTCTTTCTTAAATAGTTTATCTGTGCAAACACTGCATTTGACAAAAAATGACTGTAGTTATCGTTTTAGAGTCTTCTTACAGTATGGCACTGCTTCTATTCAAACTTTAGAAAATTAGAGATGATAAGAGGTGGCATATCAGCAGTGCTGTGTACTTCTTCCAAAACTTATTTAATGAGATTTCTAATTCCTGCATTTAAAAACATATTAATAGGGGAAACTAGGGAAAGTAACAGTTACTTTTCTTTTAAACCTTTTCTTCAATTCTGAAATTAATACATAATATCAATAATATTAGAGTTGCTGTGACACAGTGTGAGACACATTTAAGATGACAGTCAATTTTATCACTGCCCCCATTATCATGTTATTAACCACATAACACAAATGTATTTATCTTGTTTATTCCAGACGAAAAAAGAAAAAGTAGCACTTCAGCGGCTGTCTGCTTAATGAGTTCCCACAAGGGTCTGGGCCACTGCACTGAATTCACTGCATGAAAAACATGAGACAAACATCACTTTCACTTGTAAGGTTAAACAAGTGAATAATTCAACAGCAACAGTGTGGTAACAATGTCAGAGACTTCACAACCTTGCTCAGCCAGAGAGAGAGAAAGACCCTTTGGATAAACTTAAAATTTTGATCAGCATTGACAGCAAAATTGTTAAAACTCTAGATAAAACTGTAAGTGAGCTCTGTAAGCTGCAGTTAGCATACCATTTCTCTTATAGACATAATGCACAAAAATAGATCTTGGAATGGTTTGAACCTGTGTGAACATTTTGGCTAATATTGACAGATATATTGTCCATTAATATTTTCTGCAAGACAAAAGTAACAAGTAACAAGTCACTTGGCAGTTACTGTAATTGCATTAAAAGGTAATTAGTTACATTACTCACTACTGCCCAAAGTAGTGGAATTAAAGCTAACTAAATTGTGCAGGAATGATGTTCTGTCACTAATTTGAAAGTTTTCTGTACTTATTATGAGAACAACAGCTACCCCTAAAGTAATAATAATACAAACAGACCTACTCTTGGTCAGCTGGACTGGGCATTTGTTTCTGCAGCAGTTAGAGAAGCTGGTCACAGCTGTCAGTGTCACAGCAGAGCTTTGAAGTCCTCCGAGATGCTCTTTATGGCACAAGGTCTAAAGTCAGAGGAACAGGTGTGACTGGTTTACAGTGCAGATTGTCATGTGGGGTCAGACGAGGACACATTAGTCTGCTTATACAGGAAGGTTTGTTAGCCTGGATAATGAAAATACGCATTGATTCTGAGGTACCAAGATAGAAAACCTATTCAACACAAGCACAAGGCACAATGGTTAACATAAGCCACCAGTGAGATTAGACGGGAGGTATGAGCAGCCGCTGATGAGGTACAATGCTCAGCCTCAAGTAGCCAGTCCAAGAGAACGACAGCTGTGTCCTAAAATAGAGCACGTGAGTCACAGGCACAGCACTGGTTTTTGACCCCTAGCTTCAGCCATCTCTCCCTTCTTCTTCTCTTTTTCTTCCCTTCTCTCCCTCTGTGTCCTGTCTCACCAGGATCTCAAGCCATTTCTTCTTCTCTCTTTTCTTCTCGTCCACTTTCTTCCATTCTTTTCCTGTTTTATCTCCTTTCTTTCTCTCTCCTCCCTTTTATATCCTCTGTTCTCTACTTCCTTCTTCTATATGCTTCTTGTTTCTTCATTCATAGTCTTGTGCTATATTCCTCTATGCCCTTTTTTCTCTTTCCATCTCTTCTCCTCACTTTTCATATAATCCATTCCCTTCTTCATTTCCTCTTTTCTTCCTTTCTCTTTTCTTGACCTATATATTCTTGTTGATTTCTTCTCTTCTTCTTTTCTTCTAATCTCTTCAGTTCCCTTCTCTTCTTTTCTCTTCTCTTCATTGAGCTTCACTACAAATAGGGCCAGGACAACAAACAGGCCACACCATAGGAAATGTAGCAAAATCTTTTTTTCTGCTTGTGAGGTCACTCTAGACATGGGCGTTATGTAAAAGTCCTCCCAGACATGACACACTGCATGAGAGATTGAGAATATGATGTTCTGTACCTGTCATACACTTATAATATCTGTATAATTGCAATGACTCATTTGGAGAAAACAGGTGAACTGGTAAACACACCAAAGCAATCATTTGGCTTAGCTCCCATGATGACAATCCTTTTTCCTTGACTTTGTCAGCAACACTCTGTGCATGTCCTTTACTCTAAAACACCTGTAGCCCTCATTAATGTGGTGATGTGAAACGCTCCAGCAAACGCTAAAGTCCTATTAAGCAAACCTCACACTGTCTGTTGCCATAGGGACCTTACTACCACTCAGCCTCATAGATAAGACCTCGAGGTGCTGACAACCCCCACACACACATACACACACACACACATACACACACACACACACGCCCCTCCTGTGGTTACAGTTTGTTATCTCGGCCTGTTTACTTCTGCTTGCATTAGGGCTCAATGCTGCATAAATTCACACTCGCCATGCAGCTCCATCAGTCTCAAGGTGCAAACGTCACCAACATTGCTGACACGGATACGGTCTCAGCTCAGAGCAGATAACTCACAGCTACATCCGCTCAAGCCTACCTCTGTGATCACATCTACACTCAAGCGGAGACGCTAAGCTCAAGGCTCTTAAATATCAACTTCTGAGACTTTCTTTGCAGACGTTTACAGAGTTTTAGTACTCCGAGCACTCAAAGCCTGCTCCGGTATCCATGCTGCATCTTTCAAAATGCTGTCAGAAGTGACAAAATGCAGCAGAGGGAATGAAGGGAAATCTCTTATACACAGACACACACAAAACCAAAGCACTCCATTTCACCTCAAGGAAACTCTCTCTCTTCCTCTCTCTACCTCTCTCTCTCTCCCATACCTCAAATCCTTCTTAATAGATGTAATTCAGCCTTTTAATGTGCTCTTAGAGGCAGATAAGAGTGACATGATGGCACAGCTAAGTTGATGCAAGGGATTTAATGGAGTCTCTGGGAGATAAGTAATAAGAGGTAACGCAGAAGAGCCTAACTTTAATAAGCAACCTGACACAAGGCAGCGAAGACAAACGTTCCAGCTCCCTCTCTCTTTCTCCATTTCTCTGAGGGTGTAATTTGCAAAAGGAAGCAAGCAGCAGATGAAGAGACAGCAGCCTATTATCTAGCAGCGAGTCAGGCCGAGAGTAATTGCAGGTTTAAAACTTCGATGAGTGAGCTTTATTACTGCTTACAATAAAAAAAAACTCCTGATATTCCTATCCCCAGCAAATCCCTCTATGAATTCCCAGTACTAAAACATGATCCTCATGAACATTAGTGTGCATTTAATCTACCAAAGGCATACTTAATTTTTATCAAACCATTTTCCAACCTCTTTTTATCCCTTAGAAATAAACAGGCTGCTTTTGTTACTTTGTCTTTTAGTGCTGCAACAACAAACTGATGAAATCAATAAAGTTCAATTCTAAAAATTGCTGCCAATGAATTTCAATATTGATTGGTTTGGTCTATGTTGTTGCATGCTATGTTGCAGAGCTGACAGAGAAGGCAGAGAAAACTGTATAACGGAACTCTAAGAAACTGTGCTCCCTGCAAACCAGGCACGTGGTGTGTAGTCAAACAGCACCTGGTGAGACTGAGAGAACATCAGCAGTGTAATAAGCAAAAAAACACCCTTTTACTATCACAAATTGTACAGTGTGTTATCTTTTAATCTGATCTGGCATGGCATGGCACACGGCAGTGATGAGAGAGAAACTGTATATTTGTGTCTACATGTGAAAAGGTGTTACTGCAGAAACAGTCTTCCTCTGGAGTCAAATGTAGCAAAGCCTGTGAACATTTAATTTGTGTTTTACATTTTTTTATTTTTGTATTTTACCATTTATTTTCAGAGCTCAGCTCTGCTCAAGTAACATAGATATATCTGTTTTTGTGCACTTTATAACAAATAGAATTCATCTTTTGCACATTTTATAGCATACATTTAGGTCTGTATTGTGTCATATTCTCTTTTTAAAATAATAGCTTTTTCTTGTATTTCACATTGTTTACCCAATTAATAAATTGATCAATATATAACCAACCAATTAATTTATTATCAGAATAGATGTTAGTTGCGGCCTTAGTGCATAATAACCTCTATGTTTACTACTCTGACTGTTAGCCCTGTTTAGCACCTCATTCAAAAAGCAGTACAAGCAGAAAAGGCTCTTATAACTTCAATTTGAAGTTGTGTAGGCTGCTGTAAGCCCAATAGGCAGATATATGTAAATGTGTTGTTTTTTTATAACATCACAAAAACAAAGAATTCAGAACACGATGCAGCTTAGTTTCCATATACCACATGGACTGAGGATGTTTTGAAAGTTTCACATTTTACATTGTTCATATATTATGTTAGATTGTTTTATCTTTAAAAAAAATGAAGAAAATCAGGTTTTCCATAGTATGAGCACTTTAAAAGCAGGGGATGGCGACTTTTGGAAGGAACGTGAAAGAGAAATTGATATTTTTTTTCTTTCTCACAGGAACACACGCCAGAGGGGTAGACAGGAGGGAGCGTGTGTGAGTGAGTGTGTGCGTAGGTTGTCAGACCACACAAATCACACACTGATCACATTCTGTTCTGTGTTACCTTCCCCCGAAGAGACGGCCGTGACACCATGACACCAAGATCACAGCGCCTGAGCAGCAACGCATCCTGACTTGACCGAGCACAGAATTCTGCTTCTCCACCAAATCCAGCACAACAGCACTGCTAGACTTCAACCGGCAAGTGCACCGGCAAACAAAGTCACAGTGACATTGGGAATGGCCAGAGATGTTGGGCCTGGTGTATTATTAGACACTGTTCAAATGGGCCAGGCTCAGCAAAACCCCTGCTTAACATTCATAAAATACAAAGAAATACACAGTCTGGTCACAGTCCCAGCAAATGTATTAAAGAATTCTTTTTGAATATTTGAACAAGCAAACATTTGACCCTTTTTGACAATGCCTACAGATAAAGGTGATTAAATTCCAGCATGCTGACTATGGGACCAAGGCAGGATGCACCCAAAACAAGAGGCCAACCCATCTTAGGGCAACAGAAAGACAGTCAACCACTCACACACACTCACACCTATGGGCAATTTAAAGTATCCAATCAACCTGTTGCAAGCCTTTGGACAGTGGGAGAAAACCGGAGAATCCAAAGAAAACCTACAGGGAAAGCTTTACATTCCATGCAGAAATGCACCCAATGGCCAAACCAGAGATCAAACCCTGGACCTTCTTGCTGTGAGGCAAGAGCACTAACCACTGCAGCACCGTGCAACTCACAAACTACAACAAATGATATACATCACAATTGAAACAAACAGAAAACAATCCAATACCATGGAAACCCATTAAATTTATTATATCCTTAAGTCTATAAAATTAGATTTAGATCTTCTAGATTAGCTGTTGATTAGAACCTCCTCCAGGTTGAACCTGTTTTTTTTTTAAACCTGACATGTAGGATTTGGTGTTCTCTTTGCTATTGAAGTGTGTGGTGTCATCAAAATCTCTAGAACTTGAGTCTCTAGAGATCTCTAGAGTCTGACAAAGGTACTTCTACAAAAATAAAAAGATTGGTCAATATTGTACTGTATGGGAAGCATGGAAGCAAAAATCTTTGCTCTAAAAAAAAACAAAAAAACATTAGATCAAGACTACAGTTTGCCAGAGAACATACAGGCAAAGATCAGGCATTTTGGAATAATGCAGATAAAGTGTTATGGCCAGAGTAACAGTGCACATGTGTTGTGACAAACAAAGACAGCTTTTAGACGGAAATGACATAATATTAATTGTGATTTTATTGTATAATTGTGTATTAATTGTGAAGCATGATGGTGGAAATGTTATGGTTTGGGGTTGCTTTGTGGCATCAGGGAATAATTGTGTAACATATCGAACAGTGCTTGAAGATAATATGAGGCCATTTATCCATTTGTAAAAGTGTAAGACTATTTATCATTGTGCAAACACTCAAGCACCACAACAAAATTCGTTTTCATGCAGTTTAACACATGCACACGTGGAGTAGTGGGCAGCTACCAACAGCACCCAGGGAGCAGTATGGCGGGATGGTACCTTGCTAAAGGGTACCTCGGTGGTGCACAGGCCGGGACTTAAACCTGCGAACTTTAGGTCCCAAAGGCAATGTCCTAACCACTAGGCCACCAGTGGTCTATAAGCAGTTATAACATAAATATAAGGGCAACAGTACTGACTAGGGTTCAGATGGAGTGGAGCTTATGCTATGGACACACCACCACTTGAATGACTTCAAAGAGCTTGCAAACTGTAGGGGTTATGATTTGAGTGTAATCTGTGAAAAGACACACAGATCACAATGGCCTTTTATTTATGTGGTGCCACTGCTTATTAATGCTTTTAGGACACCCTCGTTAAAATCAATTAATTAACTAGTTATAAACCATTTATAAACCCTTTGTAATAGTAGTCTTATTTTAAAGTGGTACCGGTAATTCTGAATGTACCAAGCTAGGGGGCAGGATATTTCACAAAGCAGAATTTCTCAGATTAGCTAGATACCTTAAGCCCAAAATCAAGCCCTCCTAACAGGAAAATAGCTGAAGGTAATTCATATTGGTCAGTCCTCACCTTTGGACTTAAGCTACACGGTTAAACTGAGAAATATTTCTTTGTGAAATACCCCCTAAAACCAATGAGTCATGCAGACAGCACGTGGTCAGTGCATGGTGTATGCATTTGCATTTGTTTGTGTCTGTGAAAGGGAGTAGCTGGAGTTTTTAGCCGTGGCTTGTGTTACAGCCAATACAACTTCTTTTCTAAGCAATAATGGGTACAGGTCCTCTACAACGAACACATTTCTGCACACTTCAATATACAAATATTGTTCATTTAATGAATGTAATATATTGCAGAAAATCTAAAACATATGTGATTTGTGAAGTTATAACACTTTCTACATATTTCCCCAATATACTAAACTCAAATAATTAAATAGAAGCCATGCATTAATATATCAATATATTTCCCAAGGATGTGTACTTATTTTCACTCATTTTCAATACAGATGTCCTGGGGAATATTTGCACATTCCTGGACACATCAGTGCAAAAAATGGAATTAAATATTCCAAAACATTTTGGTTGGGAAAGATTAACTAGAAAGCTAAAAAAAGAATATAAAAATATCTACAAATAAAACAGATAAAGGAGTAGGCTGTAGAAACCTCAGATCAGCCTCTCCCTCTTTCTCTCTATGACTGAGTTTCACTCAGGCATTGTCCAAGGTGCTGATATGGAAGTTCCTGATAGAAGCCGAATCATGTCAGGGTGAATTGCGGCATAAAAATTGGAACTTTAAACATGTGCTCTCCGTGGCAGGGCATCTGGAGCTCAAACGCGAGAGAGTGAGCATGCATGTGTGTGTGAATGTGTGTGTGAACACATGCATGCAAGTATGTGTGCATGTTGGAGCTCAATGGTTCTCTTTACACATTAGGACAAACCTCCTCCTCCTCCTCCTGGCATTTGTGGCTGTCTCCACACATCTACATCTCCACTATCTCCCTCTCTTCTCATGCCTCTCCCTCCTTCTCTTCTGCATTTCTTTTCGTCAGCACATCTCAATTGGCAGCAAATGCTTTGGACTCAGCCCAGCCCGGAGTAACAGTGCGTTCACCTTGACCTGATGTGTTATCTGCAGGGCATCAGCTTCACAGTGGGTGAGAGCATGACAGCACCAAGCAGAAGCTCATCAAACCTCAGGCTGATGCCTCAGTACCTGCAGGCTGCAGGCTCTAATGTGTCTGCCCTTTCACTGACCACTGATGTTGTGCCCTCCAGTGAACAACTTCAAGAAGCTCCACGATAGCTTATCGTGCTACGGCCAATGTGAAGTGCCCCATTCTGTGACCTTGAAAAAGAGCAGTGAGTCAGAACTATGTAAGGAGGTTACATACACAACTTAAGTACGGACGATTGCATCTGCTCCACTGAGGATTCAGTAATCAGTTGATTAAATCGACATAATCAATTATGGCAATAAAATGTCAGCGCATATTTGTACTTTTGACACAGTGTTTACTGAAAACACTGTAATGCTTTGTGGTGTTCTTAATGTACACACAATCATTCTGACAGATTGCAATACATAACAGGAAGTGTAGAGGGCGATATGGCACTGTAACATTTTTTGTTGGACCACTAGTAAGTAAACACTTGTCAAAGATGCTCTTTACACACTTATCATGTTGTCTGTTTGTGTGATAAGTCATGCTGCTATGTATGCGTGTTTGTGTGTATACGAGAGCAAGAGGTAGATTTGCTACAATGAAAAGAAGATTAATCAGGATTAAAAGCAGTGGTATTTCAGGATCAATCTGCCTATTCCTCATGTTCATAAACAGATGCTGAATATGGTCTAGCCACACACACCAATGGCACAATAATCATGGGGTGCTTACTGCCCATGCCAGATTGCACTTGAAACAGTAAGATACTGTCCAAAATTATATATTTAAGACCTAGCGCTCATGAGGTGGGTTGGGATTATGTAATAGTGAGAATATCATGATTGGCATTTCTGTTTGTGTGATATTTATGTCTAGATATAAAAAAATCTGGTTGTGAAGCACAGAACACCCACTGGTTAATTGTTTTTCTTCAGTTTTTTATTAAGCTGTCTTTTTGTAACCTATGTAGAGCAGAGGTGGGTGTATAGTAAAGTAAATGTTTTACTTATACTTTACAATCTTCCTAATACTTGATATATCGCTATACACTAATCAGCCAAAAAATTATGACCACCTGCCCAATACTGTGATGGTCTCCCTCACACTGCTGAAACTGACTGTGGTGTACTGTGTGTTCTGACCCCCTCTCTATAAATGTCAGTATTCACTGTTTAAACAACAGTGGCTCTTTTTTCGGATAGGACCAGACAGGCTAGCCTTCACTCCCCACATACATCAATAAGTTTTAGATGCCCATGACCCTGTCCCTGATTCACCAGTTGTCCTTTTGGTACTAACTACTGCAGACCTGGAACACTCCACAAAACCTGCAATTTTCAAGATGCTCTTAGTCGTCGAACTATCACAATAAGGCCCTTGTCAAAGTGACTCAGATCCTTACGTACACCAATTTTTCCTGCTTCTAGAACATCAGTTTCAATAAGTGACTGTTCATGTAACCCACCCCATGACAGGCACCAGTGTAATGAAATAACTACATAGCTATTAATTTTAACCATCAGTGGTAATGACTGATCAGTCCATATACAAACCCCCTTCCAGAAATGTTAAGCAATAAAATCTACTAACTTTCTTGACCTTATGTATTATTTATTTAACTGATAAATGTTGAAAGAAAGTATTTCCAATGTTGTCATTGGTCAACTTACATGTATTTTTAAAATATTAACAATTTTAGTATTTGATGCCTGCAACAAAATCAAAACGTTGGGTACCATGGTCTTACATCACCTTTTATTTTAATTACACTGTTAAATCATCTGAAACAGAGGAGACTAACTTCTGCAATTCTGCAAGCGGAATGTTTGCCCATATTGCTTAATACAAGACTTCAGCCGCAGAACAGTCCATGGTGGCTGTGATCTGATTATTCTCTTCATGAAGAGCCATATATTTTCAAGATGAGAAAAATCTAAATGGTTGGCGTGCCAGTTAAGCACATACACTCTGTGTCTACAAAGCCACATTGCTGTAGCATGTGCAGAATGAGGCCTGGAATTGTCTTGCTGAAATAACTACCCAGAAAAAGACACCATCTCTCACTTTCTCTTTAAAATTGGCACTTATGCCCCTCCCCAAAACCATATTAAATCTTGGCACCTCCAACTAATACCAGTCTGGATGGTCCATTTCATCTTTGCCACAGAGAACTCAAAGTCCATTTTTACAAAAACAAGCTCAAAAGTGGACATCATCTGACCACACATGTTTCCACTATGTTTCGGTCCATCAGAAATTAGCTTAAGGCCAGAGCAATGTTTCTGTATTGGTTATCTCTTTGCATTACAGAGTTTCATTACTTTATGTAGTGTCGGCCTATGTTAAAAGACGTTTTTCAAAGTCCTCCTAAGCCTATGTGTCTATATTTCCAGCTTTGACATACAGGGCCTGAGATTTCTCCAAATTCCCTGAATCTTTTCACAATATTATGTACTGTAGATGATGAAAGACCTCTATTGTTTGTAAACTTGCAATGAGAAATGTTCTTTTTGAACTGACTGACAATTCTCTCATAGAGTTTAGCATAAAGCGGTGAGCCACAACCCATCTTTGCTTGCAGAGCCTTTGGTGGCTGCTCTTTTAATACCCATTCATGTTGCCCTCACCTGTTACCAGCTCACCTGCTTATTGTGGAATGTATCCAAAGAGCAACCTTTTTTCTATAAAAAAGTATAATTTTATATAAAGTTTTTTCTCGTATTTTGCTCCATTCCACATTTTTTGAGTGTGTTGCAGGTGTTATATTCTAAATTTCTTTATATTGTGAAAATTTTATTGAAAGCATTGGAAATCTTTTCTTTGATCTTTTTTCAAGAAAGGTTCAAGAGAGTTTACATTACTGGTGCACATTACTGTTTTTATTGCATTATTTCAATTTGTACAGAAATGGGGTACATTGTACATATCTGAACATTTATTTATTAGGAATGAGCCAAAAAAAAACCAGTAGAACCACACAATAAAACTATTAATTATGTTTTAAAATCCAGTTAAACACAAAAAAATCATGTTCAGTTTGCAGTGTAACATGCTGTTTGTCAATGTTTTTAAGCAATAATGATGTTCTGTTCACTTAATAATAATAAAAATAATAATAATGTATTATTTATTGCATGATTCACAAATTGAGGAATTATATATTTTATATTATATAATTATAATAATACTCATTTGGTAAAATATGGGAACCCACTCAAAATATTCCAGGCCTGTAGCATGATAATTATTAGATCACTGGTATTATGAGATCACTGGTGTGCAATGTTAAGCGCAAAAAGCTGCGGGAAAAACATGTATCTTTGCATTTTACTAGGGTCACTGAAAAAAGACATCTAAAATATGGGAGACATCTAAATTCTAAATCATATAAAATATGGTACCCTTGTTTTATACATATAATCACAATTACTTTTCTACTTATTTTTAGCAATAATTATAGAAAGCACTGGAAAACACCTGTAAAATACTCAAAATATGCTGCATCTTTAAAACCCTTTCTTCTATTGTGGTTGAGTTTGAGTTCCGTTAAAGCTTCAGCACTGGTACTTAAAGAGCAGCTAAGACTGGAACTGCTGATCGTGGTAGTATTTGGTGACTAATATCACAAAAAAATGTCTATGGAATAGAAGCAGAGCATGAATATGACTCTAGCTCTAAAATAGCTGTGCACCACTCCAGCCTGGTGCTGCAAATACAAACACCTGTTTTCTTTCTGCTGTCCACTCTACACCACACACTCTCTCACCTACCAACCACTTGTCTTCACACACACACAAGCAAACACCCCAACATGACCCTCCCTTATCAACTACACCTGAGTGGATATTCTACTACAAAATGTCCCATTTCCACATTATAAATAGACAAACTGGCCTGAGAGGAGGAACTGTCCAATTAATATCAGTCTGGCCACAGGTGTAGTAAGGGTAAGTGGCTGAGGAATGGTGTAATGAGTGAATATCTGCTAACTTCGTATGAGGCTGCTGGGTCTATGGCTCTTGGAGGATAACTACACAGCAAAACACAGGATAAAAATACCAAGGTTCACAAAAAAACACAAAAACTTATAACAGGGTGTACATTAGCAACAATCTTAGAAACCAGCATAAGTCAATTTATGTGAGTAGAACAATAGAACTATTGGATCAATGCGTGACAAGAAGCATGGATACCATCAAAGGTGTGGATACTTTTTGTCTTCTAAGCCCTATCATTGTTCTACATATGTTTAAAATTAAAGCAATTTGAAATAATTCATTACAGACACAAAAACACATTCAAATTTTTTTTATTTACTCTGCCATCATCATCATCATCATCATCATCATCATCATTCGATTACAGAAGTTACTAACTGTCTCTAAATTCAGTTACACTACACAAGCTGCTTACTCAACTGAAGCCTTTGATTTAGCAGCCTAATGCGCACTTATGTTAGGTTAAAAGGGGTAAGCACTCAAATTACTCTTGCTGTTCCATGGTTGACTAGCTCTTAAATAGAGAGACAACTGTTTCTTTGCTGTAAAATACTTGTGTATGTCCATGGCCATCTAGCTTTTCCTCCATATTGAGAAAAAGTCTGTGCTAAATTTGCACCGTCATAAAGTTTGTGTCTAGCGATCAAGGTCCAAACAGGAAACTTTATAGCTTACACAAAATGTGGCACATGTCCCCCTAAATTGAGTCTAGAGATGCCCCTAGACACCATTTGCCTGAGACAGTCTAAGGTCATCTCACATCAGTCTGGATTGAATAAGAAAAGATTTTGAGTAAAATTTAATTACGATTTGATTCATTCAAAATATATTACCAAATACATACTGGATGATGTAAGATCAGTTCAAGTACATCACAAAAGTTGCTTAGTTAAGTTATTTTTAACTAAGAGTACTCTCCATCAAAAGTCTAACTTGGCCAATTGGCTAAGAGAAAGTAAAATTTTAAAAATAAAAAAGACAAAACAGCCCAGCACCAGTTTTCTATTTGTAGCCACCTCACTGGGTATAAGAGTGTATAGGGGGCCTCCAGACAGGGGCCTCCACTCATGCCGAGCAAGACCATATGGCTAAATGTCGGAGTGATATGAATAGCTTCCAGCTGTTGTCAAAAAGCTCAACGCTGCATTTATATATATATATATATATACCTGTATATATTCTCACTCTCCTGTGGGCTCTGCAGTATTGAAAATTAACTCTATCCTCACCCCCACCTAATAGAGACACAAACACACATAAACCTCACAAACATATTTCATGTAACCAGCTGATTCCTCCAAAATGCACTCACAAATATGTTCAGGGATATTACTCTTGCTAGAATGAACAAGTTTTGCAATCTCATTCATACAACTCATTTCAAATCACGGCATGGCACAATCGACCAGGTACAACAATGGTTCTCAAACCACGACCCTCTTGGGCGGGCCATATTTTTGCTCTTACCCAGCTCCCAACACACCTGCACCAGATACTCAGTGTGCTAAATTTGATTCAGTCAAGTTGGTAGCTGGGAAGGTGCAAAAATGTAGCCTGGCTAGGAAGCCCTGAGGACCAGTTTAAAAAGTGCTGCACTACAACAACAAAGCACAGCTCAGAAGCACAGCACAACAACTTAAGAAACCTTTTCAGAATACCTGTTTAATAATTTATTTAAAAAATATTTATTTAATTATATTTTATTTAATAATATTATTTGGATTAAACAAAGAGAGTGGAGTGGTGGGAAATGTTTGTTCAGACCTGTGATGATAGGAAGAGTTTAATGCCTAAAATGTGTATGAATATGCTGTCTGATGCCTGAGACACTATATTTATTAGCTTTGCTCTACATTTTAGGTCTAAAATATATTGTGGCTATTGGAACAACATTTACAGTAGAAATATAAGTGAAAATATGTTATTTTTAGCCATGTATTTTTTTCTTTTGGTGCATATGTGAAGAAATGTTGACAGTGCAAACAGCAGGTGTTTTTAAATTATGTAGAAAAAGCAAAAAATGGTAAGTTATTCTTCACATGGGTTTCCTCTGGTTGCTCCGTTTTCCTCCCACTGTCCAAGGGCTTGCAATAGGTTGAATGGATATTCTAAATTACCCATAGGTGTGAGTGTGCGTGTGTTTGTGTGTGTTTGAATGGTTGTCTGTCTATGTGTTACCCTGCAATGGGTTGGCCTCCTGTCCTTGGTGTACCCTGCATTGAGGCGGTATTCAGCTGGGATTGGCTCCAGCTTCCCCATGACCCGAAATGAAAGAATCGATTTAGAAAATGGATGGATGGATGGATGGAAATAAAAAATGCATATACAAGTTGTTCCAACAGTGATGAAATACAAAATAATAAGCCAAGTTAATTTAACTTTTTAAATCTGTTCTTGAATGTCAATAAAATTAATCATTTCATATCAAACCACTCTGAATACGTTTAGATCTCAACCACTGAACTATGAAGACATTTTTAAAAGTCTACGGCCCTGAACAATCATCGTAGTGGTATATAGTATGAGTTAAGTATTTAGGCATTTTGACAAAAACTAGTTTGCTACAATTTTTCAGTAGGATTTATGGAATTTTTTTCCAGCTTATCAACACTAGTTATGAAAAAATGCACTTTTGTGAGTGGAGAATGGATAGCTCAGTTGCACACACTTCTTCTACTACATTCAGATGTTGGCCCAAACTCTTACTACCGACATTTCCATTATTCCATCTGCTGGGAGGGCACAGGGAACGTAACTGGAAAAGCATGTCTATTTATCTGCTTAAGCATGAAATCTAATTAGGCTTCTAGAGGGAGGGGAACGTGGCAAGGGCCGGGACGGAGACGGTGCTGATGGGAGATTGAGAGCAGTGGGTACTGCAATCCGGCCAGCTGCCTGGTGCCGTCTCCCTTTTTTCAGAAGCCAAAAGCAGGACAGCGAGCCATTGCTGTGGCTGCAGGGATATGGGGACCCGATCAGGCTGTGACACATACAATGACTTAATGAACACTGATCCAAGCAGAGTGCCACTGAGGAGTCAGTGTGCATGAATCTAAAAGGCAACTAGAGGAAAAGATGGAGGGAAGAGCGAGAAATAAGAGAGAGAGAGAAAGAGAGAGAGAGAGAGAGAGAGAGAGAGAGAGAGAGAGAGAGAGAGAGAGCAAAAGAAGCAAGAAACTTGTAGCAGAGTGACTAAACATGCCCTGAGGAGTCACATAAAGACATGGGGATATTTCAATGTGCTGTTGCAACATGGAGAATCCAGGACGGTGAGTGCTTGAATTTGACAGGTTCTGTAGCCTGAACAGAGACTCTAATCACAACGGGAGAGCCGTAAGAGCTATTAAGGCACAAATAGGTAGGTGTAACCTCTACTCGGCCCTCACCCCACCCTCCTTGCCCCCAACCCTGTGCCAATCATGAGGGAAATTTCAGGGGCAGAATCTATGACATCAGGCTTTTGAGCTGGGATGTGGTTAATCATCTGCCTCTCAGCGCAGCAAGTGCTACAAGACACTCAGGGGAGGACGTGGGGGGAAGAAGGGAGGGAGATAGCTGGAGAGGGCTAGAAAGAGAAAGAGAAAGAGGAAATGCAATGTACACATAGAACATCTGAAGCAGACAAAGCCTGGCATGTGGAGGTTAGAGCCTGGGTACAAAGATACAGTCACGCACTGTGACAGAGAGGCAGAAGAAGAACAGGGGGAGAGGGGAGGGTGGTTGGGGTGAAGCAGCAGAGAGATAAATAGTGATTCTACCATCAAAGGAGGTGTGAAAATTACACTCTTGCGCAGACAGGCTGTGGACATTAATTGTTAAAGACAAAAATGCACTGTATGTGTCTTAGAAGGCTGTCATCACAAATCAGTCACTAAGGCGAAGCAAGGGGGAAGGATAGAGACCTACTGCCAATGAGAATGTAAAAAATCAACAATACCCTCCCATAACAAGCACGCCCTCCTCCTTGTCCTCCATAATGACCATCTCAAAGCCCAAATCCAAGCCCAATGTAATCTGTTTGATGTATTTTTTTGCTGGTCAGAGTGCTGTCTTTTTGTGTTTGGTTATCAGCAAAGCACTAACTTGATATGGGGTAGTGTCCCTGTAGAGCAGGCCTAACATCAGTTTGCCACACCCAAACTACAGCCAACAACCTTTAGGACAGATCCTGTGAGACTGGTGATGTGTCAGTGTAACAGGGCAACACTATAGCTGATAAGAGGTTTAACCATTTTATTACCAGGATGATGAGATGTACGATGCAGAACAAAATGACAAAATATAAAGAAACGTTGCTGAAAATGGCTATAATGAAATTAAAGTGATTTTACATTTTTCTTTACGTTTTAATGATGTTCAAGAGGTATGTGGTCTGGGTCAGCACACAAAGGCCAAGTTAAATATTAGCAAATTATTGGAAATATGCAAATGGGGACCTTCTGGACCTGTGACAGTACAACTATTCTGTAACAAATGATTGCTTTAGTTTAATGAACTAGTCTGAATAGCAAAGAGGGAGTAAAAGGTATTTTATTGAAATGCACTAATGTCAAAGGATAAATGCTCAAACATTTCATAATCAAGAGCAGCCTAGTACATGAAATGTACTGCCTTTACTTAAACCATAATGGCAATGTCCTTTAAATACCTTCATGGCAAGTAATAACTTAAAAATCAGTTATAAAATAGGGATCCTTGATGATATCAGATTCATATTACTATCAGCAAATTATTTGCTTGAAAAAAATGTAAACAGCATTGGACAGATGTTTAGATTTGATTGATATTTTTGAACCAATATTTAATAATGCATTCACTGTGCTCAGGCAGAGCAGAATGTTTATGTGACACTGGAATACAATGCTGAAATTCTTTGTTTTTCCCATTTTACCTCATTTTCATGACTATTAATAAATATAAGTTATATGCAGGATATATTTCTAACTCAAACAGATGCAGCCCCAGTTGCTGCACTTTTAAAAATATTTTTTGTATTTGTATTGGCAGATATGTACACAAAAAATATTGAACGTTGGCATTGATGACACTGGTGCATTCCTAACCATTTAAAAACGTTTTTTTTGTGGCGCTCTCTTTTAAGATGCAAGCACCTGCACTGAAGGTTATAAATGAGATGGACATCACCCTCTTTACTAAAAAAGTGGAGAACATTAAAGCAGATTCACAGATTTAAGTATTCTCCCTCTTATGGACATTGTGAACCAAGGTGTGGCCCAATAAATGAAGCCTTGGCTGCAGTGTCACGGTATATAGATCCAAAACAGCACAGCAGGATGAGCGATGTAGTCTACACAAAGTAGGACTAATGAGCGGGCCTGATGCTGAAGCTGTGGAGCAATCAGCCATTTGGCTTCCTGTTGGATTTACTGCCCTTCACTCCAGTACAAAGACTGTGGTGTGGTGCGCGTGTGTTTTCACTCTTCTCCAAGTGCTCAGACAAAAAAAGAGGGACAGGAATAAGAAGCTAGAATACAAATGGACTGGACGTAGACCGTGAGAAGACGGTGTTGGTGGGGGAAGGGGTTTGGGGGTGGGGGGTGACACAATACTGGTCAATAATTGGCTAAACTCGATTACTTCACTTTAGAGGAGCCACATGTCCGATCTGAGGGAAAGATCGCATAAGTCGCGTTCACACACAAAACAAGTCACACCAGCACGAGGCTGGAGTTGGCTTTTAACTCGCCAGAATGTTCCGTTCCACCTTAAACGGCGTTGCCGTTCCATTCCGGCGCCTGCATCATTTAAGGTGGAGCGAGTAACGCAGCAAACCGTTCAGCACGGCAAAAGTTTAGCATCTTGGGGATTCGCCGTTGTGTACCTTAAGAGTTTAGCAATACACGGGGGAGCAACTTGTGGCTAAAAGCTAAACTGGAGTCACTCCCACCCAGACTCGAGTCACTCCCACCCAGACTCGAGTCACTCCCACCCAGCTGGACACCCTTCTGTGGGCACTTTCGGCTGAATTTGCTAAACTTGGTAAGCGTCATTTTCCTAAGATGATGATGATAATAATAATAATAATAATACAAAAAAGGAGAAAGGGAAAAGAAGAAAAAAGGGCATGAGTAGAAGAAAAAGACTTTTCCAGTCGTTACTTACTGCTGGGAGTCCGGAAACTGGACGGAAGAGACGCAGCTCAACAGAGAGAGAAGTAGTAGCAGCGCTGCTGCTGGGAGTTTGTGCGCATCCATTGGTTTAGCCAGGCAAACTATTCCCTTTTCGCATCCAAACAGTCCGAAATCCACCTAAACAAGCCCACCCACCGCCATCACACGGACTTTGGAAACCAGTCACAGAAGATTCGTGTCTGCCGAGCCTGTTTTTCTTTCCTCTCCAACAGGGAGCGAGCGAGGGGCGCTCCAGAGCTCGGTGGGCTGGAGAAAGGAGCTGGAGGAGATGCCGCGGAGACCAAGGAGCCTCTGCCTTGTCTCTGGCGCTGGGAGTGTGTGTGTCAGACAGAGCAGATCGCTTTCCAGGCCCCCCACCCCCATCCGCACGCGATCATCATCACCACACACTCCTCTCCATACAAGGCGCTCCGAGACCACACACCGTCCCCACCCCCTTCCCAAGGCTTTAAATGCATCTAGCTACTTCCCGAGTCCTGTGGTAGCTCGTATAGGCTTATTATTATCAGCAAGCTAAAAAAAACATTTAAGGGAGTTCCCAGAATAGTGAGTGCTGATCTGGGATCATTAAAAAACCTCTTATATTCAAATAGCCTGATCTTCTGGAGGCCCAAACTGGTACAGCAATAACATGCTGCACAGGCTTTAAAGCAGCTGTCTCAGACAGTTCAACTTTATATCTGTCATACTGATTAGTGTCTTTAACACACACCTAGACATAAAAAACACAGATCTAGTTACATGTCCTCGGTGTCATGAACTGCCTTGTGTATTAAGCTTGTTCACCTATTAAAAAATAATAGTATGGTCCATATATTTCTATGAAGCATTTTCTTAATTCTGTTACACTCATATTCACTATGAAAATAAAATGATAACATGTTGAAACAAATGTTTCTGTTTGGTTTTTTTTTTGGAAAAAATATGGTCATTTGGAGTTTTATTTTGTCACAAAAAGTTGGGATAGTGGTTTTTTTAATAGTGACTTATTTGTCATTGTGAACACACTCAATCACACACAAAGTGCACCACAAGGAAACATAATCTCTGCGCCCCATCACACATGCACATGTGGAGCAGCAGGGAGATACCAACAGTGCCTGGGGAGCTATTTAGTGGGTACTTTGCTCAAGGGTACCTCAGTGGTACTTGGTCCCGGACTTCAACCTGTGACCTACTGTATGCCAAGGTCCAAACTGTGATACAACCATGTTCTATCACATCTCAATAGCACTCTATCAACATTTGAAAACTGAGGAGACCAGTTGCTGCAGTTCTGAAAGTGAAATGTCATATTCTTGCCTGATACAGGATTTCAGCTTTTTATCTGTTGTTTTTGTTCTGTTTTCAAGTAAATATTTTTCTAAACTTAAACTAAAAACATTGACTTGTAGGAAACATATAAAAGCATAATGTGTTGTTACATAAGATTGAATTAAAAACACCATTGACAGCCTTAAATGAACCATACTGTATATTTTTTATATGAAAAGCCCAGTGAAATCCCAGACTGCATCTTGGCCAACAGTGGTGTAACTGGTTCTTTTCCCCAAATGATCAAGTTTGCCTTTCACAAAGCAACCTTCTCAGATACAGTACTGTGCATCAGTTTTAGGCCAAATGAAAAAGTTAAATGTAACATAGTTCATGGACAGTGAGTAACCTGTTTTTTTACAGTCACCAAATAGGGCCTTCTTAAGTTAATCAGTCCTTTATTAAATGATATCAGGAGCTGCGGAACGAGCGTAACACTAATCTGTGTTGCTCTAACTCCACTTTCAAAAATGGTCAATTCAGTAAATCTGAATGTAATTTTAGAGAATGTAGTGTGATTTATGTATGTAGTGAGAGTTAATTTCAGAATTGTCAAAGATCTGCTGTGTATGCAGCATGGATAGCCCTGTGAAGTGGAGTAAACCTTAGCTTCTACTGCACCTGAGAAATCTGTATTTACCAAGCAAATAAGCATGGCACTCCAAGCTCAGCAAATGTGTGGATTGCATTTCAGGTATGTTACAGTAGCTGATGTAAGTAACTGTGTGTATGTTTGTGTGTGTCTGAGTGGATGAGTGAGTATGAGATCTAAAAGCAGATAATCACACTGCACACTGCACACTGCACCCTACCTATGTATGTACAGTGGAGGAAATAATTATTTGACCCCTCACTGATTTTGTAAGTTTGTCCAATAACAAAGAAATGAAAAGTCTCA
>JBBPDA010000126.1:18134193-18167487 GCA_037974385.1 Arnoldichthys spilopterus
GCTTTGATCACTCTCTGCAAAGCTTTACGGTCATCAGCTGAGCAGTTCCCAAACCAAACTGTGATACTCATGGTTAGAATACTCTCAACTACAGCTGTGTAGAAGATTTTTAGGATCCCCTGAGAGACCCTAAATCTCCTCAGTTGCTTCAGGTGGTAAAGCCGTTGCCTTGCCTTTGTGACCAGAACATGAGTGTGTGTGTGTCAGGTGAGGTCCTCTGAGAGCTGAACACCCAGGTACTTAAAGTGGCTCACTAGGTCAGCCAAGGGGTCCAGCCTGCACGCCGCTGGGTCAGCCAAAGGGTCCAGCCTGATTTTGACTTTGTGTTTACCTCCAGCACTGTTTTACCAGGTGTTGTGTGGTGTGTTGGGTGGGGTGTGTCTTTAAGTTCAATCAGTTGTCCCTGTAAGGCTTGTGTCCCCCCCCCTCCCCTTGGGACATCGCTCGGTGGTTGCGTCTGATTCCACACTGGGACGTGTCCCTAGGAAGGGGGGCATGTTAGGAGGGCGCCCTATTGAAGCTAGGGCTCAGCTGTGGGCAATTATCTAAGGGTTTAAAGGGCTTTCGTGGGCGTCCCTCCTTGTCAATCTTTGTTTGTGTTCATGCACACTGTTTTGGTCTCTGTCTTTTGAGTTAAAAAACCTCCTTTATTTCACGTACGTCCTGCCAGTACACCCGAGATCATTACAAACCCCATTTCAAGAAAAGTTGGCATATTTTCCAAAATGCAGTAAATACAATCATTTTTGATATTTTAAAGTCATATAAACGTTTATTAAAAAAATTTACAAAGAAAACATTTTCAATAGTTTTACTGACAAACCTTTTTATATTTTGTAAATATACAGAAATGTACAACTTGAGGTTGCAACACACTCAGCAAAAGTTGGTTAAAGAGTTCAAATAAGATTGAAAAGTGCACAGAATATTTAAGTTATACTGGTTTAAAAGACTCCACTTTAAGCAGGTTAATTTGTAGCAGGTGTGGTATCAAAAGTGGGTATAATAGTAGCATCCATTACAGGCTCAGTCTTTGCAAGCAAGGATTGGTTGTGGCTCACCCCTTTGAGCTAAAATTTGTGAGAATTGTTATTCAGTTCAAAAGGAACATTTCTCAATGCAAGATTTAAGAGAATTTAGGTCTTTTGGCATCTACAGCACATAATGTTGTGAAAAGATTCAGAGAATTCAGATACATCTCAGTCCATAAAGGCTAAGGTCACTCATCAATGTTTAATATTGTTGATCTTTGAACTCTCAGGCAGCACTGCATGATCATGAAGAGGGAATCAGATAATGGTGATTATGGCCTGTTCAGCGGCTGAAGTCATATCAAGCAAGAATAGACAAAATTGGCAATTACAAAACTACTACAATTAGTCTCCTTACTTCTAAAACTATTAAAAAGTGTTCTTAAAATAAAAGATTATGTAATACAATGGTAAACATGCCTTTGTCCCAACTTTACTTAAGTGTAGCAGCCATCAAACGTTTCTAGAAAAAGTACTTATTTAAAAGTATTTATGACATAAGCCTATGTGTTAGAGTAATAGCTTCAAATTATATACACAGACAAGCCACTTCAGCAGATACCGACAGCTCCAAATACCATTTAGGTGCATTTCGTAGTTTACAATTACAGACTATAGTTCAATACATATGTTTCTCTGCATCCCTTGTTATCCCCCTTTTACCATTTTCATCAATGTTCAGGACCACCAGTGAGCAGGTATTACTTGGATTATTCTCAACACAGTAATGACACATGATAGTGAGATGTGTGTGTGTGCACATTGGTGCTTTAGTGTATATCAGAAACAGCAGTGCTACAGGACCTTTTAAACAAACTTTTTAAATAATTACTGTCTATTAGACATATCTAACATGGTGGTCTTGCTTGTTTGTGTTAACACAGTGTTGTTTATCCTCTAGTGCTTCATTCGTTGGGTCAGTTTCTGGTCACAGGACACTGTTGACTGCAGTACTGTGTTTGGTGAACTATTCTCAGTCTAGTGACACCAAAGTGTGTAAAATCTCCCTTCATTATGTCCAGCATACACACACAGACACAAACACACACACACAAGCATGCTGCTATTCAAATAAAACCTGCTCAAGAAATGATCCTGTGGAATCCCAACCATCGATGA
This sequence comes from Arnoldichthys spilopterus, assembly GCA_037974385.1. Taxonomy (NCBI): domain Eukaryota; kingdom Metazoa; phylum Chordata; class Actinopteri; order Characiformes; family Lepidarchidae; genus Arnoldichthys; species Arnoldichthys spilopterus. The sequence goes on from JBBPDA010000126.1 coordinate 18,136,344, forward strand.
ATGAGGTAAAAGGGGTTAGCAAATGATGGAAAAGCAGATGGACTACAGTCTGAAACTGTAAATTCAACAGTGCACTCATATTGTAAATGTAACTAATAAAATGGATAATGAGTACAGAAACAAGTGGCTACTAAAGTGATTTGTCAGTGTATACTGAATATAAATACTCATGCTCAGTTTTATGCTCAGTGCCTTCTGGGTTCATAAAGTGTGCTTGTAACAAATGTCTTCTGGTCTTTTGTATAAAACATTTAATCTTTTCCACCATGAAAACATTAACAATTTGCAATATAAATGTATAAAACTGCAGAGATCAGCTAAAACTTTACTTTTTATTTGGTCATTCATTAAGTGATCAGCTTTTTATTGTGAGATTTGTCTCCTAAAATCACTCATGGTTTTCCTTCCATAGAACTGTCTCTCAATGAGGACAAATTTTAAAAAGTCCTCCCGGAGCTGGAAAATGGAATGTGCGACCATGAAAACCACTTACAGAAGCTGTCACAGCCTGAATGTACAGAGACTTCAAAGTTCAAGGTAATCCAGGGACCATATACCAACCCCTTAGCATAAAGGATTGAGCAAGGAATAGGGTTTCCAAAAAGTTGCTCAGTGTTTGATTATTAATGGACAGTGGTGACAGAATTCAGCTTACAAGGCTGTCGGCCATGATCCCTTTCCAGGATATCTTACAATGCTCTTAGCACAGCAGTCCTTTGGGGTAGTGCAGTCCCAATCTGTCCTGTGAAGTAAAACATCACCTATCTGGTTGGGCAGAACTGTGATTCACATGTGGCATTTTAATCCCTAAGGGGCCTGGTGAGTCCGGAGTGGAGAAGAAGGCTCCTGCAGACAGACAGAAAGATGACACGAGTGAGACAGACTGTGGCACAGATGATGGGCAAATAAAAACATTCTGTAGCAGACATATTTGACAACCCTTTGCAAACAGCACTTTAAATCTATTTCTCGTTTCTAATGATCTTTTTTTTAGAAGAATATCAAGGACTTTTTCAATAGAAAAAAAAGAGGACACTTTGGAAACCTATAATGAAACGCTTTTACTAGGATCGTAAATGTTCATCCTTTCACAGACTAAAATCATAAGATGAAAACAACACTGATTTTCTTACTGCAAATCATGTGGTTTCAAATTTAGTTTTAGCTTTTAAAATTATAAATACTGAGCACACATAGAAAATGCATAACTTTTAATTAGAGTAGAAAACATTTCTTTTGAAAGTGGATTTCTAAAAAAGGTATATGATACTGTAACAAAAACATAGGGTCACGCCATCAGTGTGATGGACCATTAAAGCACCAATAACATCATGTCTGTCTGCAATATGAACCAAACACTGCAGCAGTAAAGGAGCCACGCCTCTGCTATATACTGTATACTACTGTAGCGGTGTAATACAGCATTCACTGCATGTGCTCTTCTCTGTGCCAGTGCAAGAAGAGAGGGTTGAGGGATACCTCATTTATTTTCTCAGAGAACCACAATTGCAACAGTAACCCTTTGTTCTCTTTCAAATATTCACGTGGTATCTCACTATGGGAAATGATATGGCCAAGTCCCGGATTGCACGCTTATTGAAGTAGAATTCCATCTAGATCCATCAGATTCCATCAGATTGTTCCCTTTTTTTAACAGAAAATCGTTTTCGGTCTGTAAGACATGCACTGAATCTCCCTCTGCTACTGACAAGAGCACTCTGTTGAAAACAGTTGGTTTCACTGCAAACTGGAGCATGTAACCCTGGGTTACAGTTGAGAAAACCCATGCATGGACTGTGCATGTGTGCCAAGTAGAGCTGGGCAATATTATGATATTTATCATTACTGTGATAAAATGTGGTCACAATAGGCGTTTCTTAGCATATCTTAATATCATTAGTAATTTTTTTTTAAATGTCAAACTTCATGTTTAATTTCAAGGAGAATATCATTAGTCTTGCTCAAGTAAACATACTGTACATACTGAAACACTGAATAAAAATCATTTGTACTCATACTTTGATTTCTTAGAAAAAATATGGCCCTGTTGGCTCTTTTTCCTTTGCTCCATCCTAATACATATCGTGACATATCACATATTAGGGACATTTCTCAAAATATTATGATATAATATTTTTGCCATATGGCCCACCCCTAGTGCCAGATTGCTGTGCGGGCAGCCAGTGGATTGTTCATGGGATTAATGCTCACCAGGGGGCTAGTGGTGCCCTTTTGTGAGCAAAAACAGAAATGTTTGCCTGCTTTTGAACATAATTTTTTTCTGGCAAATTCTGTGCCCTTTGCCTTGTGCCTAGATGCATCAAATAAGATTTTATTTTAATTTACAAATTGTGAAATGAGGGAACTGAACGGGCCATTGCACAGTGCACTTGAACAGAGCCCGCCTCCTGAAGCCTCTCTGCAGGCCAGAAGAACAAGGTGGGCATGTGGGTTTTGGGCCAGGAATCCCTAGGTGCTGGTGATGCCCCTCCAAAGGTTGAGAATGACTTGCGGAAATTCTGCAGTCTCTTGCTGTCGGGCGTTGCCAGGTCGATGTTTGGCTGCGGCCGCGGCAAAAGACTGCTTACTTCACAGTCTGGGGCTGGATGGCCTACTCTTAGAAATTTTAGAAGATGTTGGGCATTCTATAACCAGGGGTTTAGAAGCCCTTTGGGTTAAAGCTGGTCCTCTCACACGGGGCTTGGTCCTAGGGCATGTGGAAGGTGGGGGGTGTGGGAGGGCAGGAATCAAATGCCTCTCCTTTCCCCTCACAAATGTTGCCCTTGAGGCACATAGCTGCTTGTCATTTAAGTTGGGAGAGATTTAACCTTATCAACCTTTTGTCCCCAACGGCAAAGCACATGGACCACTGGCAGCTCTGAATAGTACTACACACAGTACAGAAATTAAGTTAGGTGTGCCTGTGTCAAGTTGCTTGCACATTTCCTCCAGCTCTATCTTTCCAGGAAGAGACAGGAGAGGTGAGGAGAGTGCTGTACGCCTATTGGGATGGAGGTGAGGCAGGTTAGATAGCCAATTCTCCTTCATCTCTTCAATTTCAAGGGAAGCGTAGCCCTTTAAAGGGATGTGATGGGAGAAACTCTTGTCCCAAACCCGCTTTATTTCTGCCATGCACAATAGTACAGCTGGCAAACTGTTAGCTAGTGGGAACTTGAGTTGAACAGGTCTCTCTTAAATCCAGAGGTCCCATGAGGGAAAGGTCAGGTGATGTTTCAACCATGGTGGATGATGACTCCTCTCAGTGAGAGCTAGCTGGTGGTGCTGGGAGGATGGCTTTCTACTCATGGTTGCCAGGTTCCCTTAAGAGGAGATGTGCTAGTGTTTCATCATCTTCCTCTTCTTCCTCACCCTCGCCAGTAGCTGGTCCGTTAAAGAAGGCGGCAAACTGGGGGATTAATTTCTGCTCAGTGAAGTGGAGAGCAGGCTGGGAAAGCAGCTGAGCTACCGCGCTAGCCGATACAAAGGATGCAAGAGAGGGGTCCTTCTTGGATGTCACAGCAATGCGCATAGCCAGGCAGTGAAGGCAGCTGTGTAGGCTAGCCAGAGCCAGGCAGTGAGTGTTTGATCCCCAGGTGTAGCTGATGCACAACAGATGGAAATCTTTTCCTGAGATTAGGAAACCGTAGGCAGAGGGGCAGGGTCGGGACTAGTTTTCTAACAAGACGAAATGTTGTAGAGCGGGAGGTACTACGCTTGACGCGAAAACCCTCTGTTGTGTGAGGCAACTTAACGTGTCACAAGTAGAGCTTGAAGTAACTAAGGGAGTAATGGGAAACTGTGGTCTTCACAGGGAAGACCGAGAACGTCATATAATATCATATTATACATATATTTATATAGAAGCCAGGGTTCTCTTATTGCTGGGGTGTTTGGTCTGTCTTGCACATGGTGTCATTGGTGCTTCCAGGGTCTATCACGTCCATAGTGAGATACCAAGCCAATGTTTGAAAGAGAACACTTTTACCCATATAATCACACTATACTGTTTACCTCTTAAGCAGTGTGTTAAATGTGTTAATATGATTGTGATTCTCTATAATTTAAATTATATCAGTATGCTTTCCTAGATTTTGTAAGACTCCTTCACAGACCTCATTAAACGTTCGAACTTTCTACTCCTTAGCACATTTTGCATTGACATTGATTATCATTTTCACAAAAATAAAAAGAGTAAAGCTGTTTTACAGGCTGAAACTGTTTATACATCAGTATTGGAGAGTCTTCAGTCTGCTCAACGTCTTCATTTTAGAACTGCTGAGTTTCTTCATCCAGACTCTGTTTAAGGTGAGGGCAAAACACATTTTTTGTTCTTGACATACTTATGGCCAGTTTTAAGAACTAGATTAAGCCTAGTTGTGGACTAAATTGTAGTGCCAAAAGTGAAAACCATTGATAAAATTAGATTTGAGGCAGTGACATTCTTATAGTCATAGTCATAAATTCAAGGTTGACCAAGTATCAAGTAATGCAATTTATTCAAAACTACAATAGTGGTAAAAAATGTGTGCATGACTCAAAATTCCTGCTTAACCTTCATAATAAAGTATTATAATAAGAAAAGTATTAGAGTTCAGTAATCATGTATGTAAAATGTCTTTAAATCAGTTTTAAGGTCAATTTATAACTAAAATTCATACACAGTCTGCCAGTAAATTTCCCTGTCAATGGACATTGTGACACTTTCATTGGTGTCATACTTCTTAGTGGGGTTTTTCCATTTTCTGCATGAGCAAATTTCATCTGAATATGTAAGGATGCTGGTTTAAGGGGGCATCTGTTGATTTTTCTTTTTTTTTCTCTTTACAATGAAATCAATAAGTTCTAAACAGCAATTCATAGTGATTTGATGTGAAAGATTCCATTCTAGGTAAACTTACTGATTCAGAATTGTTCACAAGGTTGCTGATATAAACCAGGTACCTGAGCATGGGAGGATGGTTTTATGATAGTTTGAGAGAAGAGTTTTGAAGGAAACGTGATGTGAAGATGAGTTGTATGCAGCATTAACCACTGTTTTATAATTGCAAGCACATATTAAAAACTTGATAAAATAAAAAAACCACAGGTAGATTGGTGTATATTATGTTGTAGATCAATCCCTGCTTCCTATCTTAATCCCTGCAAAGAAATCATATTAAGTTATAGTACATGTTACTGAGATAGGCAGATGTTGTATGATTATAATGTTGTATACATTATTTGTGTTTGTACTCAGGGATTTGTTGTGGAACTGCTTGCAATGATAGGAGAGCAAGTGATTTTGCCCCTCACAGAAGCAGTATTATTATAGAATACTTCAGCCATTCATCAGCTGCCTCATCAGTGTAACAGCTGGAATCAGGGATATACTGAAGTCTGGCCACATAATGCATCATGTTCTGCAACACATCCATGCTTTCCGACTCACAGGTAAACAATTTCAACCAACATGGAAATGCACAGAATGTGTGAGGTGACAGGCAAACCATCCCTTGCCCTGCAACTTCTTATAAAGTTTGGCACTATATTAAAGAAATCTGTGTTTATGTGTTGGGGTTGTTTCTGAAGTTTCACCTAAGAGAACATCTGTAAGTGGTGTAAACAGAATGTTCAGACCTTCAGCTTCTACATCTGTTTTAAACTTAAAATATTTAAAGCACTCTTCATATGGAATGAAATTTGTATGGGAATAGAGGGTTATGTGCAGCTCAGATCAAGCAAATGTGTACTGTCCCTCCTCAGTCATATAACTTTAACATTAATCAAACATACAATGTTATATAACGTAACATTAAAACATGTTGACTGATGGCTGTGAATCCTCCCACTGTTGACATTGTAAACAAAAACATTGGTAAACTAAATGTTTAGACATGTTTTCTATTTTTTTTTTGGAGTGAAAGCAGTGTGTAAATCAAGTAGCCACTCCCATCTCCCATCCATATCTTCTGAGAATTTGTCATAAATATTACAGATATCCTGTGGTAAAATTATGTTGTTCCACCTTCCCATAAAAAAACGAATCCCCTCTGAAATGTACTTAATTTTGGTCATGAGCAGTGAACACACAGAGTCTGTCTCTCCTGATAAGCAGTACCTTTGATTAGATTTTAGAAATATAATGTTTTTCTTCTGTCATTTTTCTTCTGATAATTCTGCTACCTGCTTGAAAAAAATCCACAGTTTTCTTTTTAAAAAGTTAAAATTCAGGTGAATCCTCCACAAAGTATGTATGTCCTTGGTTAGAACTGGGAATTGATCTGTTCATAGGAGCTTCATTTGATTTCATTGTTTCCTGGTCACTGCACTCTAATGACTCCTCTTTTGCTTTGTTAAATCTTGGTAGGCTGTTGCCTATGTAGCAAACCTTGTGAAGCTGCTCCTCATCAGTGCTGGTATCCTCATCATCACCTGCACAGAACACAGAGTGCATAGACCTGTATGGGTTTTCTTCATTACCATCCTCATTGTCATGACTGAGTTTACACCTTCCTCTCTGTCCTGTTAATCTTTTTGCCATACAACGGATGGAATCTGCATTCTCTGTGTCTAGTTTCTCCTGAAAATTCCCTGCTGGAGTTAAAAGGGTAGCCTGCTGTGAGGTGGGCAACAGACAATCCACACTACTCTCCACTTGATGATTTGATACGTCTGCCACTCTTAGTGTACATTTCTCTTCCGTTCCACTTGAAAGCTTGGTTTCACAGCTATTTCCCACAATTCTCTTTGTATCTTGTCTCTCCTGAGAGTTCTCTGCACTTGTCACTTCTGATGCAGTGGTAAAAGTAGCCTGCTGTGAGGTGGGCATCAGAATATTCACTTGATTATGTTGTCCGAACAGGTTCTCCTTCACCTTCTTTTCTGCCTCGTTCCTTCTTGTTTCATCTGCAAAAGAGACAGTCCTTTTTGCTGTTTTTCCATTAGATGTAACAGCAAACAAGCTGATTGTAGGCTGAGACTCTGGAAGTATCAGAATGGGCAGCATGTCTGAAAGGACCATAGATCTGTCAGGCCCTCTGTTGCCATACGCCAGGCCAGGCAATGGAGGCATTTCATCACTTTTCATGTATAGTCCTGGCTTTCCATTCAAACAGAAAGAGTCGGTGGCTTCGTGGTCCATGAATGCCTTATTGCTGTAGGCAGCTTCCTCTAAAAGACATACAGGCTGTCCCGACGTGACCTGTTGATCACGGAGAGAGGGCATTTAGCGTCTCCTCCAACAACCTTGTAACAGGCTATTCTTTATTGCACTTGGCATATCCGGTGCTGAAAATCCACTGCTGCTTACAAAATTCACACAGACATTTATAGCATTTTGCAGACATTATTTTCCTGACCTTTTAAAGATTAGGCATATTCATTATGCAACATTAACATTCGACTGCACGTTTTAAAGGGCCCATATCATGGATAATTAATTTTTCTTGCTTTCTTTAAAATATTGATGGGTTTTCATGTTGACACACTATAGCAGAATTTGTGTCAGAGACAAAGTAACATTTCAGTAGTGATAGTATTACTGCTCATGTGCAGGGTTAAGTTGTTAGCCACTATTTATCCTTAAACATAAAAATGTTTCACTTATTGCTGTGGTCAGTGGAATTTTTTTTTGCTACCACCAAAATGTAAAAATAGCAAAAGAAATTATGTGTAGATACTGAACAATGTAAACTGGAATACTATAGTATTATTACATATTTTCAATTGAAATAGGAAGTCAGAAGGTCTCTTAGCTACCGAAATGTTTTCACTCAGTAAAAAGCCATGGAGTGGTGGGAGGGGAAGGTAAAAGATGATATTTAATGTTTATATTATTTTTCCTTGGTCGTTGCTGCACAGTGACATAGTCAAAACTCAGTAAAAAATGTTTTACATTCAAGTAACAAGAATTTTGAAGAAACTCCTTTTTTGTCTTTTAACTCTAACAGGTTTAAAAAGGTCAATTTTGATTCAGAATTTCTTTACAGCAGGCATGGACCAATGTGCTTTGGCCCTTATTGACACTTAATAAGGACTGTTTCAACCCAGACTGCTTTCCAAATGAGAAATAGGATAGGACAGCCAATCAGAACAGAAAAAAAACATACCGTCGGACAAAAAAAGGTTGGAAAATTGCCATGAGTAAACAAATAATGACTGTTTTAAATAAATAAGCTTTATGTGAAGTTATACATACACTTTATACAAACTTTTAAAATGGACCATTTAAAAGTTAAAATCTTAAAAGAATTCAAAGGAAAAATGTAGGATATGGCCCCTTTAATACTGTCTGTTCATTATGGCCACACTTCCACTACAGAGTTCCACAAGGCACACAACATAAAGTCTAAACTGTATGACACCAGACCAAATGTACACTGGAACACCAAACACACAAGGTAATGACATACTGACAGGATGTGTGAGTCATTTTTACAAACGATTACTCACTGGTGAAAGTTGTTACTTTGAGATCCTTGTTAAAGCAGGTCTCTGTATAGTGTAGACATCACACATCATCTCACCTTACCTTCACGCAGCACAGTGTCACTCTAGCACACACAACAAGGAAGCTTATTTCAATCACTTACCTGCTGGAACCACTTTAAGCTCTACATGAGTGGCATTAATGAGGGATAGATTAGGGCAGGGTGACAAGGGCAGAGGGTTGTCTGGCTGAGTTACAGAAGGCTCTTACATTCTTCACATTATCATCTCTCTTTCGTCATGCCATTCAGTTTTGTGGTTCTTTAAGCTTTCTTACTTGGATTATGTCTCTGTTGGATTTGGTATTTATCACTCTTGAATCTTACATTTACCATCCCTATGACATTCATACCAAAGTAATCTTCAGGAGGTCAGGTCAGTTCAAACAGAACTAGTATGTAAGTGCCTAATTGTATTATTGTTATTGGCTTCTCTAGTTTATTATTAGTGTAATTCAAAACATATGTAAACTTTTTAAATGAAAGTTGGGACCTTTTGTAAAATGCCATAGAAACATGAATCTGTGATTTCTTAATTCTCTTGAACCTTTATTTAATTGATGAAAATATAAAGAAAGAAATCCAATGTTTTCACTGGCCATATATAAACAAGTTTATATTTTAATGCCTGCGAGGAGGCCTGTTTATCACTGTGTTACCTTACCTTTCCATTTAATTACACCTTTTAATCTTTTGGAACTGAGAATACTGATTGTTGCAGGTTTGCATGTGAATGTTGTGCCCTTTCTTGCCTGATACAAGGCTTCAGCTGCTCAACTATACAAGGTCACCATTGTCAGATTCTCTTCGTCATGATCAGTGTGGGGAGTAGTGAACTACATGTAACTGAACTAGTAGTTAAACCACATTTTGTAGTAGCTTGCTGGTAGTTCAACTATATTTTGCACAGTGATTTAAATAGTGAAATAACTTTTTTGCCGGTTTTTGTGTAGTTAACTACTGAAACCAGAAGCATAAAAGGAAATGTCATTTTTTATCATTGATTCCTTCGAACTGTGCTCTCTTTTGACCCCATTTCCAAATATATGCGCCTGTTGGAAAAGAACTTGAGACTGCTCATGTCTTGTATAAACAAGAGATTCTTTCCAAGAGAGCCATATGACCTATATCCCTATATCCCCAAAAATCCTTATATACACCTCTACATCAGTGGTACATTAACACCTATGAATGTAGTGGGCACTGATGCACCTTAAAACATAACATATATGAATGGCCCATTTTGTCACTGGCATGGGGTAATTGTCTATTTTTTTTTTCCAAAAACAAGCTGATACATAAACTTATCAGACCACAGCACACATTTCTACTATCTTTCAAGACAAACTCTGGCCCAGAGAACTTTTCTGCATAGAATTCATGAATGACTTTTTGTTTGTTTAATAGAGTTTCAGGTGAATATTTGTCAAATGTGACCTGCATTTAACTCATCACACGTGCACATGTGGAGCAGCGAGCAGCTATCAACAGTGCCCAGGGAGCAATGTAGTTGGGCGATATGTTGCTCAAGGGAACCTCAGTAGTGCCCAAGCCAGGACTCGAACCTTCAGGTCCCAAAGGCAGTGTCCTGACCACTAGGTCACTACTGCCTACTGTACTCTGAAGCTAATGAGGTTACATTTATCACAGTAGCATGATGATTTCAGTTTTCACCTTTGGTGGATGCTCCTTTTAACCATGATACCCTCAACTGTTACCAGTTCACCAGCATATTGTACAATATTTCATAGTGGTGTAACTTGAATATTGCAGAAACTCTTATTTTGCCTCTTTGAGTGTGTTGCAGGTATCTAATTAAAAAAAAAAAAATCAATTTGGTGAGTCAAAACCTTAAAAGTTATTTCCTTTGTCATTGTACGTTGTCAGTTAAATAAAGTTTTTGGGGGGATTTTTTGCATTTAACTTACCACTTTTCCAGACATTTTTGCCTTTTTGTGTTTTAAAACATACTGTATTATATTGTAAAGTTGCTGATGATACCCACCCCTTTATGTAAGCAAATTATTAAACCTCAAGAGCTTTTCTGTGGATCCACTCTTTCAAAACAACACAACTTACATATTAGTTTCAATTATATTTAATTATTTTAAGTTAAATTATTTGCAATTACTAAGTAAGAATCCCAGAATTTAAAAATACTAAGACCTGCCTCAGCACAGAGAAGCCACTGAAGGAACTACTCACTCCCTAAGAGAGAAGCAACAAGTTAAAGCATAAAAAAATCATTTCTTACCACATTGGGGTGCTTGCCCAGTGCCACAGAGCCTCTCTCTATGGGGTCCCGTCTGTGTCTCCACCTCCTAAGCAGTCGAAGCAGCAGACAGAGAGCTGCCAAGGCCAGCAGCAGCAGCACAGAGGCCAGGCCTCCAGCTATGCCCACATTCACGTCCCCAAATAGCCGCTCCTCTCCAAAGGGGCTTCTCGGAACTATTGGAGCATTTCAGAGAAGAGACGTGTGGCAATTAAAGTTCCTCTACAAGCCTCTAGGTAAATACTCTTAGATACTTTTTCTGTGGCATCTGCTGGTGTGCTGGTGGAGTATAAAAGCAAAATCAGAATTGACTGCAAATATGCAAACTGACTGTAACGTCCCGCCTGGTCTATTTGTCTTCGTCACATTTCATGTTTTGCTTTGGTCCTTATACATGCTTCCTTATGTTTGTTGTCTTAGCCACGCCCCCATCAGCTGTATCTCATTCCCCGTTCCCCTCCCTGCTCCAGGTGTCATTAATCTATGTTTAGTATTTATACCCCTGTGTTTGTCTCAGTCTTTGTCAGTTATCTGTTGTTTCTCTGTTGTATCTACCTTGCTGTCATTGCTTCCCATTTTGTGTTCATGCCCTGTTTATTTGCCTGCCTTCGTGTTTGTCTTTTCATTTAAATAAAGAGTAGAGTGGATCGCGGACTGGCAGCACCGAGGAGGATCCTGGAGTCGCTTAATCTGGTGGGAGAGAGTGAGCTGAATAAGCTGGTGGAGCTGATCCAGGTGGAGGGCAAGAAGCGCCTCCAGAGGGGAGAAATTCTTGGGGAAGAGTTGTTGCCCACAAGAGCACATCATCCTGTCACTGCCCAGCTCCACCCCGACGTTTCCGTCACCGCCCAGCTACACCCAGATGTCTCAGTCTACGCCTAGCTTTGCCCTAACGTTGCCACCTACGCCACGTTCCGCTGGCACAACATGGTCTGCAGCTCACTCCCCCTGGATGTCGCGGGTGCCTCCTGGCTTCGCCCAGATGTTGCGGGTGCCTCCTGGTTCCGCCCAGATGTCGCGGGCAGCTCCTGGCTCCCCCTGGACATCGCTGACGTTGTCAGGCTCCGCCTCCGCATCTTCTGGGTCCAGGACCAGAGCTCCACAGCCCGGAACTGTAATTCCCCAGTTTCAGACTTTGTTCCCCCTGTGTCTCCGTGTTCTGCCTCAGTATGACTTCTGGTTTGTCCCAGTTGTGGTGTCCCTTCCTGTGCCCTGGTCCTCAGTCTGTGTTCCTGTGTTGTGTCTGGTCCCTGTGCCTGTTCCTGTGAGTACCTGTTGAGTCCCTGTTCTTGTGGTGTATTTTCATGTTTAGGTTCCTTGTTTTTTCCTGCCTTGGTCTCGTGTCCTGTAGGGGTGTTCCTTTTGGTTGTCTTGATGGAGGGTATTGTAACGTCCTGTCTGGTCTGTTTGTCTTCGTCACGTTTCATGTTTTGCTTTGGTCCCTATACGTGCTTCCTCATGTTCGTTGTCTTAGCCATGCCCCCGTCAGCTGTGTCTCATTCCCCATTCTCCTCCCTGCTCCAGGTGTCATTAATCTATGTTTAGTATTTATACTCGTGTTTGCCTCAGTCTTTGTCGGTTATCTGTTGTTTCTCTGTTGTATCTACCTTGCTGTCCCCGCTTCCCATTTCGTGTTTGTGCCCTGTTTGTTTTTTCATTTAAATAAATCTTTATTTATAATTCAAAGCTCGAATTTACTTCCTTAAAATCACCACAGTACGTGACACTGACCTATTTTCAGCATGTTGTAGTAGATGACGTATATGAATTGCAGCACCTCTAATACCTAAAATTTAAATTTTAATTCCAGAACATTTATATTGGGTTAAGGTCGAGACTTTGACTCCAAAACATTAACATTATTCTACCTTAACCATTCTTCAATATAATGATCTGTCCTTATGGTCATTGACTTACATACGTAACTCACTTTCTCTTGAGATTCAGCTCATGTACAGATGCCCTGACATTTTCCTTTAGATTTAGCTGGTATAATTCGGAATACTCCTGCAGATGCAGAAAAACTGGCCCAAACATGATATTACCATCACCATATTGCTTAAATAGGCTAAAGGGAGTTATGCAGTGCTCTCATTTCTCCAGAAGTTACTCTATCATTTAAAAATTTTCTTATCCATTCAAAAAAAAATTTTCCCAAAAACCGTCTGGCTTGTCAATGTGATCTTTACCAAATTGTAGATGGGCATACGTGTTATTTATGTTGAGTAGTGGCTTTATCCTTGCAACATGGCAATGTCTGTTAGTGTTTTCCTTAAAGTGGTCTCATGAACTTGTAAGATGCTTAGAAATTACCCTTGGTTCATTTGCAACCTCATGGACTTTTGCCTTTTGTTGGTCAAGCCCTTCTGAAGAGGGTAACAGTGGTCTTAAATGTCCTTGCTTGGAGAAGTTGAACTCTTCATAAATGGTTTTGTAAACCTCTCCAGTCTGAGGGACTTATTTTTCATTTAACAAATTCTCCTGTCCTGAGTGTACCCTGCCTTGAGCCCACAGTCAGCTGGGATTAGCTCCAGCTTCCTCGCGACCCGGAAAAGAAAGAAGCAGTTTAGAAAATGGATGGATGGATGGATGTATTTAACAACTTCTTTCCTCTTTATGTGCCATGATACACTTCCCCAAATATGTGTTTTGAAGATCAGGCGTTGATAGATCCTCACTTTTGAGTTCCCACTCTCACCCTATTGCCATTGACTGAAAACACTTGACTCTAATTTCATCCACATGAACTTATCCAAATAATCATAAAGTTTCACATTCTTTTGCCAGTCACTGAATATTGGATCATTTTCCTCATTAAATAAATGAATAAGTATAGTATTTTTGTCTCATTTGTTTGTGCTCCTTTTATCTACTTTTTAGACTTTTTTAGAATTTGTCAGTGTTTACCTGCTTGTCCTTTCTGAAGAACTTCAATATCCACAGTGGCATTGGCAACATCACCTGACTCTTGGTCTGTTGCTACCACCTGCAAAAACAACAGCAGTCACTGTAGTAGTGAGCATATGTAACATACACTTTCAGGTGTGTGTATGCGCATTACTTCAGTTCAAGCATTCTGAATACTGCAATCTGCAGACATGTCCAGACAGAGTCATAGCTCTACAAAGGTTAGCATTTTCTCTCTTTGAAAAATCTTCGTCTAATTAATTCAAATACTTAAAGCTTTACTAATCATTTGACAGATTAAATCAGTTGTTTATTGAAGAACTATGTTAAAGTCTGCAGAGCTATGGACTGAAAGAAACTTAGTTTGATTGACTCTTAGTCTAAGGTATCTTGTGTTTTACATGTATATGCACCTCAAGTATATGTCTGTCAAAGGCGCTGAGTTGAGTAGCCTTTGCAATCAAGATGCCATCCTCAGTGATGTGGTACAGCTTGGTGCTGGAGGCCAGAGGTTGAAGGGCATATGTAATTTTTGGGTTGATTCCCTAAAGAGGGGTGCAAAATGGTTTGTGCTATGAAACTCATGTAATAGTGACAACATAGTGACTATATAAGGTTGTGTTTGGTGCATCTGATGTAATGGATTATTTGATCAATTAAATTAATAATATGCTTATTTGTACCATTAACGTAACTACATGCAAGCAGAGGAAAGGATTTATCACCGTACATCTCTGAAGTCTCTGTCTGTTGCTTGAATTATAAGGACCTCGTTTCCATAAGTGGAGACCAACGTGGCGGGGCTCGAGTTCTCAATGACGAAACCTTTATATGTGGTCTTGTTGAAGTAAGGAGGAAAGCGGTTTTCTGCAACCACACGCACCAATGCAGTGGTCACTGTGTATTTCTTAGGATCATTTACTTGGGCAGCCTGTCAGGAGTAAGACATAAAAAGTAAGCTGAATAATACAGTCAATGGTCAGTAAAAGTTTTTATTTATTTTAAATGTCCACTTATGATGTTTATGTGGTTTTATGTACCAAAAGCTTGTTACTCATTTAAAATGCTGTTCAGACTGAAACTCTCCTTGTATTTAAATAAATATGCTCTTTATATTGTGAATGAACGGGCCTAGACTGTTGCCAGTTGGATTAGTGGATATACAGCAGCCAAAATTGTGTAGGTCTCCCATGTGCCACCAAAACACCTATGACCTTTTGAAGCATGGACGTTAGCAGGATGTGGGGCCTCCATCGATTATACTAGTTTGTCCAGCACATCCCACTTAATCAGACTGAAATCTGGAAAGTTTTAAGGCCAAGTCTTTGTCATGTTTCTCAAACCACTCCTGAAAAAGTTTTGCAGTGGGGCATAGCACATTATCCTACTGAAAGAGGCCCCTGCCATTAGGGTTTGCTGTTGCCATCAAGAGATGTACTTGGTCTGGAGTAATGTTTATGTAGGTAGTACATGTCAGTGTAACATCCACATAATGCCAGGACCCAAGCTTTCTCAATAGTGCATTGCCTAGAGCACCACACTGCCTCTGGTCCCACAGTTCATCCTGGTGTCCTCTTCTCCAGGTAAGCTAAACTCACATGCAACTGGCTCACCACATAATGTTAAAGGAAACATGATTTATCAAAAGAGTTTACTGTCTTCCATTGCTCCATGATTCACTTATGATGCCCTTTTGCTTTTTGTAGTAGACAGGCATCAGCATGGGCACTCTGACACCTTTTTACAATGGGTTACGCTTTGTTCTCCACATGCCTTGGGCACCTATAACCATGGCATCGGCTCACTCGTCCTTCCTTGGACCACTTTTGGTGGGTACTGCGTACTGATTGCACCCCACAAGACCTATCGTTTTAGAGATGGCCTGACTCTGTAGTCTAGCCATCACAATAAGGCTCTTGTCAAAGTGGCTCAGATCCTTACACTGACCCATTTTCTGCTGCAAACACATCAACTTCAAAACCTGACTGTTTACTTGCCGTCTAAAATACTACACCCCTGACAGGTGCCACTAGATAGTCAATGTTATTCACCTCACCTGTGAGTGGTGTTAGTGTTGTTGCTGATCGGTGTATATAAATGTGCTTGTTTGCATGTCATCTCAGAATGCTTTTTTGCAGCATAACATTCAGATATTAACTGTATAGATTGGAAAGGCTCTTTAAAAAATAAAACAAGGAAAATATGGTGTTTCATGATATGGGCCCTTTAAAGGTATACTTCTTAATATCTGTTTGTTAAAATGGAACTGCTACTGAAAAAAGTTGTGGTTATGGGCATTCAGTGCAGGCAAATCCTCAGCACTGTTTAAAAACAAAACAGAGCCTTGCAACTGTTTTTGCACAAAAGACTAGTTTGTTGTGTCCTCATTACCAAGTATGTCAGTTTGACAACACAGAAGTAAGGCTAATGAGGTGCCTGTCCACACACTTTGTTGAGAATCTTTGAGAAAATGCATTACAAAATTAAAACTAGAACCCACTGCACGCCTGGGTATGCTTTAGTAATCTGAAACATATCTTATTTTAACTAATGAAAAGGTTGTAATTGATATGTGGACATCTACATTAAACAATCTGCTACTGTGTAGATTACAGATAGTGACTGTCCATACCATGATAAGAAGTCTGAAAGATGGAGTCATCAGTCTGCTTTCTACACGCCGTCTTAAAGTAATTTCACCCATTTCGTGGTTAATGGTAAATCTGCCATTGTCTCCACCTGTAACAAATTATTAATGTCAATAAGATTAATTATATTTCAATTGTCAATGTTCTGTACATAATTACATTCCAACAATCAGGATACATCTAGTACCAAGAAACATTACACTACACCTTACAAAAATGATTAACATTAGTATTATAATAATTTCTAACAGTGTGCATTGTTATATACTGACCTGCATTATTTTGTCTAAAGATATTTTATTTGTGTTTGGATTCTATTTGTAAATTCAAGCATTCTGTGATGGTGCCAATATGATATAATGATTCGTAAATGATGTATCCTACACACCTACATGTAGCTGAAGCTTCAGATACCTGATAGGATAGTGTAGGTCAAGGGTGTCAGTATGTCTTTGTCTCCATCCTCGGCATGAATGGGACCAGGGGAGAAATGCAAGACTGAGTTCTGCAACACAAAGATCATATTCTATAATAATGCTTTATCTCATACTTCCTGGGGTCACCAATCTTATTTAAACATTAAGTTCACCTAAAAGTTGCCTAAAAGGTTTTTCCATTTCTCTCTTCCATTTCCAAGTCATACACCCATTTACACTCATTCTGTGTTTGTAGCTTTGTTTAGAGGTCAGGCAAACTGCCTGACATGACAGCAAATGTTCTAAAAATGTCATTCATAAACGTACATTACCTCCTCATCTTCTGAGATGTTAGTAGTGTACAGAGGATTGGTGCAGATGGTGTGCTCTGAAACTGGAGAGCAGGGCAGAAAATGAGGATATTGGTCATCTCCATCCAGCACGTTCACTCTTATTGTTGCTGTTGTGTTGTACTTTTCAGCTGTGTTCATTTCCTTAACATTTAAAATCAAAGACAAATCATTGTCAGACATTGTGTGTTTTAAGTCAAATATGAATTAGGCTTGCAGTTATCATAACATATATACAAACCCCATTTCTGTGTAATGTCTCGTCTCATCATGCTTAGTTCAGGTCTCTGCCACATGTCCTGTCTGTGTTTTTGTATTGGTTTTTCCAATTGGTTTCCCTCTCCTCAGCCTTGTGTTTATGTTCCTAGCCCAGCCTATGTCTCCACCTTG
Organism: Arnoldichthys spilopterus; assembly: GCA_037974385.1. Lineage (NCBI taxonomy): Eukaryota > Metazoa > Chordata > Actinopteri > Characiformes > Lepidarchidae > Arnoldichthys > Arnoldichthys spilopterus. The sequence continues at coordinate 18,153,792 of JBBPDA010000126.1, forward strand.
ACACCTCGTGTCTCGCCCCTCCTTTGTTCAGATGTTTGTTATAATGTGTCTCTATTTAGTCTCTGGTGTTTGTATCTGTCCTTGTCAGTTCTCTGTAGTATGTTCTGGTAGGACCTGGTCGGTTTCCTGTTGTGTTTCACTGTCAGTTCTATAGCATTTTCTTAGTATGTTTAGTATAGCATAGTCCAGTCTAGGCTCATTTGTAGTGTTTTGTACATTTATTAAAATAAATCTAAACAAAACCTATTAGCTTGCACTTAATTCCAAACAACCCAAAACATTACATTCTGAGTAATATTCTCTTAAAATTGTGTAATATACAATAAAAACAAGACTCTATGATTTGTTATTTATCATCACTTAACTGATGAAAGTACCAAGAAAAGATCTGCAATGTTTATAATATTTTAAAAAATGAATTTGATGTTAGCTACACACTCAAAAAAAAACTTGTTTTAAATACTTTGTAATCATTTAAAAATGAATTTTCCCCAGACACCCTGGACCTTCTCACAATATTGTGTAATTTAGTTGGTAAAATACCTAAATTCTTTGCAATCTTGCAATGATAAACATTCTTTTGGAACTGACTGACAATTCTCTCATTCTCTCAAGTTTGGCACAAAGTGAGCCTTTGACCCATCTTTTCTTGTAAAGGTAATCATAATGCCCTCACCTGTTACCAGTTCACCTTCCTAAAGTGGAATGTTTTAAAATGGTTTTGTTAATTTTTATTTCGCCACTTCCCCAACTTCTTTTTGCATGTGTTGCAGGCATCAAATTAAAAATTAATTTATAATTACCAAATACAACCAAGTTTGTCATTAAACCATTGAAAGAATTGTTTGTAATTCCTGTGAGTGATTTCTTTGTACTTATGGTGGTTCAATAAAGGTTCAAAAGAATTTATAGACTGCTGATTTTGTTTCGTTGCTTTTTACATATTGTCATAATGTCAGTGTTTCTGGATGGTATTTGTACATATGTATTATGTAGAGTTACAAAGAGACATTTTCTGATGATTTGTTTGAGAAAGCAATATCCATAACTTACCACAGCATATATGACCACCTGGAGCTCAGTTTTAGTTTCAAAGTCAAGTGGTTTGTTCAGAATGACAAATCCACTGTTGGGAAGGTCAATTCTGAAATAGCTGGAATCAGTCTAAGCAAAAGATACAAGAGTGTGATTAGGGATTTGGTAGGCTCTTTTTATGTGGGTCTGTCTTACAGAAATACAGAAAGGACCTCTGACAATGAGACATTTTGCATGAATTAATATGAAACTACTCCAAATAGAGTTATATATTATTTTCTTTCTTTTTATTCCTTATCTTAGTTCTTAATTCTACTCCTAATGTTATATTAACCATAATATTATTAATGGTAAATAATACATTACAAATAACTACAAAAAATGGCATTTCTACACTTTTAAACTCCTAAGAAATATGTAGAATTCCACAAATTGGAAAACCTCCCATGACCTTACAGTTATAAAAAAAAACAAGCTATGCTTTTATTTTTGGAACACTATACCATAACAGTGGCAAGAGACACCAATGGATAACAGCTGTATTAGCACTGGCATGTTCTGTAGCTACTTGTTTTTGTTGCCACATTAAAATGCTTTAATAAAAAAAATGTTCAAACTAATTCAATATGTACAATAATAAGCTTATGTGCAGTATGCTTATGTGGTGCGTCAGATGTGAACCATCATTTGTGCCATGGTAAAACATTTGATACAAATGCGAATCTGTTTAATCATAGCAAGCCATCCAAGAGGAGTTAACCTTTTGCAAACCCTGTGTTTGAGTGCAGGGCTTTAAGCATTACTTACAGATGATTTATCAATGACATATATGATTGTGTCCCCATCTGCATCTTTGGCTTTAACTGAAAATACCACAGAGTTCACTGCTGTCAGCTGTGGAAAACAACACATAACTTAATGGCACTTGCAACAAAGGCAACAGCAAATCAGATTTCCAAATGCTTTTTAGTTATATGCCTTTTTTGCCAAATAGTTTTAAATATAGCTCAACTTTCCCACCTTACCTCACTAATAGACCGTGGTTGAACAGTCTTGTCAAGAAAAAATGGCATGTTGTCATTTTCATTTAAGATCTCAACCATGATTCTGTATTCATTCTGAAACAAGGATGGATAACATGTATTTAATGTTTTTTGTGTGATTCATATTGGTGAGTTTTTCTCTGGCCACATGTATTTCATAAGCAATATTTTTATACAGGAAACAAAAACAAAATATTGGTCCTTTGCTGCTAGTTTTAGACTTGTGTTAATTTGCTGAGTTTAACATTTTGCAATCAAACAAAATATAACATGTACTGTAACTGCACAGGCAATATTTGATGTTTTATTTGTTAAATATATTAAATAATCAATAATTGGCATTATGTGCAGAGATGTACAGAAATGTGGCCTCTGTAGAGGATGTGCTTATTTATTACTTCGAAAATCAGCAAAACTGTGTGATTTCTGTATTTAGGGTAAGCAATATCGCAAAGCACTGCACCTGTTTTGTCTCCTCCTCATAACATGTTAGGGAGGCCATCAAAATTGACCCCTGGACCTGTTGATGGATCACAAAATGAACAACAGAACACAAATATTATCTGATAGTATTGTAGTGCTGTTCATGATAGGTTTTTTTTTAATGAGCTAAGCATGATTGGCATAATGAAAAGCACAAGCCCAACAGATGTTTTGGATCCACTCTGTTTAGGATTACTGCAGTAAGTATGATGCCTGTAGTTTGCTTGTAAAGGCTGAGCCTTTAGTGGCTTTTATACCTAATCATGATATCCTCACCTCTTACTAGTTTACATGCTTATTATAAAATGTTTCAAAATGGTGTAACTTAAATATTATTTTAACTTTTAAAACTGGTCAGCCAAACCATGTAAAGTCATTTATTTGTACTTTTGCTAGTTAAGTAAAGGTTCAAGAGAATTTACAGGTTGCAGATTTTATTTTTTATTGCATGTTTTTCAGTAAGTCCTGTGGAAATGTTATTAAATGGTTTCTGTGACACATAGTTCAGTTAATCTGCTTACCTCACGGTCCAAACCCCTTGAAAATGATGAGTTTAATCTGATTGTTTGACCCTCTAGGTAAAACCACCCAGCATTCTGTCCAGTGAGACACAGACGAATGCTGTTGGCCCCTGGTTCTCCAGCAATGGTGATATTTGCAATGAATTCTCCCATGGGGCTGTTCTCCTTGACCATTGCAAAGATGTCATGGCCACCGAGGCATAAACCAGCTGGCATTAAAACAAATGAGACATTAAATTGTTAGCCAACAAATTACGCAGTAAATGGTCTCTACAGCAGAAATAATCAGTTTGTAGTTCAACCTTGCTGGTATACAGTTAAAGATTGTAGCTCATGTTCTGACAATAGGCTAGGTTAGCCATCCTTTAGTCCTTCATCTCTGGTCAGTTTCTGACTGTAGATCTGTTGTTGGCTGAATATTTGAGTGTGGCGAATCCCTGTCAACCCAGCAGTGACACTGACGTCCAGCAACACTGCTCTGCCAGACACACTTGTACTAGCAACACATGCACAGTATCATGCCATGTCTACACCAGTGTCTGTATTCTGCTATCCAGAAGTTGACCAATATTGAATGGGATGATAGGTTGCTGATAAATACAGCAGCTGATGTGAAACAGTTTTGTAATTGTAACTTGTAAATTGTAACAACTCCTAAACAACCTTTAGGAAAATGGTCAGGGAGAGAAAGTCCAGAGTATGTGTTTCTGATAAACTCCTTAAATGCATTAATTTATTTATATTATGTATGATGTCTTTCTTGTGAGTTTTTCACCTTTTACAATGTGATAGGAAACATTCAGCACCATGTGATAAAAAAGTGTCCTCCAAGGCACCAGCATGGTGGAACGCCTTGCCTTTGCACTGCTCTGAGTCCCAGCTATAAAAGAAAAAGCACAAATCTTTAGACACAGGTGCACAGTACAGTTTGTTAGTTCCCCTAATGAAAAAACATACCCATTGAATCTGGCAATAAACAAGAAATTTTGATCAGGTGTGTTTAAACAGGGAAATTAAACTGTGCTGGAAACTGGCCCTCAAAAATTGTGCAACTGTGCCTTTCATAAAAAACATCACTTTGTCAGTGCTTCTGGTAACACGAAGGAAATTACCTTTATTATCTTTATCAATCACAAACACACACACACACACACACACACACTTCACCACTACCTTAGTGCATTTTCCAGATCTACACGTGATGTCTGCAAAGCTGCCTAAGGCGTTTTTTTTTTCTAATCCAGCTTAATTTGTCCAACAGTACTGCAGTCTTGTACTTTCCTTTGAGCACTGAATTTAGAGCATGGTTCCATGGTTTCAATCTGATGGGTTAAGTTCATGAATTAGCTTCTGCTACTGTATATTCAGCTACATTATGTATGTGTTAATTACACACTACCACTAGGTGGTGCACACTACCTTTTTTCCTGCTACTTGTTATTTTGACTTCACATTATGAATGAAAATTCTGTTAAGACAAGCTGTTCAGTGTAGAAACCATGCCATTGACCTAGGTAAAATGAGACCAATCTCTTTTCAAGTAAATGCTTAAGAAAGCTTGTGAAAGTCAAGTTCAACGTGACCACACACTTGCTTGCATACTACCAACTTGGACAGTGAAGAGGATGGAGAACTTGATGATGACCAGAGTTGGGTAGATTACTTTGAAAAATTATACATCTCAGTGTTTACTGACTTCACATAGAAGAACAATTTATTGTTCCCTAAAGGACCATTTGTTATCCCAATATCAAAATCTTAGGTTTTTAGTATGAGATTTTTGATTAATGGCTTTAATGCAATGTCTGTAACATTGTGGCGAAATGTGTATGCACATTTCCAGTAGTGATAACCAGCAACACTGATACTAAGCTTATCACACATGAAAAAGGTTCAGTGCACAGAAAAAATATGTAAAGCTGGAAATAAATTTTTTTATAGTGCTCTACTTTCCACAAATGCATTCATCAGAGAAATGTTTTTTTTATTGAAGTTGGTTATTATATTAATGAGGATTGTATGAAGTCAAATTTTTTGTCATCATGTAACATGCACTCCAATCTAAAAAAAAAAAACATTTCTGATTTTAGAGACAGCTGATAGTGGTGGCAATGCTGATAAGATTTACTGGAATATCTGTTGGCTGTTGACTCAGGGCTCTGTAAGGATTAGTGAAACAGGAAGTAGGTATGTGTCACTTCTTAGATTATTACAGAGACAATATGATTTCATATCATCATCTTCTTCATCACCCTTTGCTGTGTGTGTGTGTGTGTGTGTGTGTGTGAGTCAGTGGGGGTGTGGGGGCTGCTAATAAAAAAATAATGCTCTTACACAAAAGATTTGTCTGTTTGGCCTCTGTTGCAAATGCCTTTTTTTTAGATGGAAAATGGAAACCTTTAGTGTGTTCCGTAATGTTTTATTGTTGTGAACACAGCAGTACTGAAATGGCCTGTGGAGCAAATCAAGACATGCTTATATAGAAGCCTAATGACCCTCTCTCTGCAAAAGAAAGGCCCTCAAACTCATTAGCCCAGCTTGTAAATGGAACAATTTGGAGGCAATTAGTGAGATGTATGAAGGACTGAATGGTCTCTGAAAACGCGTTTTCAAAAGTGTCCACAACAAAACTACCATGTGGAAAAGTTCATGGCACTCACAGCTTCCAAGCAGCAAGGTAATAAGATCACAGCCAAAGCACAAATATAGCTTGAGTTATATCAGTCTGTGGACTGTCACTGAAAAAGTGAAAGTCAGTGGCACTACTTAAACACCCAGTTCAAATAAATAGACAAACTTTAGTCTGTCAGACTGCTGAAGCCAGAGTGCTTTAGAGACCTCAGAGTATAATCTATGTAGTGGAAAACATGGTGCCTACTCCATATGTCTCTCTCAGACACCCTGAACAGAAACCTCCAATCAGATGAATGATACACAGCAGAGCACTCTGAGACTGCACCATGGTTAATATGCACAAACAAAAAGCAACTAGTGTTTAGTTAAGCAAAGGACTCAAGGACACAAATAGGGAGCATACTATTAACTACAAGCTACATAGATTATGAGCCAAACGTGGTCCCCGCCTTGGCATTCTTTCCTCACCTTTTCTGTGTGGCTGTTCTCGTCTATCTCAGGGAATCCAGTAGTTTGTTCCAGCAGTGGCCTCCTTTATCTCTGGCCTCATGTCTCTACTGTATGAAGCTAAATGTGTGGACTCTGTGCTCCAAAGGAATGGCGACTGAGCGACAACAACAAATGTGACGGATTTCCCTTGCCTGCCAAGCAAGGGAGAGAGAGAGAGAGAGAGAGAGAGAGAGATTCAGAGAGAGAGAGAGAGGGACAGACAGAACAAGTGAAAAGTGTTTAACTGGAGAGTATTAAGAGCTCCCTTGTACAGCAGACATGGGGCTTAGAGGGCATTTCCAGGATGGGATAACTCTCTGGCAGCTGATAGACAGGTTAAAGTGAGAACAAGGGCTAAAGAGCTAATGTGAGCCAAGTTGGTTGTGCACAGCCACTTTCTCCACCAACTGCACTGCTTAAAACCCATAAAGTGAGTTGCCCAATTAATTACATTTCTATTTACTCTTTTTCTACATCAGCAGATTAAAACTTGCACTTGTGGCTTACTGAATTGTCATGAATTTTTACTTTTTAAATTTTATTTGTATGGAGAGGACTTTACACATAGAAGAAACTTTAGTTCTATATTATGATGTATACCACCTTGATTGAATAAATAAATTTTTTTTCACATGACAGCTACTATTTCTCTCAAAATTCTATATGCAAAGTTGCTGTAAATGGATATACATGGATAGTTTTGGAAAGGTACTATTCATTCTGTATTTTGCTTACAAACAAATGTGGGAATTGGGAAGAAGTTTAGGAAATTCTCTTTTTTTTCAAGTGAACTACATGTGAGAAAAGTGAGAAATAAATAATAGTGAATTACACCATGCTTCTGTTATCACTGGCTGTCATTTTGTTTACTCTGAAAAAAACTGCTGTATGATATATTTTACTAATACTACTACAGTATAATTTTGAGTTTAGCTTACTTGTTTTTTGCTTGCTGTGTGTGTGGAGTCAATTGAAGTAGGCATCATTAGAAGTGTGACTGTCTTGAGCTACAGTAGTTGATCCTCTGCCAGAGCAAGAGGTTGGCCACACTTGTCTCTCCTGACTCTCCTGTCTCTCTTTCACCTTTTAGATGGCTCTGACTCCACAGGCCTTTAATTACCTTTGACAAGGGATTACTTTGCCTACCTGGTGTTTTCTCTGTGTCTCCTCTTCACTGCATGCCAAAGTCAAATGCAGCCTTCAGGCCAGGCCACCCCCTTCACCCCTCACACTCATAGCTGCCAGTTGGGTATGGCTTTTACACTGATTATGTCTGGTCTCTGTTAAAGCCTTGGGTGTAGCTGAGCACACGAGCAGATAATTGGCTTAGTCTCCTTTAACCATGTGCTCTGATTAACTATTATTTCAGATTAAACGTGCCTACTTTTCTCAGCTATAATGTTGCACAGACATCTATTCACACATACCTCTTCAAACTCTTAGGTTAAAACATATGTCTTGCTTGTGGACCATCAAATGTGCTGGAAGGGTGTTACATCCAATACCAGGGCCTGTTGAATAGATCATCAGCCAGTGTGCTTCACAATCTCCCTCTTAGTCATTATCCTCTAATGATTGCGAAGGCCGCTCAAGGTTCTCCTGTCCTAGTGTTTAAACTGATACGTCTTAGACTGAACTCAACCCTACATTCTCTACTCCTGCATGCTAAGACAGGTGATTGCTGTGTTGTTGCACACGAGAGCTCAAGGCACACACTGGGACACATGGCACCATGGTCACACAGACATGCTGGCTTGCACGTGTATATTCTCAGAATCACACCAGACACGCTTAAAGGGTCATACACAGTAGTAGAGCTTGCACACACATATGTTTACTGTGTAGTACTGCTTTTAAAAAAGCTACATGTGAAAAACACATGTGAGACTAAATTGCCTAATTAGGTTCTATACCTATTTTATAACTTGTGTGAAAAACTGATGAAGTTTTAGATCATGTTTAGTAAGAAATACAGAAACTCACAATTTTTCAAGCACCCCTGTATAAATTCCACCTATATTTGGGCTGGTATTCTGGAATGTGCTGTACTAGCATTAGGGTGCCAAAACTATCTAGTGAAAATCAGTATAATATACTGATATTTCAATTATTAATAAACTATCAGGTGAAAATCAGTATACTCTCAGCAGCGTTATAGTTAAGTTTCGCTGTATGTTTGGGTTAGGGTTGGGTTTAGGATTAGGTTTTGGGTTGTAGTTAAGAATTAAATACAGAGCAAAGGCACTATAAGCATTGTATAGTAGGCTTTCCAAATAAAGCATTACTGCAATTTCTGATGAAGACCTAATCATCTCACATACATGTCTTACTTCACTTACACTCTTGGGCCTGAATGCAGTCAACTTCATTCTTAGCTTTCTTTCAGCATCTAGTGTAAAGTCTTACAGAAGAATAGATTGCACCAAAAAAGGAACTTCCCTGTGAATACCCAGAAGAAGGTGCAAGCTGTAGTGTGTGCGAGGAAAATATTTAGCTTTGGATTAGTGCTTCTGTATTAACTTTTCAGTATTCTGGGGCAGGTCACTATTACAGTAACAAAGCCTTTGTTATTCTCACCAGATTTCCTTGCATAATTAGGGGTCCAAGCGAAGCTGGAGCCCTATTGTTTTTACTCCGTTTTTTTCTTATTATTATTATTATTAGTATTTCACTTTTGGCCGGGAAAAGCGATGCTCCAGCCTAGCCTGTAAGAGGTTTTGAGAATGTTTTTAGATATTCATGTTCAGGACACCTAGATCTCCTGAGATGGGAATAATGACACATGTCCACTGATAGGTGGCGCTATTACAAAGGTCAACGCGTTTTGACCTCTAACTCGCAAATCCCATATCGCATGCCCTAAAGCTTGATATTTCTATCATCACTGAGTATACCTGAGTTTTTTTTGTATTGAAACTTTTGTACGAATTGTTTACCATTTTTATGCAAATTAGCAAGAAGTGCGAAACCTATTTTCGAGAACTCGTCCTACGGCAAAGGCCCAATCGGCGCAAAACTTTCTGCATTTCATCTACATAGCAAGCCGACAAAATATTGTTAAGCAAAAGTTGCTATTGTGAGAGACACGTAAGTTATAACTAAGCCAATTTTTACGTATTAGCTACCAAAATTGAAATTGTGAATATCTCGGCCGCAATAGCAGATAACAACACCAAATTCATGGCCCAAGTTCATAACACAATTTTGAGGTCATATGTCAATTTTGGGTATTAGCAAACACTAGGGGGCGCTATAACGTTGAGTAGTTTATATAACAGTAATGGCTTTATAGATTTTTACCAAACTCCAGATATATAGTTAGGGCACCATGTGATATGGTAATGATTTGAAAAAGTGGGCATGGATTATGATGAAAATCAGAAGGCTTCATAAGGGTGGTCCAGAAAAAGGATCTGCAAAGTTTCATACTGATTTTCACATTAATGTTCAGTAGCTCCAAAGCTACTGACATAGGAATAATGACCCAGTCCACTGATAGGTGGCGCTATTACTAAGGTCAACACGTTTGAACCTCTAACTCCCAAATCACATATCGTACACCCTAAAGATTTATATTTCTATAATCACTGAGTATTTCGGAGTCTTTTTTACATCAACACCTTTATACGAATTTTGTACTGTTTTTATGCAAAAAGTTCGAAAAGTATTTTTGAGAACTTGTCCTAGGCCTAAGTCCCGATTGGCACAAAACTTGCTGCATTTCATCTACATAGCAAGCCGACAACAGATTGTGAAGGAAAAGTTGCCATTGTAAAAAACACGCAAGTTATACTTAAACCAATTTTTACATATTAGCTTACAAAATTGAAATTGTGAATATCTCGGCCATATTAGCAGGTAACAACACCAAATTCATGGCACAACTTCATAACACAATGGTGAAGTAGTGTGTCAATTTTGGTTATTAGCAAATACTAGGGGGCGCTATAAACCTCAGTTGTTTATGTCACAGCAATGGCTTAATGGATCTGTATCAAACTTAAAATACATAGTTAGGGCACCACCCTAAGTAAACCCATGTGATATGGTAATGATTTGATGATGAAAAAAATACATTTGTCCTTTCAAATGTTAAAAATATTCTTCAAAATCACAGTTGTCAACCAAGGAGCTAGGATTTAACAGGCACGTTCCTTGGCTCTTCCTGAACGTTTGATACACTCTAACTTTTGCTGTCCCTGATTTCCTCTCAATCTTTTGTAGACGTCCTCTTTATGAGGAATTTAGGCTGGCGGAGAGCAAGGGCGCTGGGTTTGCTTGGACCCCTATGATAACTGCTTGCAGTTCTAGTTGTTCTTGCTACCTAATAGAAAAGCTTGTTCCAGTACAAGAGAGCAGCACTCACTTGTATATAGAGAATAAAAAACATATTTATGTTTTATATATAGAATTATAGAATTCCTTTATATATATATCTCAGTAGGCTTCTGTGACTACAGCATACAGTAAAGGCATCTAAGAAAGTGACAGACTGATTTGATGTGTGAATGTGTAGCTTAACCATGTCCAGCACTCTCTAGGAGGAAGCCCAGTACTTGCATTTACCACCCAGTACCTGCTTCAGCTGATCAGTCCTTCATTAAATAAAAAAATATCCTTGCTTTTTTTTTGCAAAACTCACTCATTGCCAAGATAAACAGTTTATTTTGCACTGTGCTGTAAACATATTTGAGTACTGAGCCATGCTTTATTGGAGAAACTGGTTTATTGCATTTCTGTTTATCTCACTTTCACTGCCAGAGGGCAGTGTTTCAGAGGAAATACATTCCATGAAAGTAAGGAGTCAGGGTTGAATGCATAATTGGTCCATTTAACAACATTCAGTCGAGAAGAACTGTCAAAACTTCTTGTTTTAAATGTGACAATTCTTTAGTCTCTTATTTTGTAAGCAGAATATTTTTGTCTATATCTGTTTCATTTAGCTTTTAAGACCTTATGACTGTATTTTTATTCTACTTTTCATGCGCACAGGTCACTTCCCATCCACACCCCGGCTGTCTCATACTATCACTTCCCTTTTGTTTCTCTCTCCCTTTTTAAAGGCCAATTTTTTACTTGGCTTGATTTTGTTTAGTGACCGTTCTGCCATTGTTCTAATCCACTGACCTTTCTTGAAGACTGGCAGCACAATTAAACAAGACTGTGGGGGCACTCAGGTCAGAAATATTTCTTTTGTAAATGAATCAGAATGTTAGGTGCATAAATCTATCTTGAAAAACTTTTTCCCCCGAAATTATACGTATAAGAGCCATAGCTTACATTATTTACATAGGTTTACATTATTTGGTTTATGGATTTGTTTAAGGATTGCTAACATTTCCTTATTAGGAAATCAGACAATCCTGCTTTATTAGTTCATTCTGCATGAAAAAAAGTTTTCTCTATCAGTGGAAGTATTTTAAGGCGTTAATTAAACTGTAGATTTGTTTGCATGGAGCAGTCTTTTTCATTCACAGTGTTCTGAAGTGTTCCAATGTTTTTTTTTGTTAGAAAATATTAAATATTTCCAAAACCTCACTTAACAAAAGAACAACGAAGTTCCAAAATTTCATCGCTAGTTAATTTACCAAGATAGTTTGCTACTGTTGGTTTGGACCATTTCTGTTAGTCAGGTGGCTATGAAATTTTGGCACAGTGTGAATGACTGCTGATATTCTTATAAAGGTAAAATAACATACAAAAATTGAGATAGCATCTTGCTCCAACAGCAACAATAACGACACCGCCTTCCCAAGTTGTAAATAGCTCAGTTGTGTCAGATTTATGTCTAAAGTTTATATACTATTAGGGCTACAGACATGGACAAACCACTGGGGAGAGGTAAGATTTTTGTTAATGGTGGGGGGTGTGCACCAACAAATTTTACTTTACATTTTTTTACATCACAATGTTACATGGTTGACTATCATATCATAAATTGTAATTTGTTTTGCATTTTATCAATATATTGGGGGAGCATTCTGAGCATATTTAAATAATGCCATATATACAACAACCAGCCATAACGTTATAACCTAACAGTTATAGTAAATAACAATAACTCTGGGTGCAGAAGTCTGGGCACTTGTACAGTCATTGTGATTGTGGTGAGAGCAGATAGCTAAGAGAAAAGCTAAGATGTGCAAGATGGATGTATTTGTTGTTATGGATGTATAGTTGACTGTGCCACCCTAGGGAACTTCTCCCCAAAGGAAATTATATGACTTTTAAAAAAAAAGCATCACTGATCTGTTACACATTGTTATTCCAAAAATGTACTCATTTTTTCACAATCATTTGAAAACAAACAATTAAGGTAGGCAGAGGCTTTAATCTGCAGGTAAGAACAGATGCCAGGAACAACTTGGCATACCAATACTACACACAACAACTGGGTAACAACACCACACTACATTGTACAAACTCAGTGGTTCAATGAGTCTTGTCTCATGTGGTCACCTGAGGGTGTCATTATTCCCCCTTTGCTTCCCTTCTCTCTTTCTGATTTTCTTCCTCATTTTTTCCCTTTTTCTTTCCTTTCCTCTTATTCCTCCCTTTTTTCCTAGGCCCCTCCTCCCGAGTACCCTAGTTTTCCCCTCCTCCATAGCTACTCTGTTCCTCCCCCTGTTGCCCTCACATGCCTTGTCACACCCCTTGTTTCATTCTCAGCACTTCCCTGTGTTTCATTGGTTTTTGTCTGTTTTAGTCCCACGTGCTTGTTTCATTTTATTGTACAAGTCTAGAGGTTCACTCTTCCTGTTCTCCCCTCCCTCATGTGTCCACTAACTTCATTGGTCTATTCCCAACCCTAGCCCTGCCTTTTCTGTTTACAAGTGCCTCAAGTGCTCACCTGTTCCCCAATCTCATTAGTGTCCCAGGTGTTTGTCTTACTCTGAGTGTTTCTACCCTCTTGTTTGCCTAGGCTCTTGTTGGAGTGTTATCCTTTTGTGGCTGTCTTGTGTGAGTTTTTGGTATCTGGATCATGTCTGTAAAACCTGTAAAGCCTTGCTCTGCTTTCCTGTGAATATTGCTTAAGTCTTGCTTCAGAGTTGGTTATTTAAAGTCCAACAACCATGGAGCCTGCTCACCCTCTTGTCTAGCCTTATCTCTCCCAGGGCTTACGGCAGCTGGTCACAAGAAAAAAAGGCCTACCACTACACACCACCTATGAGCATACTACTCCAATGAAAAAAGTAGCTGCACAGAAAGACCACCTCCCTCTGGAGTTCAAGTTCAAGTTCGGTTTACTGATCATATGTACTATGTTAACGTTGGGTCAACAGTACAATGAAATGTGTTGGACAAGAAAAACCAGTAAACCCAGCAAAATAACATGATAAATAAGAAAGAATATAAAATAAAAGTAAAAATAAGATTTAAAAATATATATGTATATATATATATATAAGAAGAGTATTTACAGATATATAAAGAAACTGCGTGAAGGGCACATTGTGTAAAGTGCGATGTGCAGAAGTGAAAAAGTGACCA
>JBBPDA010000126.1:18167587-18179066 GCA_037974385.1 Arnoldichthys spilopterus
CTGTAACAGGCAGGAGTAGTTGTCCTGTAGTTGGTGATAGCCTGGATGTCCAGCCATAGGTGTCACCACTATTATTGAAGTGGCTGTGGATCTTCTGGGTGTTGGCAAGCTTTGCTACCTTGATGGCTCGGGATAGTTTGGGCCTTGCTGCTCTTAAGACCTCTTTATCACCCGCTCTGAAAGCGGCGTCCCGGGCCTTCAATGGTGCATGCACCTCTGCAGTGATCCATGGCTTCTGGTTGGGATATGTGATGATGAACTTGGAGACAGTAACATCATCAGTGCACTTGTTGATGTACCTGGTTACTGATGCTGTGTACTCCCCCAAGTTAGTGCAGTCACTGGTGGTTGCAGCCTCCATGAACATGTACCTGTCTGTGTTTTCAAAACAGTCCTGAAGAGCAGAGATGGCTCCTGCTGGCCAGGATTTCACCTGTTTCAGAACTGGTTTTAAGCGCTTCACGAGTGGTCTTTATGCTGGAATTAGCATAACAGAGAGATGGTCTGAGTGGCCCAGGTGGGGGCGGGGTTCAACTTGGTACATGGCTGGAATTCGTTTATGCTGTTTCTGTTACTGTTACTTACTGTTTATTTATATGGTGAGCATATAGTCTGTGAAAATATCACTCTGTCATTTATAAAATTTAATATTCATCTCATCTCTGTTCCTCTGTCTCAGATTTTTCAGGATCCCATCATACATCGTTCATTTCTTGATCAGGTGGTTCCTCTAAGTAAGTAATGTATAAAGTATATAATCCAAGTATTTTCCCACATTTTTCTAGATACCAGATCATAAAAGTTTCCTCATCGTGCTTTCTCGGTCTCTTTTCACTTTTTACAGGTTGCCATGTTTGAGGAAATATTCTGTGTTGTGCTTTTTATTGATGTGGTGAATAAATAGTCTATGAAAATATTACTGGATTCCTCTCTCGGCTCAAAATGCCCAGGCCGATTTTTTGTCCAAGTCCAGCCCTGACTGTGCCCAATATTAAATTGTGCTTTTTTAAGAGTTATTTTAAAGTTTCAGCATCAAAAATAAATGTAGAGTCTGGCAGATTTCATGTAAAGGCCTGTCTATAGAGGTGTCTACTTTCTGTAAAATTTGATCACAGATACTATGAAGTACGGGCAGGTTTAAACACGTTTTCCGGTTAGGTGACTTTGGTTACTTCAGTGGAAATTTATTTTCACCTCAAAGGGAACATTTTTAGAGTAGGATGACAGTTTTTGACCTGCAGTATAAATGAATTGGTCCCATATTATTTCTGGGACTGAGACTCTGCGTCTGAAAGGTTTTAATGAACGTTTCATCTTGTACATATACACTGATTAGCTTTAATATTAAAAAACACTGACGGGTAAAGTAAATAACACTGACTGTCTAGTTATTTAATTACAAGCTGGGTGTATTAAGGAGGTCCACTACTTCCCTATGGGTATTTGCACTGCTGCTAGGTTTGTTTATACTTAAGTCATTTAATTCAATGTTTTTAATTCAAATAACAATATTTGTACTCCAGACTAGTTTTAGACCTCTCTACCAACTGTTTGTTTGTCTTTGTGTGTGTGTGTGTGCATGTGTGTTTGTGTGTGCAGTATCCCTTTAGAGCATGCCTTCATACAAGTGTGCCATTAACCACTATCCCCTGAAGCATACTGTCACACTAGTGTGATTTGGAATGTTAAACATTTAACATTGCAACCCATTTTAACTTTCTACGCAACAACAGAAGTTAATGGCAGTTACAGTTTACAATTGACACGCCATCATCTTTACACTCAGAGCTTCTGTATTCTGCTGCTTCTGTAATGTTTTACATTTTAAAGTCAACCAATGAATAAATCACACAAAACACGGCAGACGAGTTCACTCCAGATCAAGTTCACTTCACGTCTCATCGCGTCTTCTCGTCGCCATTACGTTTCATGTCTTCCCATGTGCTCCCTGTTCTCATGTTGTGTTTTCTTTTGACTTAGCCCCACCTTGTCTCCGCCCCTGCCACCTGTCCCTTGTTTTTTGTCTCCTCCCTGTCCAAGTGTTCCTAGTTTTGAATCTGCTTTTTTGGAACAGTAGCCTTGGGGGTCTGCAGTCTCACAGGCAAATTCTAGAATGTTTGTGTACAATGCTGGCACATGAAGAAAAAACTCATAAGCAATGGGCTTAACTTTTA
Source organism: Arnoldichthys spilopterus (assembly GCA_037974385.1). Taxonomy (NCBI): domain Eukaryota; kingdom Metazoa; phylum Chordata; class Actinopteri; order Characiformes; family Lepidarchidae; genus Arnoldichthys; species Arnoldichthys spilopterus. Next base: position 18,169,762 of record JBBPDA010000126.1, read on the forward strand.
AAAAACTCCCCCGCTAAAGAGTTAAATAAAATATGAAACACATGCTTAACTTACCAACAACAACAGGCAACACCTTCATGGCTTTACGTTCACGGCCACTCACTCTGCTGCTCTTGCTGTGTCTCCGTACCCTGCGGCCCTCGTGATTCTTCCCCAAGCCATTCTCTCGCACACTTCCATCCTCAGTGGCCTTCTCTGCGTTCTCCGCGTCTGACACACTGTCCATCTGTGTTGTCATAGGATCACTGTCGGCTGCTGGGCTTTGCCCCTCTGTGTGGTCGTCTGGGCTCAGATTGACTGGGCTGGTGGGGGACAGTGTGCTGGCGGGTGTGGCTGAGAGCGAGGTGGGACTGAGGCCTCCTGGCATGAGATACACCACCTTCTCCCTGGCCCTGCCTTTCTCCCGCTGCAGTGCCGCCCCTAGTCGTAAAGACAGACTGTGCCGACCCCCAGGCGCCCGGCTGAGACGTGAGCGACTACGGCCTGAGCTCCAGCGCTTCAGACCCCTGAACATCCAATAGTAGAGCAGGAGCATCACAGGGCAGGGTACAAAGAAAGAGCACACAGAGGAGTAGACCACAAAGTTGTTGTCTTCCAGCTTGCACACATGCTTATTCCTGTTGGGCACCTGGTTCAAGCCAAATATGACAGGACTGGCCACACCAAGGGACAGCACCCAAGTGGCCGTGATCAGGGCCAGCTGGCGAACACTAAACTGGTTCCGGTTGTACTTCAGAGGAACAACCACTGCTATGTACCTGCAAACAGAAAATTTGTTAGAAGTATTTTCTTTCTGTTCTGATTGAATCACTAAAAGTTTCTCTAAAAGTTCAATGGACATCAGGTCTGCCCCAACTGTGACAAGTTTTAAAATTAAGCTTAAAAACTGCCTTGATTTTCACTGCCTTCAGTTAATCAATTAACACTAATTTTATAAAATTTACAAAAAAACATATTTTAAATTATTAATTTATTCTTTCATTTTATTGCCTGCTTGTACTTACTTTTCTTTTTATGCTTTTATGCTTATTGTATTATATGTGTAAAACACAGAAATATCTGTTTATGATCATGTTTTATAAATATATGTAAATTAACCTGGCTTACCTGGGCCTGTCTTTTATTCCACTGAAATAAATACTCTGATTGACGTGTTGATTTATTTGTCTCAAACAAAAGTAGTAAGTTTGCTTGGTAACACTTAGATATAATTTTAAATTGCTATTTTTACTGTGACAGTGCATTTTTTTGGACTACATTACTGTGAACTAATTTGCTCTTCCTCCAGTATATCATCTAATGCCATTACCTTAATGAATCCTGGCCATCTGAAAAAGTGTTACTGAATTTGTGTAAAAGAAATCCCAAATATTCTGATATTGTTTATTCTTTCTAGATACAAGCAAACATGTTCAAACCAAGAAACCAATTTCTGAAAGAAACTGATTTCTTCTCACTGTTTCAAAAGCAGATGTCTGGGAAAATAAATTAATCTTGCATTACGCACCAAACTTTGGGCACCAAGGGTAGTAACTGTTGTACCAAACACGCAAGAATGTTTATTTCAGACACTTGTATGAGATTTTGCAGTAGATTAAAACAAAAACACTTCTTATTGTTCAGGAGATTGTGTTTATTCAAGCAATAAGCACTGTTTATGCTTCTTTAATTCTTCTCAACCCCTCATTTGACCTTCATTTTTCAGTGATTAAAAGATGTCCTGTTCACCCTTTTACAGATTTAGAATTCAAACATTAAATCCCAGAGACATACAGAGACCATTAAATATTTAACACACCCAACAAAGCCTGCTTTTGTAGTGTCTTCACGCCCCAGAAGCTCTTGAAGTGGTGAAATATTGTTTACTGCTTGTGTAGAGGCAAACTGCATTGCTTGGGGGGAGGGGGTTGTGTTGGAGCTTCATTAGTGGAGTTTAGCTGCATGTTGTGCACAGGAGACAGTTCCTGATTCACCATCTGAATTGACCACGGGGAAGGCAAGAGAACACAGAGCAACTGCAGTGTGTGCATGAATTTATATTGACATGTAGAAATGGGCTCACTAACTAGTAATGCTGCTTTTTTTTGTTCAGTGGACTCTCACAGAAAACACCACTTCTTTATTATAGTTAAATGTATTTCATGGCTTTTTTCCAGCCAAGATTTACACAAGGGCAGGTGTACAGTTTAGGGTAGGAATGTGTTGCAAACATTAATATTGATTCTGATCACATTATTCAGTATGATTATGCAGAAAGTGTAATTTCTTTTCATCTATTTTCACAAAATAACTAGACTGATTTTTATTAATTAATTAAATAATGCTTAGTTTATTAATTAGGTTATAAACATTTATACATTAAACATTTATAAACGATTCATAAACAGGTATAAAACATGAATTTTCCTGCACAGATTGGTGATTTGCCTGTTTTAACACACCTACCAAACCTGTGATAAGGTGATAAGTAAAATCTTGTGTGTGTAACAAGAAAAAATGGCTATTCAGGAGGAGATCAGAACAAAGATTTCTAACCCATGGTATAGGTAAACATGGGCTCAAAGTTTTACAAGGAACAGGTCCTCATGGCATGTATTTATTGTAAGTCAATGTAAATAAACATATTAAAATATTTAACCTGTTTATAATGGCAGTCTCATTGTAAAGTGTTACCGGATGACCCCTTAATACCTGTAAAAATGTATAAACCCCTTAAAAGGTATACAGATTTCTCTGGACTCCAATGACACTTTCATATTTTTTTCATTTTATTTTTTTAAATACAAATTGATTAAAGTTCATTCATTTAAAATTATATTCATTTATGTTAGATCTTCAGTTATCTTCAGTTACAAAAATCTGCTGAAAATGTTGTTTACATGAGTATTTAGCTCAGAGTTGGCATACAATTGACCTCTATCTGTGATTTATTTTCTAAATAAAATAAATGAAACAAACATAAGTTATGGTGAGCAGTGTGGGATCAATTGTAAGGAAATGGAAGCTGCACCAGGCCACCCAGTCTAGACAAGGCCATCTCTAAAAACAACAGCATCAGAACAGAAAGGGGGCTTTTAAGGGAAGACACAAAGAAAAAGCTACAGGAGTTAAGTGGCTGGATAGGGGTGAAGGTATACCTGTTAACAATATCAAGAGCTCTTTGTACAACAGGCCTGTACAGGAGGGTGGCTGGAAAGAAGGCAGGTAAATTTTGTTTATATAGCACCTGTCCTATACAGCTAGTTAAACTGTACTGAAGGCCTATAGAAATATTTTCAGTCTGGATTTGAAAGTGCCAGGGCTCTTCTAATACTCTTGTTCAACTGGTTTCATTTAAGAGCAGCATAATAGCTAAAAGCTGTTTCTGCACGCTTCTCTAGTCTTTATCATAGGCATGACTGAATCATTCCTAATAATTTGAGAGATCTGTTCAACTCATTTCACTGCAGCATATTAGATGCTGGGCCTACACCATTAAGTAATTTATAGACCAGTAATAGAACCTCAGAATCTACTCTGTCTTATGCAGGTAGTCATTGTAATAATTTAAGGATAGGATGGTGTGTTACTTTCTGTTACAGTGGGAACTCTGGCAGCTGCACATTGAATCTGAAATTGAAATTCTTTGTCCAGTTAAGAGTCCATTACACTAAAAAATTGCCATGAATTACTTGATTCAAATGTGTACATTCATCTCATATAACTGCAATATATCAAACCAACACGATTAATTCCAAAACAGTAAATGAAAGGCAGTTATTTGTTTGGTGAACATATTGAATTAAAGTTGGACCAGTGTAAATCACATAATTTAAGGCACTTTTTTTTCAGTGTGCAGTAATCAGTCCTGCTAGAAATACAGGCATTACATGAGTTTTACCATGTCTGCTTTAGTCAGAAAATGTGTTGTTGATGTTTTTAAGGTAACAAAATGCTGATTTAATAACTGCTTTGATATGATTGCTAAAGCTGAGATCAGAGTACCGTAATACAGCAAGGTTACTTGCAAATTCCTAAATCCAGATAAGCAGCTAGTATGTGCCTTTCATTGCTGTTCCCAAATAAAATCATCTGCTATCCATTATTTTTGTTCAAGTGAAACATGTGGACATTTTATGGAGAGAGGGCCAAAAAAATCTAAGAATCTGCATAGCTGTGGTAAGATATCTCCTAGTCTTGTAGGATGTGGCAAAGAGAAGATATGTATACATTAAATTAGAGAAGCTAATACTGAAGAAAACAATATATCAAAACATGTTTGGAGTTTGCAAGAGAGCATCAAAGGGTCCCTGGTATAAATGTGGCACATGTTTTTGAGCATAACAGTTTGCAATAAAAATACTATCTGGGAAAACTTTCAGTTTCAGTCATTTGTAATCCAGACAAACCTGATGATTTTAAGGGGACTGAAAATATCTGTAAGGCACATTTTAATGGGTTGAGGGGAGCTAAAAGCTGTTAATATAGTACAGTAGATATAAAGTGTGTGTGAGTGCCAATGTTTGTGTGTTAAAATATTTGTCTTACCTGTCAACACTGATAGCGCACAGATTCAGGATGGAGGCAGTGCAGAGCATCACATCCATGGTCATCAAAGCATCACAAATATACATGCTCAGAGTCCACTTTCCTCCCAGGAACTAAAATACACACATTTAGACTATATATGAAAGCAGACAATATGCTACAGTAATTATATTATTCTAGAGTGTGCCTTTTCATCAGTTTTATTTAAATTTAAAATGTATGTCCATCTTCCATCCAAAAATGCATTCAATCCTATTCAATACAGTAAGAAATTGCCAATAGCTAGAGAATAGCTAACTGAAATTAGGCAGGTTGGAAACAACAATGACAGAACATGCTAAAGTGCTAATATGGCTGGTGCCATGTCAACATTTTTTCTTAACTTTCCATAGGCATACAAATTAAAAATTAAATGCAAAACAAGTAATTGTGTTTTTTTATCAAACATGAGGTGAGCTATTACATCTAGTGGTTGTTAGTGTTCTTTAACAGTTGCCAAAAAAGCATAGCATTGTCACAAATGAAAGGTGGAGAGGTGGTGTTGGAAGTAACTGCAGTGGAGGTTGCTTTTAAGGGTTTTTTATTATAAATAAACAAACGAAACGCTAAATAAAGAGAGTGAACAGAGAGAGACGTACAAAGACCAGCAAACACAAGACCAAAAACAGGAGACTAAATAGAGGGGACCAATTAGGAACACCTGACAAGGGACGTGATGGCAGGAACAAGAAACAGGTGTGAGGCGGGGAAAGGGCGTGGCTAGGTAAACAAAACACAGACAGGACACGTGGAGCGTGACAAGCATGGATATGTCCGTTGAACTGATGTATTGACAGAAATGGGTAGAGTAGCCTAAACCTACATTCACATAAAAGTATTGTAACCAGTAAATTATTTAATATTTTTTTGAGATTGCTCAGTGGGAGAATAATCCCTGCCCCCTCACCACCAACCAACACACACACTATGTGATGGCAGGTTAAAAAGGAATTCATTTTGATAATTTTTCTTGTAATTAAATGTGTAAATATAGGGTCTAAAAATTGAACTACATTATCAACAAAATAATGATCCTAAGCACACTTGCAAATGCACCAAGGAATGTTTAAAAAGCCGAAATGGAAGGTTAAGGACTGGCCTAGTTAAAGCTCAGTTTTGAATCCTATTGAAATGTTGTGGAGGATTTGAAAATGGCAGTAGAGCCAACAAAACCCACAAAGATCTTGCAACTGAAGGAATTTTCCATGAAATAGTGGTCAGAAATTTCTGAAAAAGCTGATGTCTGAGACTGGTGGACAATCATGCAAAGCACCTAAAATAAATTATTTCTGCTAATGTGGGCAATACTATGTTCTGAATCAAAGGATGTACCTTCTTTTTGCACTAATATTTTTGACAAATACATTTTTTAAAAAGCTACCTTCCTTGTGGTCATGTTCAAGTATATCACCTGTTTCTGTAGGCACTGTGTCAAAGAGGTTGAAATGGTTACTTGTTGAATTGAAAAAACTATTTCCATGGCATGCACTTAATATTTTACATGACTGTCTTTATTTAAGTTAATTTATCTGTGTAATCATAACTACTTACTATCCATCACTGCATTCTGAGTTTTAAAAAATTCAATCACCAACCTTTGAGCAGCCTTTTTTATTGTTGCCTAATGTTAGTAGGAAACTCATACATTCTTTGCGGAAAATGTTTTCTCTCTCACAGCACAAAAAGACAAATAAGCTGTTGTCAGGGGAGCTTTGAAGAAGTTACAGCCCTTCTCCTAATGGCTGTAAGTCTCTACTCCTCTGTTTTTGGAAAGCCTCCAACCACATATACATAAATTGAGGTTTCCCAAAAGTATTATTAAAAGTAACTTTGCCTTAGATATCAAAAGTCATTGTAAGGTGAAAGAGGGTGTTCTTGGTAAACGTTATCCCTGAGATTTAAGAGATGTTTTGGGTGTGTTTTAAAGGTGAGAGATCCCACTATAGCCATTTGAGAATCAAATGCTTGGGTTCGTGGTTTGTGAAACTTCTTCAAGCCTCCATGAAGTTGCTTGAGTGAAAAACAAAAGTGCATAGAATGAATCAAAGCAAATTGGGCCTAATCTAGAATAAAGAATCTGGTATAAATACTGTAACTTTGATTTACTAAAACATTATTTCAAACCATTATACCTTCACTAATATTCATAATTTTTAAGTATCTGTTTCCACACATTTGTCTGATACTCTTCCTGCTAATCCCCATACGCAGTCAGAAAAGAGGTATTTGTACTTAGTTTATGTTTACAACTCATCTACGGTCCACCATATGGACCACAGTGTACCTCTGAAGGTACATTCTTGTTGTTTGTACCATTTATGTTGAGGACTAAAATTTACCAGGACAGTACCTTTTGTTCTAACAGTGTTGGTGGAAGTAACCTGAAGCAGTTCTACTGTCATTCACCATAGGACTCGTTTGTTCTTACCTCTGAGTAGACATATAGCGGCAAGACTAGAACTGCCAGCAGCAGGTCTGCCACAGCCAGGCTCACGATGAAGTAGTTGGTGGCAGTTTTGAGGGACCTCTCAGTCAGCACGCTGAGGCACACCAGCACGTTTCCCAGGATTATGATGAGGATAAGGGGCACGCCACACACCAAAGCCAGGTAGTTGTACTGTTCATGGGCCTCTTCAGGCCCATCGCTGAGTGTCACATTACTGGCCATGGTGCCTCTGGATTCTGACTCCAGCCTGTAGTCAGCATCTTTGGAGAAGGTTTGTTGGGTTAAAGAGCTGTATGTGTGTTAGGAATGTGTGAGCAAGTCTGCATGGCTGTATGTATGTGCATCTACATGTCTGTGAACATGTGCCTGGGTGTTCATGTTTGTATTATTATATTATTTGGGTCATGGACAGTTCTCAGCATAGCTGTCACACTGACATGAAAAAGTTTGTATGTTCAACAAAATATCCAACAAAGAGCATAATAACTATACAGTCTCTCATATATCAAGTCTCATATCAAGTCTTTCATAACTATACAGATGACAGGCTAGAGAAGAGCTAATCAAATTCAGACCTTGAATCCTATATTTTGTACTGACCTGTTGATTTAACTTTTTGGCCACCTAGTGACTGCAGTTTGCACGACCAGATATTGGATTCAAGATTGGATTTGCAGACCTCTGGGCTACAGGAAGTGCTTGAATAGAGTAGTTATCATCTCTAAAAATACAGCAGCACACTGGAGCCACAAGGTAGTTTCTAGGTAAGAAGCTGTTTCTGAAGTGAAGTGAAAGTGACTATTTGTCATTGTGAACACAGCTATGCAGAGAACTCAAGCACCACAACGAAATGTGTCCTCTGCATTTAACCCATCACACGTGCAGCAGCTGGCAGCTATCAACAGCACACAGGGAGCAGTGTAGCAGGATGGTACCTTGCTCAAGGGTACCTCAGTAGTGCCCAGTCCAGCATGTAAACCTGTGACTTTCAGGTCCCAAGGGCAATGTCTTAAGCACTAGGCCATTACTGCCACAGTTGCCATTGTCTGAACAACGCAAGAGTTTGTCTTATCCATGGGATACCTAATTAGGTATTGCAATATAGATTGTTCTATAACATTATACTTACATCTGTACTTGAAACACCATGCAGATACAGCTCAGTGTAGTAAGTTACAGTGTAAAGGTGTTTAGATAATGTGGGATAACTGTACAGCCGTCAGTGGTCAGCAAGTTAACATTTAATAATTTGAAAACCATTAGGTCAGCAAAATGTTTGTTTGATTTAAGCATCCAGTAGGTATAGGTGTATAGTGTAAGCAAGATATAAGTTTAAGCATAATATTATTTTGCACAGTTAAGACCCTAGAAAAAGAAGGGAGAAAATATCAGGCTGCTTTTTTAGAAGGACAAACAAACAGATCAAATGGAAACAGAGCCCAGCCCTTGCATCACCACTGGACCCCAGAGCAGATACCTGAGGCTAGTCAGAGTCAGTACAGTCAGACTTCACCAGGACCAAGTCTACCACCCCCAGGTCAGAGCACCTAGTGACCCGAGCCTCTCCAGTATGTGTGTACAGTACAGTGTATGTGTGTGTGTGTGTGTGTGTGTGTGTGTAGGTTTGTTATAAAGAATTCTAGTGAAGTGATACTACCTGCCACAATGCAGAACACTGGGTAAAGTAAAGTTCCACTCCTAGTTTTAATCAACAACCACAGGATTTGTTTATGCTGCTTAGATACCAGGTTAGGATTACACACTACTTTTCTGACATGGTCTGTGGAGACCCCCCCCAAACTAAACTTGGCCACCCCATATGTAAAAAGCTTGTTCCGACACTGATGATCATCCTCTGATGTCTCATGTTCCCACACATCCAAACAGAGCACAGATGTGTTCCCATATGTAATCCACCCTTGCAGACTGAGGTTGCTCATTTAATCTCTGCTCACATACAGTATATACCTTGAGAAAGTCCCATAGAGTGATGTGCTGGCTGCGACGTGGCTGATGACGTCAGCATCCACAGGGCTTGTGTTCCAGCACTGTGTGGCAAACATTAGGAATGTGTTGTCAGTGCACGTGGTTGCCATGCTCACACCTCATTTCTGGAGGCAGATGCACCTGTATAAAGAGAAGAGGGGTGATAATTGAAACAGAAGTCTCTACTGTGTACAGGCAGAATCACCATTACTTGTGAAAGCAAGAACTGTGAATATCTATCTATCTATCTATCTATCTATCTATCTATCTATCTATCTATCTATCTATCTATCTATCTATCTATCTA
>JBBPDA010000126.1:18179166-18196297 GCA_037974385.1 Arnoldichthys spilopterus
ATATGAACACCCCTTTCTGCCAAAGACCTGATCTAAAGTCATCATGGCACCTCTACACAAGGAACCGCTGCTGCCCATTTATACTAAGAACTATTATTTTTATATATATTTAATTTATTTTATTTCTTTTTATTGTTTTTGGTTCCTCCCAAGATTTCTTCCTACTGCTAGGGAGTTTTTCCTTGCCTCTGTCACCCTTGGCTTGCTCTTTCGGGACTCAGGCCCGGTTTCTGTAAAGCTGCTTTGTGACAACATCAGCTGTAAAAAGTGTTATACAAATAAATTTGACTTGACTTGACTTCACATTTAAATCAGGTAATTCAAGGCACATTTTTTTCCAGTGTTTGTTACCTCAGTGTTCCTACTGGTGGTGCGAAAGTAAACAGAAAAAGCTCCCTGAAGGTGTATAGTTCTCAGGGGAGCTTCCCAGTGGGTAGGTCCTCTTAGAAAGTCCTTATAACTGTTTGTTCTGAAAGCATGCTATTTGTAGATAATAAAATAATCTGACACAAAAAAAATTTCTGAAGGAGCTTTTATTAAAAAAAAATTCTGTTTTATAAATACCAGATTTTCTTATAATTGCTGTCAGTATCTAACTCTGCTATAATTTGCTAGTGATAATTGAGCTAGTGTGGAGACTGGGTTCAAAAGATGCTGGTCGTCGATGACAGCGCACCATAGCTCTGTTTGAAATTCTCTCCTCTCTCTACTACAGGTGAGGGTTGCCATGACACCCAGCGCTGTGTGTAGTGGAATAAAGAGAGAGGCTCTTGTCGACATGCACATAAATAAAAACCCAGACGCATCGTTTCCCTGCACTTCACACGATGCGCCTCTGCCTGCTTCTCCTAATCAGAACGCATAATTGAGAGAAGGTTTTTTTCCTCTTTGTCTGTCAACATTTACAAAGAATTGGATCATCCCATGTCTTTCCTTCTCTCTCACTGTTTTCCCCTTTTCCTTCCTCTCACTGTCTGTCTCTTTCTTTCTTTCTTTCTCTCTTTCTCTTTGCTCTCCCCTTTTCCTTTTTTTCTCTTGATTTTCTACCTCCCTCTCTTTTACTTGCCCTTTCTTTTTCTTTTCCTTTCTTGTTCTTTCTCTCCCTTAGACTTTCATTCATCTCTTTCACATCTGTTGTCTCTCTTACTGTCCCCCCCTCTCTCTCTCTCCCTCTGTCTGTTCTGCTCCCCAGGTTTATTTATAAGGTGTAAAGGTTAGTTGATATGTGGATGTATTATCAGCTTGCCTGATAATCAGAGTCTTTGCTCTGGATCTTGAGCTCAGTTTAGAAAGGCGCAGCTTTATGAGAGCTGTTTATGCTCCTTGTCATGGCTCTTCCTGTCTGTTTAACTGTGTAGATTTTAATTGAAATTTAAAAGCTTGTCTGAGAAGCATCTGTTTAATCCCCTGCTGTCCGAACACACACACACACACACATTCACTCCCCCGATGTGCGTTCCTGGCACTCGCCATTCGGCTAATCCATCTGTACGGCCCTTGTACCCAGCGTTCCGCTTTAAATGTCATCCCAAGTGGGATCACGCCATAACGGGAGCACTGGGAAGAAGGCGACGTACAAGAGCGGTGGAAAAAAAATAAACACCACAAACTTACATAGGGTGAGGATTTTATCAGGATGAAGATGTTGCGAAGCTGCAAATGACACAACTCATCAGGGTCACACATTCAGGCTTCCTGGAGGTAAACAAGGACATCCATTTATGTCGAGTCTTGAGAGAGATGTGAACATAATCATGATAATAAACTTAGAAATACCGTGGTGGCCACATGAGCCATCCGTAAATGTTACAAGTCATTGCCTCCCCACCTTCACGCATGAAGGCTTTTCCATTGTGTTCCACTCAAACGTCTGTTCTCTGATTAGAGGCGCTTTATTAGACTCACACACTGCAGCACCTTTTGCCTGTGTATGGTGCTTAGATGTGTGCTAATTTCTTCTGCACTCCTCACAGAGAAGTCTGCCTATGGTTGTGAGTAGAAACTGTATTTACATCTATATTTACAGCAATTTGGCACATGCTCTTTTTCAGAGTGACATAGGGTGCTTTTTCTTCTACAAAGAAAACCTGTCACACCAGTAAACCTAGACTTAGATTAAAAGCTGCTAGTCAACTAAGATTCTGATATGCTAATGCTAATCCTTTACATAGTCCTTTACATAGAAAATACTTTTGTATGCATAGTTATGTATAGTTGTATACATTAGTTAATGTTTTATAGTAAATGTATAGTTAGTAATAAGTTTTTACAATATGCTGAGATATGTAGTTATTATACTATATTATATTATAAGTTTTCCTTAAAGGAGTAGGTCTTCAATCATCATATGAAGACAATGAGTGTCTCTGCAGTCCTAACTGTCAGGGGAAGTTCATTTCACCACTTAGGAGCCAAAACTTAGAAGAGCCTTGACATCTGTCTTCAATTTTTGAAAAGGGGGTGTCCAGTCGGGCTGAGGATGATGCTCAAAGAGCGCAAACTGTTATTTGTGCAAAACCATTTTTGGCTTTGTAAGGAAGTATCAGCATTATGTGGGCAGCCACAGAAAGTAAGTGAAGGGTTTGCAGCAGTGGACTGGTGTGTGAAAAATTTGATGTATTAAGACCAGACATGCTGCTGCATTCTGAATTAGTTGAGGTCTTTTGGCCTTCTGAGGGAGACCAGCAAGGAGACAGTTGCAGTAGTCAAGCTTTAAAAGGACAAGTGACTGGATGAGAATCTGAGCTGCACTGGTGGTGAGGAATGGACCGATTTTCCTGATGTTGTATAGAAGATACCTGTGTGTTCAGGAAAGGTTATTAATGTGAGATGAGAATCTTCATCCACAGTACACTGAAGTCACAGTTCAGTTCACACCAGGCTTTAGACAATATGGTTTAATTAGAGTTCTGTACTAAGGGACAAGCAATAAAAAAATCCAAATGCAAAAGGCTAGGGTTCTTTTCATTTTTAAGCATTAAACACTCTAGCACAGGTCATATTTTTAAGTAGGGCTGATAGAACAAATTATAGACAATAGGTCACAATTGGCTACAGAACTGAAAAGCATCTCTTATGTTATATAAGTACATAATAAATAGAATACGTGAAATAAAACCTGTGCACTTTACACACAACAGATTTCAGTGCCTGCAGCTTTTAATGTTCTGTTTCATTACATGAGCCAGCAGATCTTGCAGAATTTGCATTATCAGGTTGCATTATTATTATTTCTTTAAAAACAATTTGGCTTAAAAAAAATAATTACAACCCTTCATATTTAATACAGTTTATGTCTGCATGGTTGTTGGAGTGTGTAGCCAATGAGCACTAACTTTTATTGTCATAAGCCATTTCTCAGCTTATGCAGCCTGTGTAGAGGAAGTGCAGCGCTTGGCTCTGAAAGCCAGATTATAATGTCTTGTGGTCATTATGACAGTGACATTTATGCAAGTCTGACAAATTTATTTGTCAGCCATTTCACAGAGCCAGGGGACATTCAGATTGCACAGTGCAATGTTAAGGCAAACAAGTATAATACTGCAGTTCTGAAAGCCCTCTGTGGTTTTCCAAAAACTTTAAGATTTTAGCCACATTCATTTACACCTGATACACAAAGACATTTCCGACATGCCAGACTGAAATCCATTTAGTATGTCAAATGATTAGCTTGGCCACAACAACAAGTCCCCTGTACTACTCATCTTTTTCTGTTCTTGTCAAAGGAAAAGCACAATTTTACCAATGTAATTGTAAAACACACAAAGTGTACTATAACAAATGTGATCTCTATGTTTAACCCATCCACACAAGAAGCAGTTTGCAGCTATCAACAGCACCTAGGCAACAGTGTAGCGGAATGGTACTTTGCTCAGGAGTACCTCAGTGGTGCCTGGGCAGGGACTTAAACTGGTGAACCTCCAATTTCAAGGGCAAATCCCTAACCCAGAAGACCGCTGTTAAAGATGGTTATCCTCATATGCCATTACCATCACATGTATTGTACCAAGTCTGTGAAAAATGCTGAGGAAATGTAAGTTTTATCAAACTGGTGCTTAATCTGAAATGGCTAGCATGTCCAAAGTGAGCTACAGAATGAAAATTAAACTTAGGAAAGAAACTCACATTGAAAGTGATGAAATGAAAGAGCCTGCGAATTGGTTGGCCACCTGTCCTGGATGTACCCTGCCTTAGGCCCGCAGTCAGCTGGGATTGGTTCCAGCTTCCCCGCGACCCGGAAACAGAAGAAGCGCTTTTCTCAGTGAGCAGAACAGCAAAGGGTGAGGTGTTGTGATACTGGGGGTGGTTTTAGTTGTCGAATGCATTGACATTGCTGTAAGATTTGACTTGAATGCATGTCAAACTACTTCCTGAAGCAATCTGAGAAATCTTATTTGTATTTGTTTTGTTTGTTTATTTTGGACTCTGAGACAACATGGACTCAGGATTTTATTTCAAGACCCGTCAAAGCCATAGCTCTGAGAACATGATTAAATAAATGGGCTTGGCATTTGTGTGATTTGTTAGCTTCCTGCTTCGAGTGCAACCAGTGTCATTGACAACTAACTTTCGAATTTGAAATGATTGGTTTAATGCTGAAGACAGTAACCCACCACATACACTTGACACTTGAGGAAAGAATGTATATTTACAAATGAAATTAAGTTGACCAGACAAAACATGAAATATTTTGTGTTCATATTGTCTGCAATGTGAATTTAGAAATCACTACTTTCTTCTTTTATTTGTGTTTTCCATACCGTCCCAACTTTTTCTGATTTGGGGTTGTACTATTTTATCACATTAGGTCTACATACAGACGTTGAGAAAGGAATATATTTTTTCATATAGTTGTAACTGCAACTGCAGTGTTGTTGGTTTTTTTTGTTTCTTTTCTGTGCAACACATAGATTTCCTTGTCCACAAGCTCTCTGAAGGCAGCCAGACTGTGGAATGAGCCAGAACTGCTACATTCCTCTAAAACAGGAACAATAAAGAGTGCTCAAGGTAATTACAGCCCCCCTTCTGTCCCTTGTTACTGTTATTTATAATTAGCCCTCCTTCTGTCTTTTATTACCCTTTTTCCAATCAAAGCACAGCAGGTATGAGTTGGTCCTGCTTCTCAAATGGCTCTGCTCATTCAACAAAAAGGTGTAGTGCTGTTCCAGAACAAGAAAGGGCTTAAATCACTGAAAGTTTCTGTTTTGTTCTAATGAGTAGCATTAGTGTCAAAGGCTGAGCTGAATTTCCCTGTCTCATGGAGTCGAGACAGAAAATGTTTTTTCACCATTAGCCCTTTGATTTATGAGGAACTGCTGGAGATGTTCGACCAGGCGGTGGCCTGTGACATTTCCTTTGTAAGTCTGAATGTCTTTTTGAAGATTTATAACAACCTCGCTATTGAGTGGAGCCATCAGAACCCCGACATGCAGAGAGGTGGAGAAGGGGGGCTTTAGAGACAATGCAGCTTCTGAAAGGAGGCTAGGAAAGCAACGACGTTATGGATTCCTGAGTTGAAGGGAGGTGTATACATGTGAATGTTAGTTTGTCTGTGTGTGTATGTGTGTTTGTGTGTGAGCACTGAAGAGGTTTTTGTGACAAACAGCAAACCTCTGCTGGCCTTTTCAGAACCCCTCTTTGTAGATGCTCAGTGAGGATGGAGAAAAACTGTCAATGTGTGTAAGGGTGTTCTGTCCTGATCGAATAATGGGACCAGATCTGATCTCAACATGTTTACTGGCTGTGGTCTAATTAACAGCTAATTTATGGCTGTGGTCTGGTTAATGTAGTTAAACTGGGAATGTGGTGGAATTTTATTTTGCAATAATTTTTTTTTTTTTTTTTAAACAGTGTATAGCTTATTAAAATAAAGGGAATAATTATATATTTTGTAATTTCACCAGGGGGTTTCTTACCCCAGGCAAGATTACAAGATTAAGAATTTTTTTGCTATAAAACAACACTACTGTCCCAGTTTATTTCTGTGTGATTGTTTATGCATCATCTTGTACAAGTCAGGTACATATGCAGTTTAATTTTATAGTAAATTGACATTGTTTTAATTGTTTGCCCTATGTATTCTTACTATGTATATTATACTATATTATACTATGTATAATTGAAAATTCCTTTAGTTTAGTTTAAGTAGAGGGTTATTCTGCAAGTACTGCCCTTTTGAAATCTAACACAGTTCAAAGGGGGTCAAAAAACTAGTGTGTTGATTTGCTAGTGTGCCTAAAATCATTATTCTGATTTAACCTCCACCTCTGGTTCAACTTCAACTTTTGAACAGATGACCTTGCATTATCTTCAGGCAATCTGATATAAGTTAAAACAATTAGTTTAAGCTAACCAGTCCCAAAGGCAGCAAAGGAACTTTGTCTTTTTTTAGTCTTCACCACATATGAGTACTGTTGCTCTGGTAAAATTAATCTGTTCTTTGGCAAACTCTAGTCTTGATCCAACGTTTATTTTTGAAGAGCAAAGGCTTTTCTTGACAGCACTCCCATGCAGGTTAAATGTGTCTAGTCTTTTTCTTTTTCTGATTGTAGACATATGCTTTCACTTTCACTTTCACACCAGGCCTTTAATACACAAGTTTAAGTAAGATAAGTTCCACCTGCCAGAGGCTTTAATTGATGGCATCCAATCTGGAACACAATTTTTATTTTATGGACATAAAAGTGTGATAAATATAAATGTATTTACTTATTATTGTGACTGATCTGTTTTTTGTTTGTTTGTTTGTTTTATTATGCAAATAACTATTTTATGTCATTAGAATATAATCACAAAGAGGGTGAAATGTTTGGTTGTTCAAATATGCTGAAAATTGAAATATTTAAATGAGTTTTACTTATTTTCGCATATGACTGCACATAGGGCTGTATTTACTAAGGAGCATGCAAAGCCTTTAGCACACACTAAAATGTAATGAACACAACCTGTCATGGTTATAAGCCTGGTTTACCATAATTAAAATGATTTAAACAACAAACTTGATCATTCAAATTCACACAAATACATCATGAGACTTTAAGACATTTCCATAATGCAGGATATTAATATTTATATTTTCTGAAGATTGATAAGTTGGAACAGGCTAAAAAATCATTAGTGCAACATAAAAAATACTGTCAAACATTACAAGTAGATGCAATATGCAAATATATGCAAATAGTCAGTGTCTTTTAAACACGGATAATATCCACAAAATGCTCAGAATAGCATACTGTGATGTATTTTATGGCAATACATATTATCATTGACATTACATCATTGCCCGGCTTTAACTAATTTATAAATACATCCAGCTTACATGCCAACCAGTTGTACAGGTGAAGGAAAACTGGTGAAGAACTGGTAACTCTGGGAAGAGATGAGTCTCAGCTACAGTGGAAAACAAGCAGTTTGAGAAATCATGGAATTACTAAAAGATCTACAGATAAACTAAAAAGAAGAAAAAAGGCAAGAGCTGAAGAGTTTGTTTTTATTAGGAAATTTAAAAGAAATTTTGATAGACTGAGCAGTATGCTTTTGCTTCTCTCTTTGTCTTTTTATGCACCTTCTCACAGTGCATTATCAAATGTAATTGCACTTTATCAATTCCCTATTGGTTTTACAGGTTTGCAGAGTTTTGGTTCAGAAATCTCTTCAGGTTAAACAGTCAATTTGCATGTTTTTCTTTTTTTGTTTGTTTGTTTGTTTGGTTCAACAGTGCTGCTCTATATATTGCATTAGGTATGTCAGGTGCCCTAAGCCCAGCTCTGAGTTGACCTTGTGTTGTTTGCACAAAAATGCTTCTGCCTAACAGCATTTATCAAATGTGTGTGTGTGTGTGTGTGGGTGTGGGTGTGTACATTTTAAGCTATGTCAGTCTCTAAAACAGGAAATGTGTGTTTAAAGGGGTTGAATGCCATGTGACCATTACTATCAGTTGCAGTCCCTCCAGTGATAACAGGCTACCCTAATAGCCTTGTGGCAGAGGTTAATGAAAGTTTTTGCTAGCGTGATGTGGTACTTTTTTCTTTCAGTGGCTGCTGGCTGTTTAAAATATATAAATATATATGTATAAACAACCCCCAAGTAGCATTCAACTTCATTTACTTTCACTCCCACACGTATAAACAGACTGACATCAATAAGGTTCCATGATTAGCTCATTCTCAATCAAAGCAAACGTCTGTGCTTCATCATCGATTGAGCCATGTCTAAGATCAGTCAACGGCTTACAGGTGATTTATTAGAATTCAGGACAGATTCCTTTTTCCATCAAAAACACAATTAATGGCCTGATAAAACCGAGTTAGTCTGTATGTTCAAAGAGACTGTGTTCTACCACTTTTCTTGGGCCAGAAATGGTCTTGTAATGAGAATACAGTTAAGGGGACAACTTTTTAAACTTTTGATGCTGAGTACACTACACAATGTGTTAAACAAATAGAGGACACTCTGCTAAAACCAACCCAAAGTTCATCTTGTCTGTGCTCTGTTAACATGTGGAGTACAGCTCTTTAACATGAAGGAAAATCTGTTAATTCTACTTTTCCTGAACAAAGCTGCCAAATCCTTGCACATTAGATCTCTGACTGTTTTATTATGTAAAGCAAAGCTGTGCAGCTTCTTTAATTAGACTATTTGTAAAAACTTTTCGGCCATGCTAACTTATGTTAGCATAACTCTGCATTCCCAACCAGATTAAATTTCTGTAGGAATTGTGTGTCACTTTCTCATGCCAGTGCAGGTGCTTGTTATATTCTGCAGATGTTTGTGAACTGCGCTCCTTTTGACTGTAATGAGATTTTAAATAGACGTTGGGTTTCACCCTAGAAGAGAAATTTCATTAATGCTTATAAACCCTTCCATGGACTCACAGATGGGCCCTACCATTCTAATCAATGCCTGCAGTCAATTAGTAAACTAAGGAGGGGGAACAGAGGACGAAATGAGGGGCTAAGCCAATCCCATGCAGAGAAGACTTTGAGACCAGGGACAGTAATGAAATGAACTGGGATATCAGCTGTAGGACCAGAGCCAGCTCCAGTCTGGAGCCAGCTGGAAGGTATATGCTTGTAGCAAATATTCTGAGTATTCTCATAATGCTTGCATATGTGCACACCTGTTAGATTTGGCATTTATATCTTCATCTGTTTTGGGGTGTTTGTTACTTAAGCCACTTTTTTGGTATTCATCTTGGTATTTATGTGCATGTTGTACTACAGGCTTCGTTTGTTATGGTCTTCATGCTTGCAGCATCTCATTTTCAAAAATGGTTCTTTAAGAACCATCCACTGAAAGTTTTTTAGGGAATCAAGTTCTTCTATGGCCTCACTTTGGGCAATGTCTTTGGGTAGAGTAGTCCAGTCATAAAAGGCCAGGCCCATATCTACAGTACTTGAATGGTTAGAAACAGCAGCCTATAAGCTGAAAGTCAAGCTAATTTTTTTGGAAAAAAAGCAGCAAAATAACAAGCATTCTGTGACATTTCAAACAAATATTATCTTTTTCAGTCATGCACATATGGGCCTCTTTGGAGGATGAGACCTCCATGAGTGTTCTTGAAAAGCAATCAGATTCTCAGAAAGGCAGAGAATTGTTTCAAGCCCCTTAAGCCAGCAGCCCATTGACTCTTCATTCACTTCATTTGAGTCTAATTTGAATTTTTTGTTACCTGTGGATGCCAATTGCTAATAACTGCAGTAAATTGCAGTCTCATAAAATGATACAGGGTTTAGACCAGAAGTCAAGTAGATCTTTATCATTGGCTGTCTTTCTCACTGAGCATTGCTTGGTGGCTGTAACGACCACCTGCTAGACGGCCGACAATGCTAACCGCTTCACTGACTTTTAACTTAGTGACTGCACATATACACACACCTACACATATTCAAAGGCACAGCTCCTTGCTAAATGAAGCCCTCTGCTCCTGGATAAAGAAACTCTTACAAAGGAGAGACTCAATTCACAGGCTTCACATTTGACAGTCCTTCATGCTGGCTGTCTTTAGCGTACTACGGCACAAGCTCCAGTTAAACTACAGGCAAACTTGCAAGCCCGTCATTCTGTTCTCATCCACAGGGAACCCTGCAATTGAGATGAGATGCATGTAGGTGTTACTTTTCTTCATTTCTTTCTGCACTCTCTATTGTTATTTGACTTAACAGAGAGACCAGTAATACAGCAATGCTAGCCCCTACATATTTGTGTAAAGTGTTTGACAAAACTAAAACTAAGGCTTCAATATATGCCTGAAATACCATGTTGGGTAATACTTCCCTGATCCACTAGCCCCTTAACCTTTGCTGCTTCTACACTGAAGTAATTGTCATCATCACACCCAGCATTAGAGAATGGTGGGAGTTAGGGTGGGCAGGGACGTGCCCACCATAGGCCCTAAAACCATAGCAACTGTGGATCACGCTGCCAGATGGCCATAAGGCTTAACAAAACTGCTTCTAACACTTTGTACCAGGAGAACCATAATTGCACAGCAAAGTGGCATGAGAAGCGCAAACAAAAAGGAAATTGTGTCCCTGTGAAAGCGATTTTTGAATTTTCAAGATTTGAATAATACCATTAATTCATATCTATTCCAGCGCTGCAGTAATTTGTCCTGTCTCTGATTTAAGATGTTTTTCTATGGTCTTGTCAAATATTCTAGTTGGTCTTGATTGAGTCCAGGTGCAGGTGCCTGCGAAAACTGTTTCTCTTAGTACCATTTATATAAGATATAATGTGTCTAACAGCACCGCAGACAAATTATAGACAAGTAAGGTGTTTCAGAAAGGATTCTTTATTTTCCAGTCTTGACAGTTTTAATCTGTTGTTGACTGGGTGCTACAGTGTATTTTTAAAGTTCTTGTACTATAGTGCAAGTAAAGAGCAAACTAAAAATGTACATCTTAAAACAGAAATTTAAACCATTGTACACCACTCCATTCAGATGGTTAATTCTCAATTGAAAGGAAAATATTGTCTATGTTTTATCTCAGTTTAGGAAATCATCTTTGTATGTCTCCAGTAAGTATCCAGACAGGTCTTCTAAGTGCCTCCATTGCTGAAACAGGTGTTACCCCACATTATCCTCATATTAGCCTAAGCCCACCATGTGTCATTGGCTAGATGCGGTGTAACAGACCCCCAGCATAGGGTTGGGGAGCAGTGGAACCTATTTTTCTGAAGTGATGGAGTTCCACCTCAATATCTTTTAGGATCATTTGGTGCAAGCCTTCCAGAAGAATACTAGCTGTTACTGCAACCTTTCCATTAAAATTCTTGATTTCAGAAGACATGCAGGATGAGCATGTGTCTGCAAACTTCTGCACATGCAAGGCTAGATTAGGTGACAGGAATTAAGTCTAATCTGGACCTACACTATGTCCTCAGTGCTGTGCAGTTCAGGAGCAGGTTTAATCGCAAATAGACAATATATTTTAAGTGTATTTAATTTTTTAAAAGTAAAAACAATGTACTCCATTTTGTTTTAGCATCTTTTCACAGTTACATCAAAGCCAATTCCCTCTGCACAGGATGTCAGCAGTACCAGTAGGATGTCTCTGAAGCCTGCTGTGTGATGAGAAGGACTCTGCCGCTCTGCAGTTTTTTTTCACCCTGCTCAAATGTGAGCTCCAGCCGCAGGGCACAACTGTGCAATCCCTAAACCTCGCTTTTAGGCAGGTGTGCCACTCAGGAGCATATTTATTAGTAATTATTAGTAATCCTAATAACATCAGTCTAATTAGCTGCATGGTTATGGTATCAAAGAGTCACCTTTATATGTTAGTATTATTACAATAACAGGGAACTGCTCTTGTTGGTGGTTGAACATCTGCAATGCTCTTCAGTTGCCAACTGGAGCAGCCGTCTATATCTTTCCAAGACACCAGCCATCACTTTGTGGTTTGGCTCTTTTGGACCGTGACCACTGTGCGAGGTTCTAAATGACTAGGGATTAAATGGCCCCAAATGAAACCCCCAGATCAGCTGTGAGCAGATGGGACAACAGCTGCTTGTTAAAAAAAAAAACTTTTTTAGAGGAACAACCCATGTCAGTGCATGCCCAACATCCAAGGCCTGTGCGTGGGTGGGGGGTATTTTGTTATTGGGTCAGCTCCCTTGCTTCTAAGACCTGTGACTAGCTGCCTATATAGATGCCGAACAGGGCACTATAATAGAAGAAAGCATTGTTTGCTGGAGTTCTGGGCTGAGGAAGAGGTCAGGGTGAATGTGAGCTTAATTCTCCTGGTTACTGCTACACTGCACGTTACAGAATACAGGATAAAATATTGAACATCAGGACACATTCAGTCCATGTAATCTTTCCGCCTGTTACATGTCAGACAGTAATCTTGCATCTACAAAATGGTAACTGTACCTGGGAAGGAAACATGTCCTTCTTTAATGGGAGTTAATGGAACAGAATTTCATTCCAAGAACATGACCATTTCTACTGGTCCATTCATCATGAAATGTGAAGAGGAACTGGGTTTTTCAAATAAACTAAAAAAATTTAGTTTTAAGTTTTCTTCTGACATATGGCTTCAAAGAAAAACAAAGTAAGATAGAACGCTGGCAGAAGTAGTAAGACATTGGGTCATAATTAAAATTACAGGACAAAAAACTTTCTGCTCTGTTTGCAAAATGCTGATTATTTGACCTCCTCCATATTTATAAGATATTTATTTACATAATTTAAAAGGCAATCAGTTTTGCACCTTCCCTTTAAACAGGTAGGTGAAAATCTCAGGTGAATTTTAAATTGAGTCATCCATATTCCTGTTTGCTTAGAATTTCATACTGGTCAGCAAATACACTGGTATAACAAGTGGTTTTATGCTAAACACACAGAAAAAGCAATAAAGGCACTCACCATGAGGTATAAAACTTTAAGGTTGAAGAGGAGCATCCTAGGAAATCCTCAGAAATCCGTTTGGAGCGAGCATCCCTGCTTTCCAAATGCGCTTTAGCCTGGAGGTCAGAGCAGCATGTCCTTCTTCTGCACCCTCTGTTCTGACCTCTTATCTGGCCGCTGGACTCCTCTTTCAGCCCTGCTCTGCTCTGTTGTCCCCTCCTCTACCTAATGCTCTCTGTATGTCACACACACACAAACACACACTCATGCACACACACATACGGCAGAAAGTTTCCTGAGGCTGCAGGTGCCTGCCTCTCCTCTCTGTCACCCTGTGTTCATTATGCGCTCTGAGAAGAGCACTGTGTGTGCTCTCCACCTCCTCTCTAGGCGCAACTCCCTCTCTCTGTCTCTCTCTCTCCCCCGTCTCTCTCTCTCTCTCTCTCTCTCTCTCTCTCTCTCTCTCGCTTGTTCTTTCTTTGTTTTTTCTCTCTTTCACTGGTTTTTTCACTCACTTCTCTCACCTTTCTCTTTCTCTCTCACACATTCACAAACACTGTCTGTCTTCCTTCCTCCCTTCTTTCTTGCTTGCTCTCACTCCTCTCATCCTTCTCTCTATTTCTGTTTTCTCTTGCCCCCCTCTCCACACCTGTAATTTCTCAGGTTGATGCAGGCATGGCTAAATGCTGTTTCTTCTCTTCTATGGATTGTGAACAGCTGTTGACCAAAAACTGACCCCTATTAATTCCCTTCACATCTGCCTGTGTACAAGATCCAGGCACATATTCATGAAGCACCTTTTCTTCCCCACTTTATAGCGACATTAAGTACAAGAACACATCACACTATAGATCTGATTATGCTCTGAGCTCCAGAGTCTCACCTTCAGGCTCACGCCAAGCAGGCAGTTCACCCAGGGATGGCAGATGACGTTCAGTTCCACCATGATAAGCGTGTGCATTTCTCATGTATTCACCGTACTGTCCTGGGCTCAGGGGAAGGACAGTTGAATGTGTTCCAGCTCTTCTCAGGAGGAGCAACAGTAATGTGAATTATCATCTGTGTTAGTCCCCCCTACGTCAATGTCATTAAAGTGAGCAGAGGCTGGAGGAGAGGATTCATGTGCATGTGCTCATACATATTTATGAGCAACTTACCTGACCTGCATTGTATGTTTATATTATGAGTGCTGTTAAAAATGGGGGGGGGGGGCACAGATCATGTGGTTTAATGGTTAATTTTTTTTATTCATTTCAGTTTGTTTAAAATTGCTTTGCCCCCATTTTTTTAACCTGACAGTTACACTGTGTGGGCTAATTGAACATATTAAACACACAATTGCATTTTCAGTATTTTCTACTAGCCTAAGTAGCAACATTAGTGATATTATTTGCTCTTTACCACACCAAACTGGCAACCTAAACAACAAAAAAGCATGAATCAAACACAGCATTATGCTAAGAGTGTAACACGATGCATAATGATGCTGTGATATTTTGATAAAGCAGCATCTTTCAAATGAGCATATTTACCTTCCTCACATCATTTACCCCATAAAAAAGTGCAGATCAGACAAACTGATAAACTGACAGATTTCCAATCACAACTTTGGAGCAAAAATCTGCTATGTATCATCTTGAGCGATTCTGCATGTGCACCCCTTTTTTGGGGCTTCTTATGAAGTCTCTGTATCAGCAGCACAGTGGACAACACCATCACTCACAAAAGATTGGAGGTTCAGTTTCCTGTCCAGGAAGGAATGTCACTGCTATAAAAGAAAGTAGAGAAAAATTGAGAAATCTACAAGTATTTAATGTCTTAAAAGTGTACCAAATAGATTTGAATTTTAATTTTACTGGACTGTAAATAGCCCCCAATTTTTTCAATTGATTTTCTTTTCAGGTGTTTAGCACAGTGCTTTTATGCTTATATGAAAATGACTATTTTTCATTGTGAACACACTTAAAAGCTACAATGAAATCTGACCTTGCCATTTAACCCATCACATGTGCACATGAGCAGCAGGCAGCTATTAACAGCGCCTGAGGAGCAGTGTAGCAGGATGGCACCTTGCTCAAGAGTTCCTCAGTGGTGCCCGAGCTGAATGTACTAAATATTATATTTAAATTAAGGAAATGAAAAATGTTTTTTAAATCATGAATCAAAAATGGTTCTTTTTAATCTCATATTTATAGCTTTATCTGAAAATGTAAGAAGTTAAGACAAGAAGTTAATTTAAGTAATCACTCAGCATAAGCCTATGGGACTTTTTCTACTAATAGCAACTACTATTGCTAACTGTAGCAATTTCTTTGTGTTAAAATCTGAGCTTTTGTCCACAATGATGCTTTTTGGATCAAGGGTGTCAGTCTTTCATGTGGGTCTGCACGTGCTTATCTCCAAATGCAGCCAGCAGTGTGTGCGGTAAAGCAGGAAGATGGTGAGCTTTACCATCGGACCCCTTTCTGTGCTCTTGGCTGATCCCGTGAGCTGCAGCCTAAGCAGACAGGTGCCGATAAGGCACACAGAGGCTAGTAGAAGGGAAAAGCTGGAAAAATACCCTTGGGAATTCTTTGTTCCTGATGAGGTCCCTAAAAACCTTTTAGAGGGTGCTGCACCCTCATCCTCCTGCCACAATCTGGTGTGATGGATGCCACTGTGGAGGGAGGGGTGGCAGTTTGAGGTGACAGAATGAAGATTAAACTATGGGATAAATAGATAAGCCTGTTCACATCAACTCATTTTGACCCAGCGCAAGACATCGAGCAGGTTGTCCTTGTTTCACCTCGTCCATAGAGGCATGAAAAAGGCACAACCGGAAAGACTTTAAAAGCTGTCACTATCATTTCTATTTTATTCATACATCTAAGGAACATTCTTTATAGTTGTTTGTGGTTTATAGTGGTTTGTGTGCTTTGTTCTTATTTTCATTATAGCACTATGGTGTTTCTATGATAAAATCATGATCTGAGCTCAGCCAGTGGCAATTGGCACCTAAATCGTATCATTTTAATTACTCGCTAATTGCTTGGGTAGATAACTGACTTTACTGAGATGCTATTAATAGACTTGTTAATGGAAAGTGGACTAGTTCATTATAAGAGTCTCACTCATGGGTTAAAGCTGTGCTCTGTAAGATTTCATCATTTCTTTCCTTTAAATCAATAACCATGTGACCTTGATCTGTATGACGCTGCTTCCAGATTTAGCTCTGAAAACTTTTGAGACTGAGAGGTCTTTGATTGCCTTGCAGAACACTGATTTGCTGATCAGAACACACAGCGAGATGTATCTAAGAGGAAGGGGAGGGTAGACTTTTTTGTACAAGAAGTATTGAATATCAAACCTATATCATGGAAAATTAATTTCTAAAGTGGTCAAGAATAAGTGTTCAAGTTTTTAAATGTTCGGTCAATATGGTTCATAAGTGGAAACTAAGCTGCAAAAAAAACCACACATTTTGAATGACCTGTATTTGTGATGTCACAAAACCTAAGATATTTATATTTACCTTCTAGCAGTTTAGCAGTTTAATAAAAATAGTGTGCAATTTTTGAGAGAGGCAGGATTCTTGAGAAAACAGATTGAGCTGGTTATCATGGGAAAACAGATTAAATAAATGACACAAATCCACGAGCTTTTCAGGCTCCCATACTTACATTGCATTCATCAAAACATCTTGTGTGATTTTGAGCTCTCCTTTACAGAAATATGTGCCATAAGATAAATTTTTCAGTGTTCTTGATTGTTTTTTTCTACAGTCTTCTGGTGGAAAGAGTGCCTCTTGCCATGAGGAGTGAGTCATTTGGCTCCTGGCATCTTTTAAGAGTATCCTTCATCCTCCACATTTTCGACTAGAACTCCTTCTACTTTCTCCTTGTCTCTCTTCCCTTTTCTGTCTCCTTCCCTTTACTGTGCACACACACATTCACACACATACACACACACACACTCACTGACACCCTTGTCGTGAAAAATTAATTGAGTTTTTCTCCAAGACGTGGCTGAAGGTTTTGACGTGGTTGCCATTTCCATATGTGTGAAAAAGCATCACGAATATGGGAGAGGGTGTGTGCATCTGTGTGCTTGTGAAGCTGTTTGTACCTAAAAAAGCTCCTCTTTAGAATAATTACATACAAAATTGTCATACATGATGCAAAGAAAAGTGTGTGTGTGTGTGTGTGTGTGTGTGTGTGTGTGTGTGTGTGTGTTTGTGTGTGTGTGTGTCTGTGTGTGTGTAACTATAAAAGGTGACTATAGGTGACTAAAAAAAACTTAGGA
>JBBPDA010000126.1:18196397-18211539 GCA_037974385.1 Arnoldichthys spilopterus
GTTTCACTGTGTACTGTGTGAACTGTATATGGTTGAAATGACAATAAAAGCCTACTTGACTTGACTTGACTTGACTTATAATTCATATGGCAATGTAGTAAGTCTCAAACTTTCCAGAGTTAACCCATAATGTGTTCATACTACTTCTGTCTGGATCAGTTTGCAGTTTGAATGATGTGTCTATGACCTTCTGATCTGAAGTTATTAAGCTTTAAATGCCACTGAACAACTAGACAATTTGCCAAATTCTCCCTCGTTGTACATTATATGATAAACAAAAAACTATGAACTATTTATTCTATCACTTTGAAATTGGACATGTATACAGAGGACACATGTGGGATGAACATAATTAAAATTGGAAGGTATTCATAGAGTATTTGTGGATTTATTAAAAAGTAAAATACTTGTTATGAGGCGGGTTCCTTATTTTCTAACAAAAAATACAAACTAGACTCAGAATAAAGTATAAAAAAGGTTCTTATTTTCAAAATTAAACTTAATGTATTTCATTGTGCATTTGTCTTGATCCATTTTCAATTTGGATGATGTTTCCATTAGATTCTGATCTGAAGATATTAAGCTTTAAAGACAACTATACAAAACTAGGCACAAATGACTGGATCCACCCCATACAGAAAAGGGTTAACATTGAGTCAAGACTCTTGAGCTGAGGTGAGCTGATATTGACAAGAACACTGCTGTTCCTAATGCAGTTTGCACAAAACAGAACCCCCCCCTCCACACACACACACACACACACACACACCCCAAACCCTCCTGTTTACATTTATTCATTTGGCTGACGCTTTTATCAAAAGCAACTTCCAGGACACAGGAAACAATCAAGCATCAAGTCAAGTATGCTTTTATTGTCATTTTACCATATACAGTTCACACAGTACACAGTGAAATGAAACAACTACACAGGGCAACACTGAAGTGAGTGCTATAAAGAAGTTATAAAATGAGTTATAAAATACAGGCAACAAATGCTACAATAGACTGTTCATCTTTTCTGTTTGTTATTTGACTTCCTTTAGATAAAACTATATCGATAATATTTACAGAGGGATGAGCCTATCATTTCATTATGAGATATATCACTAGAAGACCAAAGTCCATAGGAGAAATCTGCTCATTTGAATTTAGATGGGCTTATTTAGGGCATTTCCCTGCATCCTTGAGATGTTCATTAGTGACTCATAAAACACTTCAGTCATAAGCTGCTCTTTTCATGCAGCTTTTTATAAATTATTTTTGCTGTTTTTCTATTTCAATTTATCTTTCTTTCTGTATACTGACATTGCTCTGCATCTTGCATAATTTCAGGCTTTACAAACACTTTTCTTACCTTTTTTTAAGCCTGCACCCTCCATATGGAATGAATTGTGTGATCTGAGCCCATAACTGATGTGTACCTCCGCTTATGCAGCTTACAGTGTTGTAGAGTAATGTGTTCTGGGCACAGAGGAAGAGAGAGAGAAAAAAGACTTTGATTTTCTGATTTCTTTTTGAAAATATGAATTTGAACAACTCGTACAAAATATGTATTTTGTACGAGTTGTCTTCTAATTCTGGAGGCAGACATGGCCAAATACAACAGAAGTTATCTCATTGTTTAGGGTTGATTTAAGAGTGTTGGTGTCTGAGCCAGTTATTGTCATTATCTTATCAAATTAAATCAATCGTTTCTTTAGGTTTTGTTTTATCTCATTATCAGAGGTGACCTGTCGCCACATAATGAGTATAGGGGCCTGTTAAAAGAACTCCTCTGTGTTTGTGTATCAATATATTTGTGTGTGTGTGTGTTTGTGTGTGTTTATGTGCCTGTGTGTGTGTGTCTGTATGTGGTTGTGAGTTGCCCTTTAAGTGGTGTGCATGAGCCATCCATGATATATGGTTTAGGAGCTGCTAAAGGCACAAATACATTAAATCTCAATTCCTGTGTGGCCTTTTTGCACAGATCACTTGCATACTCCCCCCACATTCAATCTCTCACACACATATTTCTCCTTTAGTCCTCTCACACTCATCCCTCTGGGCTGAAGGACATTGTGATAAGACTCTAGTTCTTTAGGGCTCTGGGTGATAGGTTTGTGTGTGAGTGTGGTTGTGTCTGGGCAGGGAAAGGATTAGTGATTGCTTTGTGTGTGTGTGTGAGTGTAAGTTAGCGTGTGTGTTTGACCGCTATGTGCCTCATGTGTGGTCACCCTCGCTTTTGTGAAATGTTGTCCTCCAGTGTAAGGGCACTTAGCAGTTGCCGTGGTCGTCCTTTGCCAAACCTTGGGAAAGTCACACTATTGACATTTGCTAATTCTGTAACAACCAGAAACTGTAAATTCACTCCTGTGACTCCTCTCAACACAATTCCCAGGCTCTTTACAAGTGAGGACTCATATTGATGTTATGTGTAATTGTCATTTATGCTGGGGACACTGGGGATGCTGTAAACATGTCCTCATGACTTATTATTATTAAGGGGCATTTCATTTCTCCACTTTTTGAAAGATCCTTTTTAAGTAATTTCCCGCTTCCCCAACACTTTCACTTTTTACTTAGACCACAATTGTCAACAAGATGCACAAATACATTTGCATCATAAAGCTGTAGTCTAGTTTTTTTTGGCTACCTGAACAGGAATTAAGTCTAGTCCTAGACTGTGTGTTCCATTCAGTGGAGAATTTCCATGTAGAAAAATGGCCCTTGAAGAACATAGACTTAATACACTGTCATACTCTCCTATTCAAGTGACGTTGTCAAGCTTCTGGGAGCGTATTGTGATACAATGCATTGCACAGTCCATAGCCTACTGGATAGCACTTCAGTGAATTCAACACAATCAACAAGTGTAATTTGACCAGGGCTATTTTTACATATGATTCAAGATGCAACTGATTGAGAGCTGATAAGTTTTAAAAATGACATGATAATGAATTTCATCAGCGCTGCCTAGCCACAGTGTGAAACTGGTAGAGTAGAATTACAGGCTTATATTTTGAGCTGTCAGGAGTTGTAAATCTAGATTGTCTTTGTGTGCTCTGCCTTTGACCCCTGGAGTGTTGGGAATAAATGCAGCTGGGAGTGATTTAGAGCAAGTGAAGTGGGAAAATGTGAAGGTGTGAAGTTAATGGAATTTAAGTGAGAGATCTATTTTTGATGTCCTGATTTAGCTCTGAGTAAAGAACAGATACAAAGCAAAGACCCTCACCCACCACCCAAACACACACAGACAAACATACATACAAGGATGCATAGACCAGTAAACTAGTCGTTTCTAGCTCTAAAATACTTTATGCTCTTTGTTCTGATAATGAGCTTATTACTTTAGGCTGATAATGATCATTTAATACGTAAAATGCTGTGAAAGGGAAAAAGATTCTGAAATGTGTGGAGATTTTAGTGTGTGGTTGTGTGCCTGCTAACAAAATACTTTAATTGACAGTTATAGTGTCTATAACTCTTTTTTTTCATAATGGAAACTAGTCGATTGCTTACTTTTTAAAAAAAATCAATTTTCATGCAACTTCTAGTTTATTTAAACAAAGTTGACTTAAACATGCATAATACACACCATACACAGTACCAGTTGTAACGTACATGCCCCCATGTGGTCCATGTGTCTGTGTTTTGGTTGTCCGCGTGTTCGTCTTAGCCACACCCCCGTCAGCTGTCTCGTGTTGCCCAGGTCTCCTCCTCCCCAGGTGTTGTCAATTTATGTTCAGTATATATACCCTTGTGTTTCTAGTCCTAGTCGCGCTTTGTTTAATCATTTCATGTCGTCGAACCTGCCTGGTCTTTGTATTTTGGATTCCCGTTTAGTTTTCGAGTCTTGTTTCTTGTTTTGTGTTTACCTAGTGTTTTTGTATTAAATCCTTAATTTCTTACAACCAAGCAAGTTCTACGCATGTTTCCAACTCATCACAGCAATTCCCTGACACCAGTGTCATGATTTTGGGTTGTAAAGGCAGCAGATGCAGGCAGGACTTCCCTTTCATGGATTTTTTAATGAAGCTCATAGACAGGACCAAGACAGGGCACGTAGATAACAACAAAAGACCGATGACCAGAAGGGTGACAAACGGGACATTTAAAGCAACACATAAAGATCCACAGCTGAGGACGTACATGACTCAGTGGGGGGCGGGGCTAGGACTAGGACACGACACGTGGATTTCCTTACAACCAGTCAAATGTTTGGATGCAAGTTATATTTAAGTGTTCTTTCTTTGCTGCTTGCAGACTTTACAAGTATGACATCAGGAGTATTAACGCAATAGGACTAATCAGCTGACCAAAAGAGTTCTAAACAGACCAAACATTTTAACATTTGAGATAATGTGTCACACCCCTTGATGCAGCGTTACACCTTTTTCACTTACAATCTTTCCAGTTTTTTCATCAGAAGGTCCCTAGGATGCTTTCCCAACAGACCTGAAGAGGTTCTACATATATTGAGCGCTTATAGAATTCTGAAAATAACTTGGTTTTTTTGCTTAAAAATAACTGTAGTTATAAATATATATAATTATATACATTTCAAGCATTGATGCTTAAGCCTTAAGGTCAAAATGTTTTTATGAAAACAACAATAAAATACAAAACAATACAAACCGCATTACCTGAAAGATTGGGAAATGCAGTACGAAATCTGCAATTTACAAATTTACTTACAAAAGTGCAAAGGAATAACTTTATATTTTACTTTTATTTATAACTTTATACTTTATATAAGATATTTTGGCTAATAAAATGATGTTTGCCACTCTAAAAAGTTGGGATGGGGGAAAATACACCATTTCATTATGATTGTGTATTAAGCCAACAAAGGCTCAGTCTTTGCAAAGTTGTGCTATACTGTATGAGAGAACTGTCAGTCACTTCAAAATGAAAATTTCCTAAAGCAACAAAGAAATCAGGTCTTTCACCATCTATAGTACACAATATTGTGAAAAGATTCAGGAAATCCGGACAAATCTCAGTCTGTGTAGGGCAAGACCAGAAACCACTGTTAAATATGTGTGACCTTCAAGCCCTTAGAAGACACTGCATGAGAAACCATCATGCTACTGTGATAAATGAAGTACTTCAGAAACGAGAGTACTTCAGAAAACCGTTTTCACAAAACACCTTCTGCTGCTGCATTAATAAATGCTGCCTAAAACTCTATTACACAGAGAGAAAGCCACACATCAGTTCCATACAGAAATGCTGCTGTCAAGTGTGTCCAGACCTTTGACATTAAATTTAGAATGGCTTCCTTTCCTCTATCTCTAATTTCTTCATCAGGCTGAAGGATAATTTTGGCCTCAAGGCGAAGATAAAGGATGCTGGGAGACCACACAACAGATAATGATCACTGAGGAATGGATCATCCCATGCACATACACACTATGAGACACACATACACACACGTACACACACTTTCCTCTCATCACAAGTGGACAAAGTCATCAAGTGGAAAGAGGTCACGGCAATACTGGCACCCCCACAAGAAAGCCCTCCCCTCTGTAGTGTGACCTCTCATTTAGGCAGGAAGTGCAGTGCGTCAGCTTGGTCATGTCTATGTCACTGCTCAAATTCAATGTGCTGCAGAGCCCAGAACCTAAATGCCATTTTGAGGGGAACCCACTGGTATATTAAAGGTCGAGTCCCCTATGGTGGCTGCACATTAGGGAATTATTGCGAGTTCCCAGTTCTGTGGGGAAGCTTGGCATTGAGAGTACAAGAAAGCAAGTCAGTTGATGAGGGTGGATATAGTTCAGACCAAACTGTTACCAGGAGTGTTTTATGTGTGATAAAGCCTTTCTGTTCCTTCTGCTCCCCCTGTTTCTGTTGTCTCTATATTGTCCCTTTGAAGTCAGTTCACATATTACTACATATTTGTTGTTTGTAGGCAAAAATGCAGACACAGCTTCTTATGCAACAAATCATATCACTATGTAAATACAGTTAAATAGTATAGGAAAAACATCACTAATAGTTTTGATAAGTAATGT
Source organism: Arnoldichthys spilopterus (assembly GCA_037974385.1). Taxonomy (NCBI): domain Eukaryota; kingdom Metazoa; phylum Chordata; class Actinopteri; order Characiformes; family Lepidarchidae; genus Arnoldichthys; species Arnoldichthys spilopterus. Next base: position 18,202,397 of record JBBPDA010000126.1, read on the forward strand.
AATAGTTAGCTTTTTATCATGAATGAACTGTAATAAAGACATGGATGCATTTATGTGCAAGTGTGATTATGATTGTAACGATCATGCCTTCATGTTCCAGGTGTCCATGTTGTTTTGGTTTTTGCCACGTTTCCTGTCATTGTGTTTGTGTAGCCACGCCCCCCAGCTGTGTCCCATGTGTTGTAGTTAGTTAGTCAGATGTGGTCTGTTAGATGTACCTATTAAGTGTCCTCGGTTTAGTTTAGTGGTGTGGTTTGTCTGTTGTATCGTAATTCTGTTCGTAGTTCTTGTGTACGTCAGTCTGCTCTGTTTTCATGCTTCGTGTCGTTTCTTTAATAAATCCACGTTTCTTTCAACAACGTTTCCTGCACTTGCCGTCAGAACAACCAAAACATGATAGAACAAACCACCGCCAGAATGACGGCAGCAGGAAGACGTTTTTACGAGCTCGGCGAGGGAACCGTTCGCAGCTGGCGTGAGCGAGGGAGCAAGCCAGAGGAAGGATGGAAAATCCTGGGTGAGTTCAAAAACGCCCAGGAGATCTCCAGGGAGGTGAGGCTTGAGGAGCTGGTGTCATTGGTGCAGGAGTGGCTCGAAAGAGCATTAGCCTTCGACACCAGCGAACTAGCTGAGTTCCCCGGGGAATCCATTCCTTCCGGGAGTACGCTAGTATTGGTGGCACTGCCCCCCCCCCCACACGCCAGTCGCCGAGCAGTGCAGCTCGGTGGCTCCCGTGCTTCCGGGTCGGCGTGAGGCCTCCTCGCAAACATCACCACAACAGGCGCGTGATGTAAGGGAAGTTTTGACCCAGACGAGGGCGAGGGCACTGAGAGCAACGAGGAACTGGAGCACACAGACGTCAGCAATGCTGAAACAAGCTGAGTTAGGAGGCTCCGTCCCCGAGCCACTGACGCTGCTGCCCATCGCTCTAGGAAGCCCCGCCCGCACGTCACGGAAGCAGTCGAGCTCCAAGGAGGCGCCCACGGCACAGACGTCGTTAGGCTCCCCCTCCACTTCAGGGACGTCTCAGGGCCGCTCCGCTCCCGCTTCAGGGATGTCGCCGAGCCGCTACGCCCCCACTTCAGGGACGTCGCCAAGCCGCTCTGCCCCAGCTTCACGGCCACCGCCAGAGAGCACGCCCCGGCCGTCGCCAGAGAGCATGCCCCAGCCATCGCCAGAGAGCACGCCCCGGCCGTCGCAGAGCTGCTCCACCCACACGGTCTCCGGGCCGCCGCCTGCCTCCCACTGGACATCGCGGGCATTGCCGGGCTCTTCCTGGACGCCATCGGGTGCCACCTTCGCCCCTTTTGGGCCCAGGACTTTGTTCCCTTTGCCTGGGACTTTGTTCCCTCCGTCTTTGACTTTGTTCCCTCCGCCCGGGACTTTGTTCCCGCCGCCCCAGTTCATGTTTCCCCTAGTGTTCCCTGTCCTTGTGCCCATGTTAGAGCTTATGTCCAGGTTGTCGTCCATGTGTTTTGTCTAGTTTCCTTGTGTCTGGTCTTGTGCCGTCCTCCTAGGACAGCGCCCGGTATGCATATTTTACAGCACCGGGACGGTGCTTCTAGGAGGAGGGTAGTGTAACAATCATGCCCTCATGTTCATCCCCGGTTCGGTTTAGTGGTGTGGTTTGTCTGTTGCATCGTAATTCTGTTTGTATTTCTTGTGTACGTCAGTCTGCTCTGTTTTCATGCTTCGTGTCGTTTCTTTAATAAATCCGCGTTTCTTTCAACGTTTCCTGCACTTGCCAACAAAACTACTAAAACATGACAATGATTCTATAATGTGAATTTACTTTTTTTATTTTTATATACATAAGTATGTAAATATGTGTAGACTTTTTTGACTTTCACTTATATTTAATACAGTTGCCTGTAACCTGTAAAATTTCACTGAACCTCATAACTTCGACATGAATGGATATCACTAACCTGTTGCAGGCTAAATATGTGGAAAAATGTAAAACGCTTCATTTTTCTGACTTCACAAAAACAATATATTCTGTACAATATACAGACTAGGGTGTCAATATTAAAATTAAAAAACACTGTTCACAGTTTATATGTTTTATTTAAAGAAAATCAAAGACAATGCCGTTTTCCATGATATGATACTTTTAAGTAACGTTTCTCTTAACTCTTTCCACCCTTGTCCACAAAATAATAAAAAAACAACAATAAAGACATGCACAATATCCATAAAAACCCAAGAATACAAATGTAAGATGACATAAAGGCTCTTTCTCGCAGACAAATGAAAAATTTTTGCAGAGAGATGAACAGTCAGATGACGAAAGTTTATTGGAGTAGATTGGAAACAGGTGCAGTTGATAACAATCTGGACGGCACAGCTGATAGGTGTTCTCAAAGGGGAGCATCACAGCTATTATAAACTGCAATGTATTTCCAAAAGATGGGGGTGCATTGATGCACTCAAAACACAGGAAAATATCCCTGATGATGTTGAAATAATTATGAAAAATACAGAAGAAATATAATATCCCTATAAATTTGCACATTGCACAGTCTGATAAGTTGGAATGGACAAAAAATTTAATGTTTATCTGGCATTTCACACTCTCTTTTCAATTGTTTGAATATACCTGTTAATTCACAACATTAAAACTATGAAAAAGGTGTAGTATTGTCTTCATATATATAAACACTGATTTTGTCATTACCGTTAAATGTTGGGCAGCAAGTGAACAGCCAGTTTTTTAAGTTGATCTTTTAGAATCAGAAAAAATGGGCTTACTGTTCCTTGGAGCAAAGGCTAGACTAAAGAAGTCCTGTGCACTGCTAAAAGTGCCTGCAGTCAGCATGTGAGCATAAGAACTGGACCATGGAGCAATAGAAGTAGGTAGTCTGGTCTGATAATCTTCTGATAAAATTCTATTATGTAGAGGGCCAGGTGATTGTGCGTTACTTTTCTGGGGAATGATGCACTCTGGTAAAAAGACAAGCCAGTGGCAACAGTGTGGTCTTCTGGGCAGTTTTGGGAAGTTACTTTGTCATATACCACCAACCTAAACATAGTTGGAGACCAAGTACACCCCCTATTATGGCAACAGAATTCCCTAATGGCAGTGCCCTTTTTCAGCACGATAATACATCCTGACACCCAGCAAAATTGTTTAAGAGAGGTTTGAGTAGTTGACTTGGCCTCTAAAAACCCCTGATCAAGCATCATTGAGATAAACTGGACAAACTAGTTTGATCTTTGAGAGCCCCACCTCACAACTTACAGGACTCAAAGACTCTGCTGCTAATGTCTTGGTGCCAGATACCACAGCACACCTTCAGAAATTATGTGGAGTCCATCTTGATGATTCAAAGCTGTTTTGCCAGCATTAGGGGGACCTTCCCGATATTAAGCAGGTATTTTTAATGTCATAACTGATCAGAGTGTGTGTCTTAATAAGTCAGCTATGGTGTTTTCAGAGTAACTGGCCAATAATATTTTTAATAAAATATAAAAATAATAAAATTAGATCAGATCAGAGAGAAGTGTGTATGTAAAGAGGGTTATAAAAATATTTTGGGAGAAGAAGGACAGCCTAATTATCCAAAGCCAATAACTGACACTGATCGCCTCTGTGTCCACAACAGGCCTTTGGCAGTAAAGAAAGTTTTTCATTCTGGTTGGACAACTTGTGAGAATTTCATCATAAAAGATGCAGCTTTAAATGCAGATGTTTTGCCTCTGTGACTTAACATGCAGAGTCTGAGCTGTGCCCTCCTAAATTCTCCATGTGCCCTAGAACAAGCACTAGGCTTTAGGCTCCATAAGAATGCACCACTAGAGATAGTATAACCTTTCCACTGGCATTTGAGACACAGTATCTTTTCACTTTAAAGCTTTCTATTCCTCCACCATGAATAAAGCGCCCACAGAGAATAATAAAAATCTTCTTATAGACTTTAAGTGTGTTCAAATTGCCAGTATTTCACTCAAGCAGAATAAGTACTTAATCCTTAATACTATTGAGCTCATTTCCGGGTCTTAATAATTTTTTCTCTAAGCGAGTGAAAATTGGGTAGAGGGAGGGCAAAAGGAGGGGGGTTGGGTGCAAATGATAGAAGGCAGCAAGAAAGCTTTCAGTCACTCGATTATGTCAAACATTAAACCCAATCAGCTTCTTAATGATGGGAAAGAAGCACTTTGCACAGCACCAGTCTCCCATGGCTGAAGAACAGCTAAAGCAGACAGGAGAAAGGTTCCAGCTGTGTCTCTGTTTTGTGTGCATCATCTTGGAGAACATGTCAGATGGGTAATGAATAGCATATAGTTAAATCTTCCCCTTCTCTACCACCAGGCTTAAGACACTAGGCTTATTTCTGTCTGATGAGCCAGGAAATGGAGCACAAGGGTGAAGGCTTGTGTGTGGTAACAGTCCTGAGGGATAATCTGTTGGCCCCAGTTTAAGGTGATATAGTTTGATATAATTAAACCTTGTGGTTAAAATATACTTTGGGTTTCAGTCATGGTGATGTTTGGAAGTGATTTCTTTTCTTTTTTTTTGCACACACTTTGGGTGGTGCAAAAATAGCCTGAGAAGGTGATATAACATATGCCTCGTGCTCACATAACATCCAATTTTCAGGTTGGGAGCTACTTCTCACAGCATGAAATGTGAATGGAGAAGTAAAAAAAAAGCAAAATGTTAATAAAGAAGGACAAGGAGCAAGACTGTGTTGCCTGCTGTGACCAACCATTACATCACTCTGTTTACAAGAAAAACACTAAAAAGCCCTTTATTCCATCTGTTTGTAGAGAAATTGAATTTTGTCAATCAATACCTTGTAGGATCAGTGTAAAGAACATTTTCACACATATCGTGCATCATTCATTAGAATTCATGCAGCGTCTATTTATTGTACTAGTTTGTCATGATTAGGTTCTACTACAGTTCTGGTCTGGTGAATAGGCAATTTAACATCATCACACCAGCATGGTTTGCACTATATATCTTTACTGTTCACTTCACGCAACCCAATCACTGAACCCATACGATATCAGGCCTAAGCATCATTACAGCATTATTATTTTCTTGATGTTTAAAGTGTTATATGATACATGTGATTCTGCCTATTTTTAGTGCCCATTTGGAGCCAACAAAATGCCACATTGAGAAGCTTTTCAGATGTTTCCTTTCTGAGCACATTAGCACCATGTAAGTCCTCTTCTCACATGTCCTTTAGCAGCAGTGAGTGAACAGCCACCCACGCAGTCACCCACGTGCTCCAGTCAGTAGTTCCTTAATCAGATACTACATTTTAAAAGCAAGCTCTAAAGCCTGTGCTAGCACATTTGATTTTAGCTGTGTTTTTCATGCACTTCACCTCACATAGATTGTGTAAATTTGCAGTAACTAAGCGCATATCCTAGCGTTCACCCTCCCAATTTTGTTGGTATCATATGATTGGGAGAGTCATAGCTAGTGGGTGAACATGACTAATAATAGGAAGAAAATCTGGAAAAATATTGTTGTCAGAAGTGAACCAAGCAAAAGCCTTGATTATGTGCTCTGAGTTGGTCAGGCAACATTTCTGACCAAAGTGCTGGGCAGCAGGAAGGAATGGGAGCTTTGATTACCACCTCATTTACAGTGACTGTAAAGTCTTAAGCCAAACAGGAGCAACATCAGCCACAGCTGTAGCTCCTTCATCTGATGAGCTAGTTACTGTGTCACCTCTGCCTTGCCTGATCTTTTTTTCAGATTTCTTTTGGAGTCCCACTAGAAAATGTTAGCCACAGGGGTGCTTTCATGAGCTCTGATTAGATAGCAATGTGGAACAGTATCTCTTCAGTGTCAAAAATGTAAAAAATGTATTTAATTTACAGAGCCAGTCAATGAAGGGTGCAACATATTTTTATAGATTATGTGGCAGTAAAGACTTCTGCTGACCAAGGATAGAGATCTGTACTGGTATAAAACTGAAGCTGGAACCCGGCTCGTGCCCATACTTTAAGACCCAGCTTGATTCCTTGATTGACTGACAATGTCCAGCTGGCATATGTAAATGGTATTTTACACACATTTACACTTATAATCCACTGATAGTGCTTATTATTAGTGGATTTTTGTGGCCCAAGAACAGCATCTACCATTCTCTGATCAGCTGTTAGCCTCTCTGAGCTAATGGTCTTCTCACAGCTGCTGCTCCTTGTAGGGATACTGAACACACATTGTGCAAATTTAAACGAGAAAAGATCTGCCTTGACCTTTCCACCCAACACATCTCATTAACCATGGTTTCACTGAGGAGCACGCTTACCTACTGCTCAACCTCCGAAGGTATTCCCTGCGTGGCTAACATTATGAGAAAGAGAGAAAAGAGCACAGGACAGAGTGTGCATGAGCGCATGAAAGAGAGCATATGTGCGATTATGAAAGAATGAGGCAAAAATAGATTGAATGCATGAGAGTGCTGATAATGTGTGTGAACAATCAGGCCAGTCTGACACCTGACATTTTATCAGGCCTCTTAGGGTTTAGGTTGGGTAGAAGACCTTTAATGCTCTACTTAATGCTAATGCTAAGTTTGTTTAAAGTAGTTATTGCTTCCACCACATTTCAAGGTAATTTGGTCAGAAACATTATGTTCCTTGCTTACTCTGGGTAACAGTTTTGGATTTTTTCTAATGAATCCAGATTACAGTCAGCTGCTAGTTTGAATGCATCCTGATTGTAGCTTCATTAGGGCTTTATACTGCCTTGCAGTTTTATCCATTAAAAGGTGGGCCCCATAGCTAGCTATAGTCATCCTAACCACTTTGGTTTTGCCAGTATGGTAATGTTTGTTTATTTGATAGCATGGCATCAGTGGCATTTATAGATTCTGCCACTGTAGCCAAGATCTCACCCGCCATGGTGTCAAAGGAAAAATTGTTGATGGGTGGACGGGTGCCCTAATTTGCCAATGCTTAGTACGCTAATACATAACATAACCCTTATGAAGTCTCTGTACATCATAAATATTCAATCAAAGCTTTTTCTCCCTGACATATCATCATGTGTGTCCTATTTTTACTTCTTACGTCACTGCCTTCGTCTAGTGCCTCGAGCTGGTGTTACAGGTGTAAATAAACTTCAAAAGTCTCTACCTCACTTTCACAAACACATTGACTATGAATATGCTCATTGACGTACGCTACTTTCTCCCACGCCCCCACTGCAACTGCAACATCTCAAATAATTTTTTTGCCTCATTTTTATTCTTTCTTTTTGACATTTCTTTTTCTTTCTATACTCCTTCATCACCCTCCCAACCCTCCTTTCACATCGCTCTATCTTTGGCATACAGGATCACACAATTCAGCCAAAGCAGCTGTTCTCTCCGCCAGACAGAGCCTCCGAAAAAACTCTGTCAGTGTTCCTGGCACAATTTCACACATGAGACTCGCTCTCTAAGCCTGCTACCTAATAACACCTTCAAGCTTAGATCTAATCAAATCACAACCAAGATTGAATTTCATTTGTCTTACTTAAGGTGATGAGCTAATATCTAATATAAACCTTTAAAAAAACATGTTTATAAACAGTGCATTTGAGGCCATAAAGTTGCATTATATATATGCAGATAAGCTATTTGAATGTTAAGGAAAATTCTGCGATATTTGGCCACATCACACAGCACTGCCACACTGTAATAACTGTTCACAAATGTGTTATTATTAATTAACATAGAGTACAGCACATGTAGGTGTAAATAAGGTATTTTTAAGCCTTCTTTCCCTTTGGTGTTATCAGTGATAAATCTGGAGATTTCAGCAAAGTTTTTAAAGTCTTTAAATCCATGTGTGTAGGTCCACAATAAGTGTCCTCACTCAGTATGATGGTGCAGCATATTTAACTGGAGCTGTGTGTATATTTTTCTGTCAATGTAAAAAAGAGGTAAAATCCTGCCATTACTGCTAAATGCATCCTGTGATAGTTTGTGATAGTGTGTTTGTTTTCAGAACAGAATTTATATAACTAGAAACTTTACTAAGGCCTTTGCACAGTAAGTTAAATTTATTCAGATATCAATAAATTAATTTTACAGTAGATAAAAGGCAGAAATGCATTCCCTTTCCCTTAGGAGTAAGGGTTTAACCTTATCAGAGCTGGACGAAATCCTATTAAACTTCAAAGAATCAAAAAGTACATCATATCTACATGAATAATAGATATTAAGCATAAGGTTGCCAAAACTAATTACACTAAAAAGCAAAAGTGTGTTCATGTGTTTTATGAATGTGCAAAATACTGTATACATTTGAATCGGAACTGCTTTGTGATAGAGATATAACTGAGGAACACTGGATTATCGATTATAGAGATATTGCGATATTGAAGTAATAAGCAGGCTTCAGCTAGTTAATGTGGCCATCTTTAGTCATCCAAAGCAGAAAGGTATAACAAGGGTCTAAGTGGGTTAAAATATGAGCACGTTATTTTACAGGCATTTGAATTGGACTCTTAAGTCAATACTGCCTACTGCATAAAGGTTACTAGCAGCATCTGTGCCTTTACTATGGACTATTTTTTATTCCTTAGTTTTTTTTTTATGGTGCTTTTAATAAAGGAGACCATGGGAGCTGAAAAGCACTAGTGAGAGAAGGTTCCATTTTCGCTGAAGGAAATTAAAGGAAGTTAAAAATGATCAAGTTTGGGAAATAAAGGGATACTGAGTCCATTTAGGAGCTAATATTTCCAGAAAAAAAGATATTTATTGTTACACAGCCCTATTGCTCAGCTCCCGCCCCCTCACCTCATCACCTTGTCCGACATATTTTTTGTGGGAGTGCAGCGGCTACTTCATGTGTCCAGATACTCGCCTACTCATCTCTCACCTGCACGTGGGTGCCAAGAGCATCAGAAGCCCTGGGGGCCTCAACAGCAAATTCTGTGACCTCTGCCTGAGTCACTGAAAGTCAGTGAACTCAAACATAAAGTACAAGCAGATTGCTGCAGCCCACACATCTCTGGAATGCAGTTCATATGCTGCTGTAGTCGTACTTTCACACAGCTATTTCTGCTTAAACAAATATTTTATATATACATTTAAACTATAGCCTCTTTTCTCAGTAGTTTTAAAGGTCTAGAGTTAAATAACATTTGGGCATTTGTGAAATATTCTTCAGTGTGTAGCTTATAATAT
>JBBPDA010000126.1:18228092-18294089 GCA_037974385.1 Arnoldichthys spilopterus
TATAGTTTTTGCAAATATGTTAGTAATAATTTATATCAGAAATGTTACATTGATAAATAATAATTTCGCTCCCTCGTCTACTTCATTCTACTTTGATTCATTCGAACAGGATTTGCTTTTAATGTGATTCAAACTAAAAGAAATGCTTCTGTAAAGCACGTGCAATAATGTATCTATTGCTTGTAAAGACAACACGTTTATCGGAAGTTCCAGGGCTGGATTTTGTGAGTTTACCGTCATCTTTATCACGGTATAAAGGCGCTACATCCGAGCTCCACTGCTCAGCTGGCAAACTGTACAGACTTGAGCAACACTAGCTGCTGTTAGCTTAGCATATGGAAATGGATTTAGCGAACTAACTGATTAAAGAGTCTTCCGTCGACACTGGTGACGAATACTAAACCAAAACGTGCATCAGAAAATAAGAATATATGTCAAAAGCCGACAAGTTATGGTTGGAAGAAGATCTTACTTGAAGGTCTCTTCTATCTCGGTGATGCTCGTGTCCTTCTCCACCACCAAGAAATTAGGTTTGCGGTTTTTGTTTAGCTCTCCGATCCCCCCGAGGAGAAACCCAGTACAGGTGTCTTCGTCTCCTATTACGGCGATTAATTTGCCTCGTCCAGCCATGGCGCTTTACCGAAGTGTTTAGATTAAATTTAGGTAGAATGAGTCTTTGCTCTCTGCCTTCCCCTAGATCATATGCTGCAGTCAGCTGACAGCCCCTGCCCCAGCCTCACTTCCGCTTCTGCACAGCTAAAAACAGTCTGGCGTGAGGCTGGATTATAAATATTGGTTTGGGGGATACGTGACGAAGTTCGTCAGTGCACATTACTATTAAAAAAACAAACAAAAATAAATACGTTTATCATTATTATTATTATTATGGTGCAGTTTCCTTAGTATTGGCATACATTTAATATAAAAAACAAATAATATTATTATTAATTTGTCTTGTATATATTTATTAAGTCAAACATATTTACTTTTAATTAAGCATGAGTAAATGACTATAAATTCTTGCAATGTTTAAAATATAGATATTTTTACATTAACATGCATGAAGTGTATAGATAACTATTTATTTATATGAAAATTTACATAAAATACTCCTTTTTGTTTGTTTTTACTACTACTACTTGTTTTTGCCTCACTCTTGCTTTTGAAAAGTACCATATTGCTGTCTCCAGATTATAAACAAGGGGCCATCAACCAGTGAAGCACCAAGGATTGTGTCCGGCAAGATATCACACTAAGAGCACAGGAGCAGTTTAATGATTTTTGCTGTTCCATGGGTCACCAGCCACTGCGTGGCGAAGCGCTGGGTTGGAGAAAGAGATCCGTAGTAGTAGTAGTAGTAGTTGTTGTTGTAGTAGTAGTAGGAGCTGGCACAGCAGCCCCAGCAGTAGTAGTAGCTTTTTTTTGTCAGTAGGGGGCGGTGTGTTCGCACACCTTATGACTCGCCCCGGCAGAAGAAAAGTCGAGCGTCACGTGAGAGGCACAAGACAGAAAGTAATCATTTGAGGCGCTTCCTGGTTTTTCCTGCTCTGAAGAGTGAATTCAAAATGGTTTGTACCTTTGCTTTTTTTATAGATAGTATTCTAAGCTGTTTTTAACTGCAGACATTTGCTGCGTGCTGTGAAAGTAAAAAAACATAAAGGAACGTCTAGCCAACTGTCAAAATATGCGAGCTGCTAAATAGGTAGTGTGTTTATGAACCTAGGGGTTTTGGTGCACCTGTACTGTTTGGTGTTTTGAGTCCCATTATCTAATATTCAAGTCCTCCTGGAGCCAAGTCAGGTGTATTTGAGCGTGAACAGCTTCAAACTGTGTAGTGCAGGTGGACTACTAGGCTTAAATTGGGAAACACTCTCATTCTAATATATTTAATGCTTGCCTGGAGAAGACCATGGTTGTTTGATGGCTTACCTTCTCTCCCCCCCCCCTTTTTTTATTCTTTATATGTTTATTTATTTATTTATTTTTGCTGCCATGGAAGACCACAGCACTGACTCAGGGTTTGGAGAGAATACCTGACCAGATAGGGTATTTGGTAATCAGTGAGGATGGCGTTCTTGCAGTAAGTTTTTGCACATAAACATCAAGTTTCTTCCTCCTCAACTGAGCTCACCATTAATCGAACAGGTCTAATAAGCATTGAATTCTGAGAGTTCACAGAGTGGCTCTTTTTGGTGCTGTTTGTTTCAGTCTTCAGGAGAGCTAGAGAATGATGAGCACACTGCAGGGGTGATCATGCAGATGGTCCGAACAGCTTGTCGATTCAGGCTTCATGGAGCAGCAGAACCACCCTTCAAGCGCATGTCAGGTGAGAGATTGAGTCTCTGTATGCTCTCAGAAATACTAAGGATAAACAGATAGTAATATCTCTTGATTTTTGTTCACAGTGATGTTTGAGGACTACGTTTATGCAGTGACAATCTCTGGACAGAAAGTGTTCGTAGTGAAACGGCAAAATAACCAGCGGGAACCTGTGATAGTCTAGTGAGAGAGAGTTACAATTTAATGGACTATTAAAAAAATACACACATACGTGTGTACACAGGTACACACAGATGCCATGGCCTCTAATTAAAATACACACCCACAGTGTGATGGCAATTGAAGGTTAAGCAAAATACTCAATATATTTTTCTCACAATTTCTCATGGTATGTTCTTTGTATGCTCAAAGTTAGGGAATCATTTTACTTCACATGTTTCAGTTTTGTGTTTTTCCCCAAGCTGGTGCTATTATTGCCATGGAATTGTGATCTGTTTAACATCCATAGTGGGTCTGTCTTACTGTGCTGTACTTGGACTCTTTCTTGGAGTCTTAAATGGTTTTACTGACACCCCCCCCCATGAGTTGTGAACACACTTTGGATCATGTTCGACAATTTGAGTAACAGCTTACCAGTGAAGTGATTTTTATATGCGTATGGCTCTCATGTATCATTGTGTGAACAAGTATGTAGATGCTGATCTCTATAGCCCAGGTAGGTCTGGGAAATGTCTTTGTTTCTTAGCTCTTCCTGGAGTAAAGTAACAAATATATCAAAGAAAATAGTCACTTCATTAATTGATTAACTTCATGCTACTTTGTCTAATTTTTACTATTTAATATGACTTCTAAGTATTATTGCAAATGCTAATGGATAGCTGGAGGGAGCAAGAATAGTTGTCACAAACATGGTTCTCTCAATTGGGTCAGTCCCAGAAGGAACTAAGATGTTTAATGTGATGCATTTTATTCAAAGCACTGGGCCCATGTTCAGGATTGTTGGTGTTGAATAAAATACATATTAAATAAATCAATGTGCTCTATTGGCCTTTTTCTTCCCTAGTGGACCTATTTTTAACCTTGTTAGATCATTTTCCTGATATAGCAGTCTTACTAAGACGTACAAAGTACTAACCAATGTTCTCCAATGAAATATAAAAAAAAATAAAGCTTAAAATAACGTTTGCCTTCAATGCCCATAATTTGACTGTAGGAGAAAGAACTTATGTTCAATAAGCTTTGGTAGCTATTATGTTCTCACTATATTTTCACTTCATGTGTTGTGTTCACTTTATTGGTCTTCTAATTATTTCCTGTAAGTACATGAACAAGGGCTCTAGACTGGATATCATATGTACATGTATGTCATCAATACAAACACACATTTTTGTATTTCATTGGTATCTCAAAATCAGACCACAGTTTAAGTTTAAAAGAAAAGTATCTTTATTGCATCATGAAGGCCTCTGATGTGACTGAAAGGCCTTCATATACTAATGGAATGGATCCTTACACAGGCAACAGTATGAAATGACTGGCTTCAAGGTAGAGAAGCAGAAGCCCTAACATGGGCTGCCCTTCCCCTCTTTCTTTCCAAATAAATTTCCAGTTAACTCCCACCCCACATCCCCAAAAAACACAACAATAATTCTCAAAAACATATGATTATGTCTCTCAAAACATGCAACTTAAAACTGTAATGCTCAGGGTCATGGTGGCCTAAAGAGTCTAAAACATCTGTAAGGTATGCTGCTTATAGGAAAATGAGGAAGAAACCTGACAGAAATGTTTCAGAACAGGAAATGATTTCAAAGTTCATCCAAATGCTACTCAGCAGATACTCTCATATGTTTTCCCCAAATTAAGTGTTCATCCACTTTGTCTTCCCAATGTTTCCTTTGACCTTCTTTAACTGCTTCTCCTCTCTGATCCTGTCCAATCTGGTCATTCACCAGTTTTAGCGCTTCGACAGTTCATTGGATAACCAGTCCAGTCCCTCATATAGACCTGTGCCTTGGGTAGCGCATGTGGCCTGAACATGCCACTAGGGAAAAAAAAAAGAGGAAATTAATCAGAGGATGTCAAACTAAATTGTGCAATTTTAAGGTTATAGTAACAGGTAATGAATAGACAAGCAATGAAGGAAGGACTGAATTATAAAAATATTTTCTTCCATATAAACAGAAAACTAGAAAAATATACACAATTTAGAAAATGTTACATATTTGTCAATTATATTTTATAGTTTCAGTTTGGCCTTGCAAACAAACATTTGGAACCTACTTACACCTCAGAAAAAATACAAACCATATTATTCAAATTCTTTTCCTAACAAGAAACGGATCCTAAAAATAAATATTAGTGTTTGATGGAAAAACACAATCTGATGGGCCAAATCTTAAGTTGTACACACTTACTTACTGTATACTTACTTAAACTGGATATGTGGGTCATAAAAGACCCTTAGTATAAAGTAGGAATACAGAATATTCTCAAAAAAGGTATGGTGTCCCCACCGAAAAATCTTGTTCTGGATCTTTCTTGAAGCTTACTAGACACATATGTGGTAAGGGGATGTATTTTGGTCTAACCAGTCAGGAATGCCATACTGCCAAGGCTATCAAACTTCGAATTGTTCAAATATACAAACAATGTAAAACAAAACTCACGGTTCGGCTCCGGAGGCTGTGCAGACCCAGTTTGTCTGTTAAATCACTCACTGGCATGGCATTGGGCAAGTCTTGTTTGTTAGCAAATACCAGCAGTACTGCTTCTCTCAGTTCATCCTCCTGTAACTAAAATTTCGAGAGAGCATATAAACAAAAAAGTAAATAAGAAAAAGTCATACAACATTGTGATTGCAGTAAGATAAGCACTGTTTAAATTTAAAGTTAAAATACATTTTAAATATGTTTTTTATATATATTTTAAATATTAAGAATTCAGAATCTTTTTATAAAATTGGAGTTAATGACCAAAAGCCATTAGATATGTCGAACATTTACCATTTGGGCAAAACTCACCATTTTGGATAACTCTTCTGCAGATTCTGCTACTCTCTCTCTGTCATTGCTGTCCACTACAAATATAAGTCCCTGGATAAGAAATTACAGTATGTCTAAAGCACTTGCATGTTATTAAGGCCAGAGAGAACATGTCAATTAAATAATGGCTGTAACCAATTGCTTAAAGACATAATTGGTGTTACCATGACAACAAAAGCATGTTACAAGCCCAGTTGTGTATAATATCAAGCATTCAGTACTTTCAGTTTTAGTACTTTCAGTTTTAATACTTTCATATTGATTACATTAACTAGAACCAGTTTGACCCTGTATCTTGCCCTCAGAGAGTTTCTATTTATAAAAAAATACAGAGACAAAACACAGACATCGTAAGTAAGATAACACTCCTCTGTTTCCTCCGGAAAACACTGCAGAGAGTGGCGGAGACTGCAGAACACATCACCGCTAACAGTCTCCCTGCCATTCAGGACATCTACCAGGAGCGGTGCCGGAGAAAAGTACATGCATCATCAAAGACCACAGCCACCCAGCACGCAGTCTGTTCTCCCTGCTACCGTCTGGCAGACGCTACAGGAGCAAGACTGCTCGCACCACACGCCTAAAGGACAGTTTTTATTACCGGGCCATCAGGCTCCTGAACTCATAATCTACCACCACACACTGTAACACTGTCAATTCTCTGGCCTCCATCAAATGTGCAATCTTGCTGTTCACACTGGTCACTTTTTCACTTCTGCACATCGCACTTTACACAATGTGCCCTTCCCACAGTTCCTTTATATATTTGTAAATATTCTTCTTATATTATAATTTTTTATTTTAATATTACTTTTATTTTATATTCTTTCTTATTTATCATGTTCTTTTTAGTTTACTGGTTCTTCTTGTCCAACACATTTCATTGTACTGTTGACCCAAAGTTAACATACATATGATCAATAAACCAAACTTGAACTTAATAAACCGAACTTGTTGAAACAAATAACCAACTGAGTACAAAGCAATGTAAAACTACAGTATCAGAATCAAAAATCTGGTATTGTGTTAAGTGTAGTTAAAGAGCAGTGCAAGGGTGAAGGAATGGACCATACCTGTGTGTTCTGGAAATAATGTCTCCACAATGGTCTGATTTTGTCCTGGCCACCAACATCCCACACAGTGAAGCAAATGTTCTTATATTCAACAGTTTCCACATTAAAACCTGAAAAAGAAACATACCAATAGTAATTACCGCATTGCCTGGTGAATCCAAACTTTGACCCTAATTACTATAGCTATACAATATCTATACATTATAACTATATTGTTATGTTATATTATAACATAATTAATTATCCTTCAAAAGGTAGAAGTTGTATGTGGAATTACAGCCAACCTTACATTAGAGAAATGAGACTCCATAATTTAGCAACTCTCCAGATCTATTCAACTGAAGAGTCACCCTTTGACATCGATTTGACAGTATTTCCTAGATGTTGCAACAGTGATGTGGAAAGACAAGCAGGCAGGACTTTTCGTGAATGATAAAATTACTGCTTGATATTTGGGCCATGGTAAACAGAAAGCAAACTCTGCAGCCATCTTGGTGACTCTGACTTTCCTTTTCAGTTAATTCTATGTAACTACCAAATACAAAACAAATATTAATTAAAAATCACTGATATCATTGAAATAAACATCACCCACCTCTGGTAGAACATGTTCTAACCTTAAAATTGAGGCACACAGTTAGCAAGTGACATTGCACTTTGACCAATGAGGCTGCTGCAGGTCGGTTCACAGTTAATCTGCATGAAAAGTTTTGCCACCAACACCTAAAACAGTCACTGTCTACACCTATATACCCCAATCAATGTAAATGTAAACACTTACCTATAGTTGGAATAGTGGTTACAATCTCTCCTAGTTTTAGCTTGTAAAGGATGGTGGTTTTTCCAGCAGCGTCCAGACCAACTGCAGTTAAACATACAAGGGAAAAAAAAAGAAAAAAAGAAAAAAAGTTCAAAAACAACAATGCCTCATTAGCAATATTTAGGATATCTTTGTGAGCTGCTTTCAGAGGGATGTACTAGTTTGTACATTTTACATTTACTCAGAGAAATGTAGGCCTAAGTACAAATTTGATGGACTTTTGAATATTTTCAAATGATAATTTCACATTGCATTAAGGTTTAGCATCAAAAAGATTTTTTAATTGAAGCTGTTTTAATATCTGCCTTAACTTCCATTGTAACTTTTATTTTATAAAAAGTACATTTCCTCTACACTATCCACCACGGGCTGTCTGTGAGAAGAATTTGGCTGCAGCTGATGTAAGGTGTGGGGCTCCACAATAGGTGGAAATTACATGACCTGGGGATTCAAAATTTTAAAAAGTGTAATATTTACAATATTATGTGCAAATCATAATCAAAGTTATGGCATATGGGTTGACAGGTGTACATGGTTATGCTAGAATGCACATAAAGTTAAAACATTTTCTGAGATTACATAAAAATTACAACATAAACCACTGTTAATTATGAAGAACAACATATGTTTATTGCTCAGCTACACCTACAGTAAGAATAAGGAAGCAATTTAGGTATTTATATGCATTGGGTGTTCTATTTTAACTTATTAACAAATACACAATATTTGTATAAATGTTTTCTTTTGTAAACTGTTTATTTGGAGGTCAAGTGTTTCCGCCTAAAGAGGCGCGCCGCACCTCACACCGGCTACAACCAGACACTCTTGGACTACAGCAAGTTAACTAGTCCTATAAAGAGGGCATTTGTAAAAATGCATGATAGGAATCCAGCTATTTAAAAGAAGCTATATGAAACAAGTAAACTAAACTGAAAGATTACTGTACATGTCGCAAATCTTGCTGGAATCAGTTAGAAACTGCACCCAAATAAATGTAGAAACGAGCAAGCCCGAACACTCACTTAGCTAAAGTGTAATACGGCCAGTCTAACAAACATCTGATAATCATTAGTGGTGTAACAATACACATATTGTTAGTTTTGGTATAATTACAACTTTTAATTCTAATGAGATTTAATTTGATAGTCCATAACAAAACAAAAAGCCCAACAATCTGAAGGTGGAAAAAAGCTATAATGAAGCAGAGAAAAAGCAGATATGTATTCATTACTACATTTGAGAATAAGTAAAAGTGTTCGCCTTAGAAAATATACAGCAAAGCACAAAATGAGCTTTGACACTTTGTGTAGGAACTCCCACCTTCCGGACACCTTGCAGAATAAATGGCTGCAGGCATCAATAGAGGAGCACAGATACACACAGATCAGATATGCTCGTTTGTGGAAGAGACCGCGGTCATTAACACTGGCGATCGCGCTTACAGCTGAGATTGGTTTGGGATGTTAGGTAACCTAGCTATCAAGTGAGGCTGAACAGGTATGGAACTGCGTTTTCCCTAGAGTGTAAATGAAAAATCAGCAGGACAGTGTGTGGCAGTGCTGTGATCAGATCAACACCACACATCCCATTCCCAGTGTCACTGTGTGCAGGATAGAGAGCGGTCAGCTCACCCATCAGTATCCTCATCTGTTTCTTGCCGAAGAGTTTAGAAAACAGCGACGAAATCGTTAGCCCCATTGCGTATAAGAAGATTCTCGCTTGGCAGAAATGATGGGGGTAAAAACAACCTGATAAATCAGTGCGATCTGTGAACTAGAGCCTCTTCCTTCCCTCCCGGTCACGCCAACGCGGAAGAAATGACGTCAGTCTAGTCAGACTACAATCTAATGCCAACGATAGTCAGCGTCTATCTAGATTTTTCCTTCGTATAAGTTACTAAAAACAAAATCGAGTATACACAAATCTACTACATTTTTTCAGATTGCTTTACAAAACAATCACAGATCACAGAACCCAGAACGTGTAGTAAGGATGCCACTCAGTAATTATTGTACAGACGCCAGAGGGCGCGAGCGAGCGAGTACACAATCCTTGGGTACCTAAGGCGTTTTATTTGGGGGGAAAAGAAATTTGTAAACGGTTCGTTATTTTTACGTGGGACCGAAACCAGACCAAATAGCTTAAAACAGCTCTACCCTGATTTCACACTTTTAACCCCAGTCACAGGGTTATGTAATGCTATTGGTCAATAGAACTGATGCTAGCATCTCTTTCTGCTGTGCAAAATGAAAATATGTTGGTAAAGTTTAATATATATGTATGTATGTATGTATGTATGTGTGTGTGTCCTTTTCAAACTTTAAATGGCTAAATGGCCATGAAGGGCTAGAACATTGTTAATGTTTGGTTTTTAGCCGTTGAGTTCCGTTCACTCCCATTCAGAGAACTTGCTCGCGGGCGCCCTCTAGTGTTAAGCGACCATTTGTAATGTTAAGAGAAAATAAGGAAGTGCCCAAAACTCCTCTTAAATGGTCGCTTTGCTACTTTCAGTTTGCTAAATGCAAATTGAGGTCCAAACCAAGAGCTAACTCACCTGCCTTCCTCTTCACCCGATTCACCTTCTTGAATGTGCCTAATTTGTGAGTGAACAGGGAAAATTTGGAACGTCAAAAAAGATGCCATTTTATTTCAGGACTACAAAGGCTTGGATTGTTTTAATGTGACCATGTGATGTTTTTAGCATTTAAGCTAAATGCGTTTTGATAAGAGGACCGACTGAATTTGTAAGTATTTATTTATCTTTGAGAAAGAGAGAGAGCGAGAGACCGAGACCCCCTAAGACCTATGTCACGTCCTGTGAGAAGCAGGAAGAGATGCGGATGTTGTTGACACGTAGCTGACAGACTTTGACTCTTTAGCAACACATGCAGGGTTTTTTCTGTTTTAACAAAGGAACGATTCGGAGAATATATGCTTAAAGTGTTGCTGTTGTAATTATGATGTCGTGAGCCCGGGTGTCAAGTTGTCTGCAGGGTTTTGCGTAAGTAGTTGTTTTAGCTAACCGGCTAATGGCTGTAACAGAAACGGTGCGCTCACAGCACTAAACAAACGCAGGATATTGTTAGTGAGGAAACTCAGATCGCAGAGAATAGTTCATTAATGTATTGATTACGGCACTTAAAATCAGTACGTGTTTAAGGAAATAGCTGGTGCTACAAGTAGTTTTTATCTAGTTTATGCTGTAATAATCAGGGATTCTGCCAAGCCTTATTTTAAAAAATCTGAATTTAAGGCGTTAAAATGTCTTAACATTCAGAATTTATGCACTCAGTTTTAAAAAGGTTAAGGTCTTAAATGTCAACATGCACGCGTTTTAACACTAGTTTGTGAATGGGTGAGTGTAAGTTTAACCTGCTGGTTTGAGAATAATGCATTAAGTGTTCAGCTAAAAGGCACTAAAGTTTTATGAGAAATCAGAAAAACATAAATCACAGCTAAAATTATCCAGAAAACACTTAGGCCTTTACAGAGTTTTAAGGTTTTCCCATGACTTGGTCTAAACACAAGGTCTAAACGCAACTTGAGCACAGAAATGAATCATTTATTTTGTCAGTAATTCTAGGACTTTTTTCTTTTATATAATTTCTACTTTTTTACCAGTGTGGACATGAAATTGGTCTTAAATCTCATTCAGAATAGTCTTAAAAAGGTTTAACGAAGTCTTCAATTTAACTTGTTGAAACCTGCAGAAACCCTGATAAGTTGCCAGTGTGGTCTATATTTTATTTTACTGTTGTAAATCCAGCCAATCATCTACATAATTAAACTGCTCTTAGCTAAATGTTAGTCAGGGCTGGATAAAAGACTATAGTGTGAAATGCATAGTAACTCTGGGAGGAGAAGACTTTTAACTTTCAAAGGTGTCTGTGAACGAGTAACATTGTGATCACTTACACATTTTCCTTTTCTGTTACAACTGTACAGGTTTACATACGTTGTAAATTTGAACATGAAATCACTTTGAGTGTGTCCTCACCATGGACAAGTTTGGTATGAGCTTCGTTGGCGGTCCAAGCAAGAAAGACCTGCTTGAAACAGTAGAGGCCCAGAAACAGCAGCTCATCCAATATCAAACTCGTTTTAAAGATGTTGTCCGAGCCTATAAAAGTTTACTAAAGGAGAAGGAAGCTTTGGAAGCTAGTCTAAAAGTCCTCACTGTGTCTCAGGAGGTGGAATTAAGCAATGATCCATCTTCTAGTGGGTGCGGTGCCCAAACAGAGCGTCCAGCACCCACTGACCTTGCAGATGACCACTGTTCACTTCATAGTGAGGACAGCCTAGACACTGCAGCCATCAGTGTGACCAGCAGTAGCACTAAGGGAGACCCTGCAGAGGAGGACCAGAGTATCCCTGCAGAAGAAGCCATGCCAGGACCCACAGGGCCTTCTGTAATTCAGCAGTCAGAGGACACAAGCGGTTCGGAGAGTGGTAGCAGTACTGGCATGGAGCAACCTGTTGCCTCAGCAGTTGTTGAAACAGACCGCAGAGTGATTCAACTTAAGACCCAGCTGTCTACTTTGACCACTTCCTTGGCCACTGTCACTCAGGAAAAATCAAGGATGGAAGCCTCTTTCCAAGCAGATAAGCGGAAGATGAAGCAAGAACTGGAGGAGATGCAGGGAAAGCTGGAGGAGGCACACAAACAGCACAAGAATGAGCTCCAGACTTTGCAGGAGCAGCTGGCAGAGAGCAAAGCTCGCATCATAACACAGCAACATGAGCGAGAGCAAGAGCAGGGGGACCATGCCCACATGCTTCGTGAGCTTCAAAAACTCCTGCAGGAGGAAAGGAACCTGAGGCAAGATGCTGAACTCAAACTGGAGGATGCTAGAGAAGCTCTAGTGGAAACCATGCAAGCTGCAGATCGTGGACTAGATTATGAGGAACAGCTGAAGACGATGGCAGAGGAGTGTGAGACCCTGAAAATAGGTTTGAAGGCCTTAGAGTCTGAAAGGAGTAAGCCTGACCCACGGGTTCAGGAGCTGCAGCAAGAGATTTCTGACCTCAAAGTGCACTTTAACCAACAGATTCAGCAGGAGATTAAAAAGGTATGGCTTTAATAAATTATAACTTTAGTATGGTATTGGCCTCCTTTAACACAAAAACATTGATTTTGCTGTAATTGTAAGCTTATTGTCAGTAAAAAAATGTGCAATTATTTGGCCAGAATTCTCACTATTTTATAAAATTATTAATGTATTTTTGTACTTTTTTAGCTTTGCTAGGTATAATAGGAAAATATGTGTATTCAAGATTTATTCAAGAATGTTTTATATATACATACATTTTTACAGGTTGCACATGCAGAAGAGCGTTTACGAGAGCAGGCACAGTTGGAGGAGGGGCGTGTGGCCAGTTTAGAGGAGAGGGTCTCTGAGCTGTCTGAGTTGCTGGGTGCTTGCGAGAAGGCCAGGCAAAAGGACCAACAGAATGCTCAGAGGCTACGGGAGCGCATCCTTCAGCTAGACACAGAGAATAAGACATTGGCCATTGCAGCCAGCACTAGGACCACTATTACAGACCTTGGTATTGATGAAACAAACCTGGACGTGAATGTACTGAAGGATAAGCTGGAGAAGGTGAAGAAGTTGCTACAGCTGGCTGCACAGAGGTCTCAGGACCAAACATTGGAGATTGAGAAGCTGATAGAAGGAGATGCAGGGCAGGGTGGTGAAGTGTCGGATGGAGAGAAAGCCTCTGTGCTGTACTACCAGCAAGAGCTGCGTCAGCTAAAGGAAGAGTTTGAGCGTTACAAAGTGCGGGCACAGGTGGTTCTAAAGAACAAGAATACAAAAGATGGCAACCAGGCCAAGGAACTTGAGGAGGCTCGGGACCAGCTGGCTGAACTGAAAGAGAAATACATCAACTTGCGCATTCACTCTGATGAGGCTGAGGCCCAACACAAGCGTGTGCTTGAGGATCGCCAGCAGGGGTTGACAGCCCTTCAGCAGGCTCATAAACAGGAGCTGGAGAGGCTGGAGTCTCAACACAGAGACAACTTCCTGCGCCTGGAGGAAGAGATGCACAAGCAGAGGGACCGGACCATGGCGCTGCTCACAGAGAAGGACCTTGAGCTGGAGCAATTCAGAGCCGCCACAATGATTGGCCTTCAAAGGCAGAGTACAACTGACCGCACAACAGAAAGAGGAGGTGGAGTGGATGGGGACAAAGAAGGTGGCAATTCGGCTCTTGAAGAGAGTGAGCTTATTGCTCAAGCACTGAAACTAGCTGGCCCAAATGAGCCCACTTTATTGCTGTATGCTGAGCAGCTGGCCCGAAAGGAGGTTGAGATTGCTGCCTTGCGCAAGCAAAAGCATCGGCTGGAGGAAGATGTACATCAGCTTCAAGGAAAATTGATCGCGAACGGTGAGAGACATGAGGAGGAGGTGGCTGAGCTACGGGCAGAGTTAGAAAAACGTATTCGTGATCAGGGTAGAGATGGAGCTAACTTAGAATATCTTAAGAATGTCATCTATCGGTTCCTCACACTTCAGGACTCTAGAGGGCGTCAGCAAACACTTACAGCCATCCTGACCATCCTCCACTTTAGCCCTCAAGAAAAACAAGCTGTCATGAAGCAGCAAGCACAGAGCTGGTGGACAGCTGGGATGAGATGATGGTCAGGCAAAGCTGAAACATTGTATTAATTTATTTTGTAACAGAGTTAGGTCTTTAAGGTTTCTGTTTTGTTTTATGGTATTACCACCATCTGTGCGGCTTAACTGCATTGCCTGTGTAACGATTAACCATTTAGTGTTGCAGCAAACAGAAAGAGCCATTGTTTGTTTTTGTTTTGTGCAGTCTGTGCTCTCCAAAAAGACAGAACCACTACAATATACACTTGTCTATATATATATATATACACACACATACTGTAATTTAGAAACCTTAAGCACTACCAAAGAAATCAGTGTGCCGTGAGCTAAGAACCTTACATAAATTAAAACTTACACAAAGGACTTTTTGAACCTTGTCATTGTTTTGCTTTTTTTTCCTTAAACATGATCGCAGCTTTATTTTGTGTACTGATATTCAGATTGTGGTCATAAAGGAATTATCATAGGATGCTTCATGACATACCAGTGTAGTATTTGCCTTGCTGACACAGTTTTGATGGAAATTCAGTATATCTATCGCTATGGGAGATTATTCCAGAATGCTGATGCACTAAAAACACTGTCAAGTGTTGTGATCCTCCACCTCTGCTATAAGGCTTTTTTTTTCTTCATTAATTCCTTGTGTTATCACATGGATATTTTGAATTCATTATTTTTAAAAAGTGAAATTAAAATTATTTTCAAAGTATCAAATTTCAGAGTATCAAATTTGTTGTTACCTTTTTTTGGCCTGCAAATTTTTCCTACCAGGTTTGGAGATGGTCACATATTAACTATGAAACTTTTCAGTAGACTTTTATTTAAACATTTTTAGGAGCACACTTGTACAGTCATACATTAAAATAAAACACAAGCTCAACTTCCGTGACATCATTCTTACAGTAAACACAAACAAAATAAATAAATATGTAAATAGTAAAGAATGCTGTGAGCTGGATAGCTGTCAAATGTGACATTCAAAATATTTCAGTACAGTATTGGGAGTTGAGTAAGATTAAGCAATACACTAGCAGTCTACTGACATTCAAAATCCAGGTATTACTACTCCATATGTTCAAGGTTCCTCCAAGAATTTTACATTATTGAGAATGCACCTGTGGAGCACTATGTATATGTATTACATTCAGCTCATCCCACATCTAACAGTAGTTCACTGTTGACCAATTTGTTACTTGAAAAGTTTCCAAAAACTATAGGCTTCAATATGGCAGACCATACAAAGAGAAGAATAATATAAAGTGCACAAAAACGTTACAGAAACAAATAATAAACAGTTCATTATTCCCATTTCTATAAATACTCGGGTGCTGGCACAAATGCAGATTTCATGTTTTTTAAGACCTGGCCCCATGATACCCAAGTAAAGTTTTGACCTTAGCACACAGACACTGAACAAAGCAATATTTACACACAATTCAAGTAGTGTCCTTTGTGCGAGATGAACAATAGATTAATAATGTTAATCTCTTAAAATGGCTAATTAAATCTTCTGTGTGGGCAATAGACATATAAGAATTCAGGATGTAATGCAACAGATTCACTCAGGTAAAACCTATTTTAAATAAGCTACAGCTCTTATAGACTTGTTCTTATGCATTTCTGCACTACAGTATTGAAACAGTGGGTTCTTTATTTCTTAATACAAAATGTTGCAATTCTTAGCTTGGAGGGACGTGGCACACATAACTGCATGCAAAAGTTAGAACACCACAGATCAACTGATGTTTTTTCATTGTATAAATAAAAACAATTACACATCCACTAGAAAATACACTTAAATGTGATGTTTCTCTGCTAATTTAAGTCCACAGTGTGTATTTACTTACTTGAGTTTAACATATCGGGGAAAAGATAAAACAGAAAATGAGCTGCTAGTTTTTTTTCCAGCAAATGAGCAGTATTTGTGTACTAAAATGGGCAGAAGTATGTTTTTTTTGTAGAGGATGTGTATTTATTTTTTTTACTTAGGAATATAAAACTTACTTCACCTGGGGTGTGCAGATATTTGCACACAACTCAAAAAGGCCATAAGCGTGCTAAAACAGTAAACAGAGCTTGATGTAGGCAAGGCAAGTTTATTTATTTATTATATGTAACAACTAATTAAAAGACACTTATTTTTGTGGCCATGATAAAAAGCAAAGCTTTATGTGTATCAGTCACTTCTGCATTTCTGTTGTAAAAGGTACCCATTTTGTTCACACATCTATATAACTGGCTTACTGATTGACATGGCAATGGGAGGTAACATGGTCATTTGTTGCGCTGGCCTAAGAAATGCATTCACTTCTTAAATGAAATGCAACTTCTTTCCCTTGTCTTCACTGTCATCTACTAATATTGAGTTCCTTAATGCTCTTATCAGTCTTCAATAGTAAAAAAAAAAAAAAAAAGCACAATAACACAATGTAGATACTAGAGTTTAAAGCATTATCACTTAATTTTTGTGTCACATGGCTGTTTTACCGCTTTTTCATTTTTTAAAATAAAACCTCACATGATGTTTCTGGGATATGGAAGGTTTCTGTAAGAAACTTCAGAGCAAAATATGAGCCTAGCCAGGTATTGCAACTGAAGAGCTTGAGGTACAGATCTGGGTACTAGGGGTTTCATCAAAATACCTGCTTAACTGAGAACTTGAATTTCTTACACTCTAAAAGCTAAATGTCACTGGCTTCATATCATGCACTACTACTTCGAACAGAACTTTTTTGCTGTTTTATGCACCTAGCAAAGTACATTGTTCCATTTGAATGGTCTGTGAGAGTTTAACAATCTGAAAACATACGCTTCCAGAGCACATTCACAGACTGAACTTGGAGCAGGTATGACAAAGCACTAATCATGGCAACTAATAATAATATATAATCTTATCCATAATCATAATCATAATCAGCAGAATTGTGGTAGAACTCATTACAGGTGTCTATATCAGACATTAGAAAACTGCTTCACCATCACACAAAGGCTGAACAGAGAACTTTACCCTGAAGAGTCATCATTCAAACTATTTAATCCTTTCACTCTTGCACGGTCTACATCAAACAGCTGGTACCTGTTTGTTTTTCAGGTGCTTTTGCTGGTGCTGGAGAATGTCAGCAGCTGATTATGTGGTTCTGTTAGTCAGTCTTGTGGCAACTGTGCAACTGATGGTCCTTTTAAGCTGCTTGTCTTTTTTTAGGGTGTCCGACCCCCTTTGAACAGTGTGAGTTTGTATGTCCGTTTCAGTGTTTGTGCAAAACTGCCTGCAGATCCTCAGGCAGAGAGCTGATCACAATATGAATGTAGTTTTCCAGCTTTTCCAGCAGCTCCTCCTTAATTGTAAGGTGATGTTTACGAGCTCTCGTCTGGAACAGGGAAAGAAAAAAAGGAGAGAAAGCTCCCTTTAGTTCACTCTTTTACTAGGAGTGCCAACAAACAGCATGTAGACTCTACTGAAAGACAGTAACCTGCAAAGTGGAGCACAAAGCATTACTATTTACATTACACAATATCACAACACCATGTCACATTCAAATCCAGTAAACAAATAATCCTATTATGATGAAACAGCATGTATTACATGAATTAGGTAGGCACTTTACTACAAGTGTAAGTGTACTGTGTTATGAGAACATCCTGTGCTAACAAACAAAACAACGGCAGCCAATCAAATTTCTTACAGGAAGTTAACAATGACAAGTAGAAGTATGATTGATTGATTACAGTGTAGTATGACGTCACAGTAATTGGAAGTTCACAGAAAAATAAATATCAAAATGCTATCACTAACCATTTTCTCCCGTAATTTTAAAATGAGGTCAACAATCTCCACCTCAGACTTGTCTTTGGTCCAGCTCAGCAGATCCTTAGATTAGCGACCAGCAACAGTAACATTTTCAAATAGAAAAACAGCACAATATAATGTGACCATGAACATCCAAATAATATTTTGTAAATACTAATATACAACTGACTAAATGCCAGGATATTTTGGAGAAATAGTGTACACTAATTAACTGAACACTGTAACTAACCTGAAAACTGAACTGAGGGCATTTAATCATCATCATCATCATCATCATCTACTGCAACAGCAGACTTCCTTCTTAGCAAATTTATATTTGTGTTGATTTAGTACTCACAGAATCACAGATCGCTTCTAAATGAAGACATTCCACTTTTTGAGTCATTTCTCTGTGTCTGAGACGATACCAGCCATCGAAGTTAGGAGACCGAAAGAATCGCCTTAAAAACACCACGCAAATATCTGTGCATTAACACTGATTTTGAAAATTCAACTGTATAGTACAGTCCATCGAAGCAATAAACATTGCCTATAACTGCTGAACTATTATAAGTTAAGTACTGAGACATTTAAGCACTGCTAGAGTTAATCAACAGAAATCTCAAAGTGTGTGTTACTTGTAAAGGCCCATCCAATCCCCTTTGAGCATGGAGGTGAGCTGTGGCCCAGTGTGATCCAGAGTGGCCATAAACTCATCCTGACTGAAAGATCGGATCTGAGGAGGGGTCTTATAAATACATGAAAATAGTGGCTTAATAACTGAGCTTTACAAATATTTTACCATTGAAAATCATAGTCATTATAGTCAGTGAGTCACAGTGTGTTCTCCATCGGTCTACCTTCCAAGGAGTCACAGATCTCTGTAGTGGCATCAGACTGGCCAGGTATCTCTCCTACAAAACAAGACAACTGCATGGTAGATGGCAAGGCAAGAATCTTACCAATACTTAAACACTAGATTGTTTTCCTGGGTCACTAACTAGGAGTGGTGTTTACATATTTTTGTAGTATGCCATGCAATTTATTTCGAAATGTAGTATATGTAGCACAGGTCACAAATGAGCTTATCTAGTTAAATAAATAAATTATGGTCATGTTGAATGCCTTTAATTTACCCTGTGCTCTCTGTTGCAATTCATAAGACTCCTAAGACAGTATGGAAATTATAAAATATATTATAAC
Source organism: Arnoldichthys spilopterus (assembly GCA_037974385.1). Classification (NCBI taxonomy): domain Eukaryota; kingdom Metazoa; phylum Chordata; class Actinopteri; order Characiformes; family Lepidarchidae; genus Arnoldichthys; species Arnoldichthys spilopterus. Next base: position 18,246,917 of record JBBPDA010000126.1, read on the forward strand.
AGTAGAAAAGTTAAAAAGCCCCAAGATAAAGTGTTCCCCACCAGTGGAATGATGAAGCTCTGTGTAAGTTCTAACATATGTCGCCTCAAGATGGCGCTCTGCACCTCTGAAGGCCTTTTCCTCTGAATTCCCTGTAAAGTCAGTGAGAGCAACAAAGCAATGTGACACAGGGAAAACCACAGTTACCTTAAAATTATTACATCACCCACAGTCCTACCCTACCTTTAAGAGTCTCTTGATGAGTGCTTTGTCTTTATGGAGAAATGTTTTATAGGCTGTGTATATACCTATACAAAAAACAAGAATGAGAAGGGAACAGGTGGACACATACTAATTCTGCAAAACATGTACATTAGCATTTTGTAACTACAACTGAGTGGTACCTGGTTTTGTGTCCAAAGTTTTCAACTTGGCCAGCTTCTTGACCTTAACTTGCTTTGGTAAATCTCCTAAATTTAGAGGGTGATCAAACATAAGTTGTAACAAGTCAGAACTATGCTTGGAGCCACAAAGGTTTCAGAGGAAGTGTTCCCTACCTGACATCTTTAGCTCTCCGAGACGCAGTATGTGAGGCCAGAACTGAAAAGTCTTGATGAAGAAGGGATTAGTAACACCCAGTATTACATTAGGCCTGGAAACACAAAGAAACAAGAAAGAATAGAGCAATACATAACATACATTTGCAATAAATGCTTTTTTAAATATTTTCAATCAAGTATAAACACTAAACTATTACTGTAGCTCAGTGTAATCAGTGTATTAGGTATATAATGTCTATTATCAGTACAATTTATAATAATTGTAATTAACTTCATGCAGATATATATATATATATAAAGTAATTATTATTATTATTTGCTTACGGTGCCTGAGTCCTGGTCGTGTACTCTTTAAACTCACTGTCATGGATAGTAAAGTAAGGCCGAAAATCACAGCAGTATTTCAATGGATTGATAGAGCTGTAAAGAATGGAAAAGGAAACTGCATGAGATTACTCTGCAATGATGACAACCTAGCATGCACTACAGCCACATCCAGTTCATCAGTGTTCCAGTTATTCTGAATAAGTACTGGATGAAGTGGAGGCCAGTAAAAATGTTTTTACAACAATCCATTTCTATTAATAGAGTTTCCATTGTGTGTAGGAGCACTGCCATGCTGACATAGGAAAAGGCCTTCTCCAAAGTGTTTGAAGCATACAATTCTCTCCAAAAGGAGTTCCCAATCCCAGTCCAGGCAACCCTAAGCTCTACATGCTTGTGTGTTCTTCCTACTATACACCGCTCACCCTGTCCATGAAAAGCTTGTTACTGATGTAACGAGTTGAATCAGCTGTACTAGGTAAGATAATGACAAAATGTGCATAGGGTGAAGTGGACAGGATAGGGATTGCATTGTTTCCCTTCAAACCTATATGCCAACATCTAGAAGGCTCTCACTGGTTTTCACAATGGCAAAGCTGAAATAACCCTTCTTTTATTATATGACACCGTAACTTATTCTTGCAAACACACGCAAGCACGCACACACGCACGCACACACCACTGTATGAATTCAGACTATTGTAATAATATGTCCATAAAACGTAAATGTAGTACTGGCTTTACACTTGGCCAGGGCAGCTCTAGCAGGACAGAGGTTTGAAAAATCGACAGTGACAGTGCCATGTTTAAAGCCAACGAGCTCTTCATTACAATCCATTCTATTGTCAGTGTGCAGAGATAAAGAATTTGCTTTTTAAAGTTGTTTTATGCCGCTATGTCTGCACTGCCTGTGTGTATGTTAGCCTCACTTTAGAAGTATAAGAAGCTTTTGAGCAACTGCACGGCTTCACTGGGATGCTTTTTATTAGTGCATAATGATTTAGTTTTTTTTTTACAAGAGGTAGTCACACCATGTTAATGTAATTGCCTTTAAAATGTCCCAGTGTAGGTACTGTTGTTGTTCAAACTTCCCTGAAGCGAAATCTTGTTTGAATGTGTTATAAAAAAAGACCCTCAATTTTGTAACTTGCCTATTGTATCAAAAATTATACAGAATAACAACATTTTTATGATATTGTGTGAAAGAATCACTTTAACATTGAAAATGTAAGGATTAACACTGGGGATTAAATAGCTCTATGCCCAGTCTTATGCTTTTAGGCTACAATACCAGAACCAGCCAATTAGAATCTGTGTCCTCATACATTTGGCTAGGTAGGGATCATAAATTAACTTAAGTGGTTAAATAAAATCAATTACCAGAGTAGCAATGTAGTTCTGAATGTTTTTTTTATGCTCTCGGTCTCATGTGTAAATATGGGAACGGCAAGCTAATGGCCATACCTGACTAAAGCCAGCACCGTCTCTGAGGAGATGGTTGGAGAGGGTGCCATGACAACCAGCGGCTCGCCTAGCAACATCAGTTCCCAGAGCATCTGCAGGTGAATCAGGATGGACTGGAAGCACCTGATCAGGTTGAATGTAGTTTAGATCAGTCCAGAGCTAATGTTGTAACACTAGCATCTTAATCTTAATTTTATAAGAAGCAGCTAGTTTTAAACAAGCAGCTCACACATACTTAAAAAGGTCCAGCTCATGTATGGTAGGGAGAACCATGGGGGCAGGGAGAAGGTTCTAAACACCAAAAGGAAAAAAGGTAATTTGACTACATCAACATGTCAACCTTGGCATTCCTAATGACTTAATATTTAAACATGAAAGCAGAGCACACACCTCCTTCTGTCCCTGTCTGGTAGGGCTTCCTCCTGGTTTATCATCCTTTGAGGGAATCCTCACCTTTCAGAGCATTAGAAGAACCATAAATACAAAGCAGATGTTTAACTCTACAAAATGAATGCTTAATTTGCCCTTGCTGTCTGACAGTGTCTTTTTATAATTTTATAATATTTTGAGTCAAATTCCACAAAAACTTAAAGCAAGAAATATTAAAGCAATAGTTTACCAAAAAAAGGCCATTTACAATAATGTCTCCTTGCCTACACATAATACATATAATACATAATTGGTGTCTATTGCTTGCTTCTTTAGTTTGGTTTTGACCCACTAGTCTAATACAATGAAATCTACATCATTAAACTTTGGGTGACAGACTTCCATTACTTTTAAGTTATGTAAGCCTCATAGCTCTAGAAATAAACCAGCTCCAGAAATAAACTAGAGCGAATGGTAGATATTTCTGGTAAGCATAAATTTGAAAAAAACATTTTTTTGAAAATTGCTTTGCAATTGCACCATTCATTAGAAAAAACTCACTGGACCAAAAAAATGTTTAAGAAGAATTCTAAGAATCTGTTTTCTAAAAATTGATTACATATCCCCTATCCTAAAAATCAGCATCAACTCTGACAGGTAAGGATGACACCAGTCTCAGGATAATTCCAACCTAAAGTCCATGGTGCTGTATTTTTCTTATTATTATTATTTCACTAAATGTTACTCATTGAGAATTGTGACTTAGGTTTTAATGGTCAGTCAAACGTTCAGTCTCAAGCCACATAATTCTAGACACACAATCCTAATGAATACCCTGCTATAGGGATTACATTTTTCACAAACTATTAAGGTACTAGGTGGTCAGAGATGCAGCAGATGTGTCCTGTTGTTTCATCATGTCTGTTAAACCAGGCACACACAGATATTGTGGAATGTGGGTGTATAAATGTGTTCTGCTCAGACATGAAGCACGAAGTTCATGGCTAAGATGTACAGGAAGACTTATGTAATCCTTACTTGACAAGTCAAATGTCAGAAAAAAAAAATAATGTATGCAACATTTTATTTGTCCAGGAAGCTTATGAAAAGGTTAAACTAAGGATAAACTGCCCTTGCAGATACTGTGTAATGTATACAAATCTGGACAGCGCTTCAATAATAGAATCAACCTCAAGTAGTATTGAACTAACTGTAATTCAGCGACCACAATGGTTCTATTCTCACAGCAGGCTACAAACAGGATATTCATACAATATTTCTCATTTATTCTTCATTTAGTGGATCTTCACCTGCATGACAACGCCCATCACAGGTAAATTAAGTGTCTGTCCTGGCACAGGTGGGGGCCACTGGTCAATCTCATTACACACTGCAAAAGATGTACAAATGTAGTATATAGGTGTTCTAGACATTAATGGAGTCTGGTCCACAACTAAATCCAAGCCTTAAATGTAGGCTAATGAGTATTGCAATTGGATGACAGGTAATACAATGCTAGTTAGAGTAGGTTAAAATAGACCAGCTTTCCTCACCTGCCTCCAGACAAGGCTCTAGCTTCTCAAAGTACTCCGGAGCAATGATCTGCAGCAGAGACGGGAACAGCTGCACATACGGCAGCCTGGAAACCAGCACCAGTGACTAGAACAGAGTAACACATTCAGCTGAGGATTTGATTGTTTATTTGATAAACAGCTTTTAGTTTATGATGTATATATGGTGCTTACAAGTGTGTCTGAGCTAGTAATAAAATATTTTTTGTGTGGTTGTTCTTTGGATGTAAAAAAGCATGCTAAAGGTTTAATCAATTATTTGTGAGTGGCAGTGGTGTGGACATGCTATAGGGTTGCAGCCAGACATTCGTTAATGAAGCAGAATTGAAATATCTAAAGCTGAAGACTAGTTACATTCAGATATTAAATACAAATTAAAAACAGAGAGAAACAATTAAATTCAAGGTCATGTAGGTATTGTACAACTTAAAAAGGTTTTGGAGCAAAAATGTCATAATTAAAATGGATACAATCTACATCAAAATTCTGTTAATTTAGGCAATTTGTGCAACATTTTTATTCTCAAAATATTACAACATTAGGTAAATATTTATGCTAATATATTATATATATATATATATTTACCCTAACCCTTATCACATTTTTTTGTACAAATGGGTACCCTTCCAGGTAAAGTTAAATAAAAACTAAATGTAAAGGTTCAATTGTGAACAAGGTATATGAAGTCAATGCAGCCGAATCTTCAGTGGAATATATTTTGTGGATTGCTATAATAAAACATTCTCCAGTAAACCACTTATTAATTTCCATTCCTGTACCTACTGTGAAGAGCAGCATCTTCTACATGACCATTAATTGTAATATAATGTAAAGTTAATTTAGTGAGCAGGCTTCTGCATGCAGGTTACAAGGTTTTAAGCTCATATACTTACTCACCTTCTGAAAGTAGCCCCTTTTGACAGAGACATCTTTTACTTGTCTGAAGTATACATAGCCATAAAAATGTGCCAGTTCCTTCTAACAAAAGAAACAGAGAAGCAAAGGCCTAAAAATGTTGAACTGATCTGAAACATTTTCACAACATCAGGACAATGGTCTAAAGACAGAGGAAAGGATCAGTGTTAATGACTTTGTTAGTTTCTTACCTGCAGTATTAGTGGCGCATCCCTGTTGTATTTCTCCTCCTCTCCAAACCAAGAGCCACTGGCTCGTCCCACAGACTGACGCAGCCGAAAGCTAAACTGTGTGTCTCCAAGGCAACCTGTAAAAGAAAATGCTTATGCTGAAGTTCCTCATATGAATGGAGCTCCCTGTTCCTCTTTACTCTAGCTTTTAACAGTTTGGAATCCGTGATACAAACAATATAAAAGACATTTAGATGAAGACAAGTGTATAAAATGATTGTAATATTCACATTTGGTACAACTTCACAGGTTTCAAACAATGAGTTGGACACTACAACACTGCAAATAAAAATGAAGAAATATTAGATGTTTCCAGAATGAAAACGATGCTGTAGAGGAGTCTAAAATGACAGAGAGAACTGCTTAACATCAAGAATCAGGGTATAATGAAATCAAAGTCGGGAACTCATCATATTATATAAGTGGAGATCAGGTGTTCAAGCAGATAACTTGACAAATTCATTTAAAAGAGATAATTCACATTATTATATTGATCATATGTCACATTGCACAATCTTTTGAAATATTGGATATTTGAATATGTTTTTGAGTAATATTTTAATATTCAAACCGGTAATATTTAAATCCACATTATACACGTTATTAAGTATAAAATAACACATAGTAAATATGAAAAGTGGTTCCAAACTTTTGGATGCTAATGTCCATTCTCTAAATGAGTAACTGTATGACCGTTATTCAGACAAAACCTCTCTAATGAGCATTATCCCCAGTTTAGTTTTTTAAACTATGAATTATGTAAAAACTGAAACCTGAATATACAGTCTGTCAATAATTTTAACAATTCATTCAGTAAAAAAGATTTTCTTTTCCTTAATGTTTCACAGGACTGTCTTATGACCTGTGATTATGCTCAGTGTTAAAGTGAAGTCAATTCTGGACATTCACACATTAGAGTCAGGGCTCAACAAGCTTACCAGAGTATGAATCAGGAAAAGACAAGTAGCATATGCTGGTTTTCTGTGGAAAGAAATAAAAAGGGGAAAACATTTTCAGCACATAAAACAGCGCAGGACGACTCTTCACCAAGCTTCCATTATCAGTCAAGAACCAAGCAAAATCTCCTCTTACCTCCTTCTCTGTAAGTTTCACATCATGAGGATAGACAAGCTGGTTAATGACAACAGAAAAAGCATTTCATTACAGTGTGGACATGAACCTTGCTGCAGTTGAGCCTGCATAGCTGGTTGGCTATACACCTATCATCCATAACATTATGACCACTGACAGGTGAAGAAAATAACATTGACTGTCTAGTTATTTCATTACAATGGCACCGGTCAGGGGGGTAAGATAAATTGAACAACAATCAGTTCTTGAAGTTGATGTGCTGGAAGCAGGAAAAATGGGCAAGCATAAGGATCTGAGCCACTTTGATAAGGGCCTTATTGTGATGGCTAGATGACTGAGTCAGATCTCCAAAACAGGCTTTGTGGAGTGATCCAGGTGTGCAGTAGTTAGTACCTACCAAAAGTGATCCAAGGAAGAACAGCTAGTGAATTGGTGACAGGGTCATAGACACCCAAGGCTCACTGATGCATTTGGGGAGTGACGGCTAGCCTGTCTTGTCCGATCCCACAGAAGAGATACTGTGGTTTAAAAACTGAATGCTGACACAGTGCACCACAGTCAGAGCTGTTTCAGCAGCATGAGGGGGACCAACTCAGTATTAGGCAGATCATCATAATGTTATGGCTGATCAGTGTATCAAAGTTGGTCAGACATAAATTTGTATAGATTCTCTTAGGGTTCCAAACTAGTGTGAAACGCAAAGGGGATCAGCATTGTAAGGAAGCAATTCAAGCGCAAAACTAGCTTAAAAGTACACCTGTAGTAAAAATAAACAAATAATGACATTAACATAATGCATAAATCAATGGCTAACATACAGAAAATAAGCTGGTCTTTGTAATCTTGAGAGTTGAAAGTTGAAATTAAAATATTTTACTAAATCTTATCCTTACATTAACCCAAAAACTTTAACCTAAACTTAAACCCAATGCTGCAGACAATCCGCCGAGTTGCAGCAGAGAGTTTAACATTTATATACCTGTACCTTCCTCACCACCAGAACTACTCAGATTCTAATCCAGTCACTTGTCATGTCTAGACTGGACTACTGCAACTCTCTCCTTGCTGGTCTTCCTCTGAAGGCCACAAGACCTTTACAGCTAATACAGAATGCAGCAGCTCGCCTGGTCTTTAACAAACCCAAATTCTCTCACACCACCCCACTGCTGAGAACCCTTCACTGGCTTCCTGTGGTGCCCGCATCAAATTCAAAACACTGATGCTGGCCTACAAAGAGAAATATGGTCCAGCTCCTGTTTACCTATCTGCAGTGATCAAACCACGGACAACAGCTCGTCCTCTCAGATCATCATCCTCTGCCCGACTGGACATCCCCCTTCTCAAAAACCAAAGACAGACTAGATCTAGGCTCTTCTCAGTTTTGGCTCCCAAGTGGTGGAATAAACTTCCCCTAACTGTCATCAAACGATGACTAAAGACTCCCCTCTTCACAGAGTACTTGGGACCACAACTACAGAACTAACAAACTTACTAACATTATGGGAAATTTTTATGTCAAGGTTTTGCATGAGCTCAGGTATAATCTAGATTGACTAGCAGCTCTTAAACCAAAGCCTAAGTTTACTGGTATAGGACGTTTTTCTTTGTTGACTAAAAAGCACCATGTAAGTCGCTCTGGACAAGAGTGTCTGCCAAATGCCATAAATGTAAATGTAAATTTAAATGTAGAATCTCAGTAAAAGAAAGTCTGTAAAAGTGGCCATTTGTCAGGGTGAACACAACCCATCCCACAAAGTGCACCACAATGAAATGTGACCTCTGCATTTAACCCATTCACACATTGAGCAGCAAGCAGCCATCAAAATCGGCTAGGGAACAGTGTTGTGGGATGCTACCTTGCTCATGGGTACCTCACTGGTACCTGGGCCAAAACCCTCTGATCACATGGCCAAATCCATAACCACTAGGCTACCACTGTCCACTACAGAAGGCTACATACGGTGGACCATCAACAATAAAGCGTGAACAGTAAGCGTAAACAATTCAGTTAAAGCCAATGCAGGCAAGGGTGTCATTTCTGCCTTTTGTAGCTTTTATTACACAACAAACATTTAGTGCCCTTTAGAGCGGATTTGATGAATGTAATAATAGACATAATAAGCCAGTCAGAATCGTGTCCTTCATTCGCTCAAACTTCTCAAAGTAAACAGCCGTTTTACAACGCCATTCTGAACTGAGCGACGTCTACTTAATTGGCTGGATAAATGCAATAAAGTGGGTTTGATATGAGGTGAAGAACGGCCTCTTCAGAGCAGACCTCTTCTGACAAACTCTCGCTGAACCAGCGCTGCAGGTGTGGAGCTTGTGCAGTGTAATGTAAACACTGTGAAGGTGATGGGGTCAGCTGCGAGACTAGCAGAGCTGCTGCACACTGACAGAAGCGGTTACTTACACACAGTTTTAGCTTTAAAGTTGTTGTGAGACATTAAAGAAAAAAAATCATCGAAAACAATAATGGACCCCCATATCCTCAACTGAAAACAAATATTGCATAAAACGGGAAAGGTCAGTGAGGTAGGGAGAGGTAAATAACAAAAATGTATATTATATTTTGGGAATACTCCGCCCTTGAGCGCTGCTAATGTTTCGGGTAAATATTCTAACATTAAATGTGGTCTGCATGTATTCGCTATTGCGTCTCAAACTACACACTGCCGCACTATTCACACACTACTGTATTAGTGGAACACTGCTGGTGGATGTTTGCACACTATTTAGTGGGGTGCTACTAGAATGAAAACGCAGCCTGAGTACATTTGTTAAGGGTCAGGACCTGAGCGGGCACCGTGAGTGATGCAGGTACAGGGCCAAACTGGGATGGGATGTGTTGTGCTGGTAAAGCTACATTGTTAATTTCACCCGGTCCGTTACCTCTATGGCTTGCCCGAGCTCCAGATCGAAAGTAACGACGCACACACACTCGAGCCACGCGGAGAACCGGGCCCACGGTACACAGGTCTCTGCGGCACTGGTTGCCGCCAACTCCGGCTTGATCTTGCGAGCCTCGGGGCTGTCAAACGGATCCATCACGGAGTCAAAAATCCCATTTCCCTCTCGCTCCTCGGCAGCACGCAGCCCTAAACGCCTCTCCCTCACCGAGGCTTTAGACGGCGTCGCCGTTAGCGCCCACTTTCGGAGAGGAGGAGGTGTGCGCTCTTCCTACAGTAAATAACCGGAGAGCGCGCTCCCGTCAGACTTCGCCATTTTGAATCGAAAATATGACCGTTTTTTGCTCGCTTCGCGTATAAGCGTCCGAGTCCGTTGTTGCTGTCGAGCTGTGTGAGCTCTTTCTCTTCAAAAGACTACGCAGTCTACCGCGCCATGCGCCGTCCTCTGGAGAGATAGCCGGTTCTCGTGGATCGGCGGCAGCAGAGAAGTCGCCTGAGCTGTGCTAGAGTGCAGCGGCGGGAGCGGAGCTTTACGGGCAAAACACATCGGTTCCTCCGCGGTACGCAGGCACTCCACTACACATCGAGCTGAAGAGGTATGTCTGGACACCGTCGAAGCCTCGTCGAGCTCGCCACGGCCCCGGCTGTCTAATTTCTGCCCCCTTGCCCTCTTTTGGTGCTGTGCAGAAATTGTGGAGCGGGTCGCATCTGAGACTCGAGTTTTACCCTGGAACTCACTCCGCTAACGCGCTAACGCACTTCTCAAGCGGGGTCGAAAAAACTGAGAAAACTACACGAATCCCGACTAACTTTCTCTCACACACACACATTCGCCGACTCAGGACGCAGTATTCTTGGGTTAATTTGCTGCAACACAAACGTAAATGGTGAATTAGTTCCAGCCGCCCGAAATTGTTGTTTCTAAAGTTGGAAAAACGGCGAACCTAGCATAGCTTAACCTAGCCTAGCTAAGCTAAAGCTAACAGTTTGACTGGTGTCGCTCGGCCAGGCCTCGCACACTTCAACGTGTCTTCTTCTGTTAGACCGGGCTAATGGAGTATCCGATTTATTTCAGTGAAAATATCGCTTCACACATTTCCTGTAGTGTTTGTACTTGATGCATTATGCATATTTTATTTGTCCAAAGTAAATGCTTTGCTATTTGCAATTTGTTGAAAAAAAAACGAATTGTTCAGCACATTTGTTAGGATACGACCTTATTTCTTCAGAAGTTGTCCAGAGATCTCACACATTTGAATACAAAATAGTCTGTATTTCAAATTTAACACAAGCTCACCCTACACACAGGTCACCAGAACGAGCCCATCGGTTCTGTGTGGATTGGCTCTCGTTTGCTGGTGCTGGTTTTAATGCTTTCTGCGAGACAAACATCTTTGTGAGCGCCAGGGCTCAGCGGAGTTGCTGTATCAGTTTTCCATAGTAAGCTGCCGCTGGACCCGCTGAGTTGTGCAATAAATGGCCACTTGTTTTGCTCGTAAGTGCTGCCACAGCCTCCTCACACTCATCTCAACATCTTCACCCTATTTGTGCCTTATGGCCTGTATTGTTTAACATCAGCACGGCTTTGTTCTATTTTAGTTTTCTTTCCTGTTTAGAGAAACTGAGGGTCCCGCTCTAGGGGTTTGCTGCTGTACCAAGCTGCATATTGTGATATTAGCAGGATGAACGTTTCTGCGTGTGCAGTGTGTAATGTCCACATAAAAGCAGGAAGTAGTTTTCTTTTCCTCCCTCTACTTTTTTTTGCCCCCCCCCAATAGACATTTTCTGGCCAGTCGGTCGTGTGGGCTTACACAGCTGTGTACCGATGAGATTGCCTTGTCTACTTTCGAGCGCTGTTCCATTCATTTGTCATCACCAGGGTATTTAATGCTTAAGGAAACATGTACCAGCTGCCGTCTTGAGAGTGCCATATGTATGAATTGTAGTGAGGGCGGACGCGTCCTTTGGCATAAATATCATGTCAGATGGTGTGATCTTTTTGCCCATGAGAGATTTATGACTGCTTTATTTTCACGTTAGTGTTGCGATACACAAGAACACATAGACGGGGCTCTGGAGCCTACTTGTTGTATACACCAGTACAGAGGAACTGTGTGTGTGAGCTGTACTGTTGGCAAGGAAGTGACAGAACAGTTGTGTGTTAGGGGGAACATTTCTCAAATTGATTTGCTGTGCATGCCTGCTGCAAACGTCTCTCCACACTGACTTGGTAAAATTAGACTGAAAAGTGTATTATCTAAAATCATATTTGTTCCTCTATTTCTCCCTCTTTCTCTCTCGCTTTCTCACATCTGATCTCCCAGTGCCCTTCTAAGGCGCGTGTTCTGAGGAGGCCCTGGTGAGAAGTGGACCCCATGCTGATTAATGCCAGGCCGCTCTGTGCTCTCTGCATTCTGCCACTCAAATGCCTGTCTGCTTGTGGAGGAGGTGTAATTAAGGATTCACTTATTTCATCTGCTGGTAAATTAATGTGTTCATTTGAAATGTCATTTAACCACAGTAAGTTTTATATATGTGATATAGAATTAGAATTGTTACACAACTTTTTGTTGTTTGTTTTTAAGTGCAAAATAGTCTAACCGAGTATTTGTTAATAATCCAGTGCCTCAGCTGCTTACAGGTATAGAGATGTTGCAAGTCGATGCCAGATAATATAGCAGAGTTAATTTTCTAAAGGTATCAGAAGTGCAGAGTCCAAACTGGTTTGACACTCCTTTCTCACTGAGCAGCAAAACGTGAACGCACACAGTGGTGGTCTAGTGGTTAGGACACTGCCTTTGGGACCTGAAGGTCACAGGTTCGAGTCCCGGCCCGGGCACCACTGAGGTTCTGTTGAGCAAGGTACCATCCCACTACACTGCTCCCCGGGCGCTGTTGGTAGCTGTTGTGGTGCTTGAGTGTGTTCACAATGACAAAGAGTCACTTTCACTTTCACACCCAAGCAAGAAATTACCGTGATGTCATATTTGTGCCGCTGCAGCAACTACTAAATAACACTATTAAAGAAGATAAAACTTTGCATTTTAAATAGATTTTAAAAGTCGCATAGATGAGCCTTAAACCATGTCATTGATATGTTGATACAAACTTCATTGTAACATGCTTATCACTCAGTCATGTGCAAGCAGAACGTAACATTTGTCATGATGCTGGTCTGTCTACTTGTTCGTAAATTGACTGCTGGTTGCACTCACTTTATATAGCTGTAGGAGTGTGGGCAGCAAGTATGCATTCCACATTTTCTTACAGTCTAGATACAGTGTCCATAGTAGTCCATTATTCTTAACAATATTTTGAAAAGTGAAGAAAAAAATGAACATTGAGTTGTGGCACAACATAATGTACTTTGATTTAGATGTTATTTGGATGTATAATGTATGTACATTTTGGCAGATGCCTGACCATGCAACTGGACAGGTTTAGCTCTAGTACACAGCTGAAAGTGACGTGATAATGCAATTTTTGGTGCTTGCCCCCTTGCGTCACCGACAGTGCATCAAGTATGTAGAGTTACTTCGTTAGTCTAAAGAAGGAATCCCAGAAAGGCTACTGCAGTTGTCTAAAGGTTACCACATCTCAAACGAGAAGCACCAACCCAGTAGCGCCACAGATAGTACAATATACACCTGTACCACATGGGAAGAGGCAATTTTTTCACATATGTAAACAAATCAGTCATTTTAATCAGAAGGATTTATTTGAATTATTAAAGAAGGGCTGAAAAAGATCTTATGTGTGTTGTTTCATAATATAATCAGTGGGATTATACATCTTATAAAGAATATAGAGGAGTACTAGATATGGGTCCTGTATTTTCTGTTTCTGTTTTGTCTTGCAATATCAGATGAGGTGTCAAGAGTTGTGTAACTTCAGTGATTTTAGTATTGATTACTGTAGTACTGTGACATCTCTACAGATACAGAGCAGTTTGCTCAAAGTAGAATGTGCAAGTTAATAGATTTTCCTTTGCTGGTATAAATCACTGCTTTTGTTTGTCCTTTGGTTTGCATTTTTCTACATTTTATCTCCTACCTATTTTTTTTACTTATCTTTTGACTTTTTTTTCTCAATAATTTAAAGACTGTTTAACTTCTTTCTTTAGACTGTGTCACTAGCATATTCCCTGGTGCCATGTTTTCTGTATATTTCCTTTACTCCTGCACTATTGGCAGTCAGAGGACACTAAATTTTATAAGTATTTAGTTATAAGTTTTATTTTATTTATAGTTTTATTTTTCATCAGAATTAAAACTTGCTTATGCTACATGAATTTTACTAATTACCGAATTGATATCACTAATAAGCTTTAGTAGGCTGGTAATCAACTATAGCACTCTGAAAAGGCCAATTGAGCTGTCTAAATAGCCAAAAATGAAAGTGTTGGAGAAATATCTTAATTTAGTCAAATGTTATTATTCTAAAAAGTAAAATAAAAGTAAAAATACTTTTATTGTCTGCATGCAATTTAGTTGTCAAAAAAGTTTACAAACATAAAAAAAATATGTCTGATAAAGATTTGTTAAATATTTAAATATGACTAATATTTTGATCACATGTTTACATCTGCTCATTGTCCATTTCCAGGTCTGTGCTTCCGCCTGCAGCTGCCACCATGTTCTGGAAGTTTGATCTGCACACCACCTCCCATATTGACCAGCTGCTGGACCGGGAGGACGTGACTCTGAGGGAGCTGATGGAGGAGGAAGATGTGTTGCAGGAATGCAAAGCCCAAAATCGCAGACTCTTGCTCTTCCTCTCCCAGGATCACTGCATGCAGGAGTTGGTCAGACTCATTACAGAGGAGCCCCCCTCTGACCTGGAGGAAAAAACACGCTTCAAGTAAGCCATAGTGCAATTTAAAAAATAAAATTTGCACAGAACACTTTGAACTGCAAAATAAGTGTTTTGTAATTCATCAGAGTTAAAATTTTCTGATTATTAATTGACTTTCTGCTGTAAAATGTAACCGGTATCATTTGCTGTTGAATGTCATACTGTAAATTTTGCTAAGTTTGGGATGACTTGCTACGAAACAATAGCCATTAACTTGTTGCTTGCTTACTTTTGCTTGGTCAGTTGCAATTACTCTGTAAAATGCAAAAAGCACCTGGTAAAGAACACAGTTTTGTTAAGACTTTGCAAGTGGGAGGAGCTATATCAGCCTTGTGGTACTACTTCTGTAACCGCAGCCCGGTTTACAATGAAAGAGGAGATTTATGTCTAAATATTTCGACCATTTAGTAGACACTGGAAATTCACTTACAGGACGTACTTTGTACCGTATTTTGGTTCCCCCATTTAAGTAGATGCAGAGATATACTATATTATTTCTTTGCCTTGTAGATTTTTTTTTGTGCTGGTGTTCTGTGAAAAGGAAACCAATTTGAGCTGTGTATGAAAATGGAACTGAATCAAACTGAAACTGTTGAATAAGGTGAAATGAAGCATTTATATATGACCAAGTGATGGATTTGTAATGGTCATGAATTTTGGTAGCTGTTTGTAATAGTTGTTTGTAATAGTACAACATTTGATTCTTCTTTCTTTCAAATGTCATACTTTATACTGCAATAATACCAAGCTTTATAAATATGGGTTTACCTGCAGCGGTTTCTTGAACACACTGCAAGGCATCCAAATCCAGTAACATCTGTGTGTGTTGTTTTTAATGCATTTTCCAATATCCAAACAATGAACGTGCATATGTGTAAAAATGGCCAATACCCTCCGCTAAGGCATTTGAACACATGGCTAACTGCATTACTGCTTAGAAACTTAAAGTTTTGCCCTTTTTGCACAAATGTTGTCTTCTCTGTTCATGTAGGTTTCCAAATGTTGCCTGTGAACTTCTCACTTCTGATGTTTCCCTCATTAATGACAAACTGGGTGGAGATGAATCTCTGCTGGAGAAGCTCTACTGTTTCCTTGAGCAGGAGCCACCCCTCAACCCCCTGCTGGCCTCATTTTTCAGCAAGACCATCGGTAACCTGATAGCACGCAAAACAGAGCAGGTTGGTACTGAAAGCTTTGATTATTGTACGGCCGATAATTTATAGCACAACTTGTTTTTGTCTTAACTTTGATTTGACTTTCTGATGATGAGCAATAAACAATATGCAAGTAGTCCATGGATATGATCATCATTAGCTGAGCGTGTGTTCAGGTTAAGGGTTTCATGCCTATTAATCTATATTAGTGAATAATTCTCTTTAATAAGGTATGTCATTTATATAGGTTAGATATATTAATATACACACACCAAACATGCATTTCAGACATTAATGAAGAATACGTTGTTAGCTTGCTAGTGCAGGCTAGTGGCAGTTGCACTGCTTGCATAATTATTGTTGACTATTGGTCATTTTCCAGCTCATCTATATAACCGGTTACTATTAGTAGCTGGTTATTGGATCTACAAAGAGTACATATCATAGCCTTAAACAGCTTTCAGTGGAATTGGTTTCATTTTGTGTTTCTGTGTTAATAAAATACTTAAAGCTTTGTTAGGTAGGAAAACTATCTAATTCTTACTGTTGTTCTCCCATGTTCTTCCATTGCTAATCTGTTATTAGATATTGGCACTATCCCCAACTAGTTGGTAGCTGCCCATAGTGCTGAAGAGTGGACTTATTAGTTGTTTAACCCCAGTGGGAAACTCAAGTTAAACTTCTATGGTTGCCTATGCTATATTGCAAATTCATTGCTGCGCAAAGCTGACAATGTTGCTTAGGAAGTGGGATTAGGGTAAATTTCTGGCAGGCCAAAATCTCTTCATAAACCAGCTTTGGCTACACATTAGGCAGGACTGAACCCCAAACTCAGAACTTACAGTTTAGAAGAACATGTGATTAGAAACTGCTCTTTACAACACTCACAGTTGACTGAAGGCATATTGCATGTGCGTTCCCCAGGTGATTTCGTTCCTGCGGAAGAAACACAACTTTATCAGTTTGGTGCTGAATCACATCGATGCATCAGCCATGATGGACCTTCTCCTGCGCCTCATCAGTTGCGTGGAGCCAGCTCCTCTCAGACAAGAGGTCCTTAATGTAAGGGCACAAACACCTTCTTGAAAGTATTTTAGTTTAGTTTGACCCAACTCCTATATAGTGTATTTCTTGTCCAGGTTCTTTTTTTTCTTGACCTTCATAGAAACCAAAATTCTTCTATTTGCTAGTTTTTGCAGAGGAAGGCAGTCAAATTTTAAGCTCTGCTATCTTGCATCTATTCTGAGCTGTAACGATGGTCAAAAATAAAATGACACAAGCTGACTTTGACACAGCTCAATAGTAAGCTAGCTTTACCCCTCTTGGACTAGCTTTAGATTGACTCAAATCTAGTTTTTTATTTACCAGTACAGCATACACTGCAGAAATGCAATGACCTCTATACCAGATATAGAGCAAAGTCAGCATTTATGTCCCCTATAAATCCATCTTTGGTGCTGGTAAGCCACACCTTTGTTCGTTCGTCTTTGCATTTTTTTCGTCAAGGCTTTAGTCTTCATAGGTAGTAGAGCAGGGGTCTCCAACCTTTTTTCTTCTGAGAGCTGCCTCGAACAAATGAAAGTGACCGAGATCTACTCATGTATTATATTAGTTCTATTTATTAACCTGACTATCAAACACGAACATTAATTATCTTAGTTACTACTACACAAGCTGCCATGGAATAATGTTTAACGCAGTATTTTTTTTATCAAATGAAACCTTGGTATACCAGATAAGGCACATGAACACACGTCCTTAATATGCAAGAAAAAATAAACTTGCTTTTCCATTCCTAATGGAAAGTGTATTTTGCTTTTTTCTTGACCTGCACTGGCTTGCTAACGCCACAGAATTCTGTCAATTCAGCAACATTCAGCACCTATGGATCAGAGCACTGCTTTCACTGCCTGCAAGTCTGACAGTGCCCAACGCATCCTGCTAATTGCTGCTTGACGTGAGATATGGTATTTTTCCAAAAATAGGGACCACAAAACAGTTAAACTGGCTGTTACATTGATGACTGAACTGAAGCTGGGGGCAGTAAAATGTGCGGACACTGGGCACGTCTGTGTTTTTGACTAATGAAATGGAAACGGATTTTCTTTTTACCTTTTTGCGAGCTACTCAGAAATAGGCAGTTACTGGTAGCTCACTAGTGACGTGTTGGGAGACCCCTGTAGTAGAGGGATTGGCAGTTATCTCCAGTTTAACACATTTTGTAACTTTGTATAGCCAAGTTACAGCTGTGGTTTTATGCTGTGAATATGCAACATGATCGACAGGAGTTGATTAGTTTTTCATTAGTGGTCTTGTTTCTTCTTTTTAATGATCCTAGGACAGCTGCAGAGACCGATTTTTCTAAAATTATTTATTTCCATTAAATCATATGTTTTACTGACAGCTGCCATAATTTGAGGACAGTTTCACAACATAAGTATTTCTTCCTTAAAAATCAATTACCCCTCTCTGTATGTAGAAATATTGGTCAGTTAGTAATGTATTATATAACAAAAAGCAGCTTTATCCAGTGCTTCTTCCTGTACATGACATTTATGACTTGCTCATGAATTAATGAATGTAAGGCTTGGAAGGGGACTTTTCGTATAATTTCTTGAATGGATATTTGTCAGCACTAGCTTTCCAGCTGTAGTCTGAACTGTAATGAACTGTAAATCTTTTCAGTTGTGTAGATGTGGCAGGCTTATTTGGAATCATTGGTCAGTGTTGTAAACATTTCATTATTTACAACAATCTCATGTCCAGTTTTCTTCTAACCTAGTCTTGTTCAGCATTTACACCTTATATAACTTTTTGGCAGCAGTGATAGGAACATTTACTGCAGTCTCACCAAATCAAAGTTCTCCTCTTCTTCCTTCTGGATTTCCTGCTGCTTTGTTTGTTTTTTTGCTGAGTGCACTTGAGCACTCAAATTAAACTTTCTGAACTTAAAGTGAACCCGTAAGCATCTGTTTGTAGTGTTTTGGGGTTTTTTTTTCTTTTAAAGAAAAATGCCAAATGTGCCATAGGTCCAAAGCGTACATTCTGCCCCAAAAACGTGTCAAAGCGGAATCAAAGTGTAAAGCTTACGTTCTGTCTACAGTGGCTGAACGAGGAGAGGCTGATCCAAAGGCTGACTGAGCTCATGCACACAGGGAGAGATGAAGAGGTGAGAAAATCTCTGACTGATGCAAATTTCTTGTCTGGATTAACATGATGTGCTCTTTTGGTTTGCATGAACAGTGTGAGTAGAGAGCTACAGTTCATGCTATATAATTTAAATGTGTAAAAAAAAAAAAAAAACTTTTGCTAATTAATTCTAAAACTTGCAAAACATAATATACTCACATGGCTGTATTATATTTTCAGTTGACTACTGCAAAAATTAGCATGTTGCATTTGGGAAATGTAGGAATTACATTGTTATAAAGTAATTACTTGCATCACTAAAGGTTCTGAAAGGTCTCTTGTTGCTTGCAGAGACAATCGAATGCGTCCCAAACTCTTTGTGACATCATCCGTCTCAGTAGAGACCAGGCCAATCAGATGCCAGAGGCTGTAGAGCCAGACCCTTTACTGGCAGTCCTAGAGTCGTAAGTATGCTTGTCATTGGTCACAGATAGAATTTTTTTGTCTCGTTTCTTTCAGTTTTATTTGTTTAGAATATGATGCCTAAGCTAGTATTGAAAAAAATAGAAAAAAAGTTGACTGGGTGTGTTTCAGTGGTAACCAGTACAGCACTAGGAACTTATAAGATTATTGAATATGCAAATTCCATTCTTTATATTTTTTTACACAGAAAAGGAATAGTAGTGTATTTTAATTAACTCTATGTTAACATTGTATTATACAACCGTTAGATTTAACTGCACAGTTTGAGGAGCTCTTTTCTACAATAACTCTAATCATTCCACTTAGAAATGTTTTACTTGTACTGTATGTACTAAAACTTATAAACAAATATAAAACTGTAAAAATATAAAATGTTAGGATCACATTGCAGCCTGTTTGGTCAGATTTTGACAAAGACAAATGGGAAAGCAAATCTGCATCAAAACTAAACCTATAATTTAACTTAACCTTTTGATTGCCAGCTGTCTAGGCTAGAAACATTTTATAATGTTTTATAACTAAACAATAGTTTAGTTGTATTTAATTATTTAAGTAGTCATTTGGCAGCACTTTTTGGCAATGTAATCGCTGTCTGAAAAATTAACTGTAGAACCCATAAATGTTCAAACATTGCCACATATTATAAAAACATAATTATAATAAAAGCAAAAATGAAGCTTTGTATAGAACATGTTTGATTATCCAGTACCTGGGCAAAGCAAAGGATGTTCAGACTATTTGATTAAATTGAAGAACATTTTCTGAATTAGTGACAAGTGTATTTGGTTTTTTTATTATTATAAATTTCTCTTTAGAGAAGAGAATGTGGCACAGCTTTTGAAGAGCATGTTTGAGGGTGAGAAGAGTGAAGCTTCTGTTGTCAATGGAACTCAAGTGCTTCTTACATTACTGGAGTCAAGGAGGTCAGGGTGAGTGTGGAAAAAAACAAGGCAAATCTTTGATCATATCTATACTCTTCTGTTTGTCTTTTTTCATATTTATATATCAAATATGTCTTTGTTTCAGGCTGGAGGGTCTAATGGAACTGTATTCTCAGGGATGTGAAAGGTCTTACACTGTCAGTGGCAGTATTCTACGTGCTATTGAGCCTCATCTGAAAGACTTCCAGCAACTTCTACTGGACCCTCCTAAGGTACTTGTCATAGCAAGTGTCCGCTCCTTAACCATATGTATTTGGAAGACTTCTACATCTGCTTTATTCCTGGTCTGTTCTCCTATGGTCTGGAGCAGAAAAGTGCAATACTAACAACCGTTGGCGTTCTGGAGCAACCGCTGGGGAACGCCCGCCTTCATGTGGCCAGACTGGTGGCCTCCCTGCTGCAGACTAGCGACCACAGTATCTGCCAGGAGCTCTGCAGGCTCAACACCATGGACCTGCTGCTGGTGAGGGCTAAGCATTACTTTAACACCACACTGTTTCTGTTACAGTTATTGTAGTTTCATGTCTGTTGCATAAGTTCCTTCCTCTTGTTTATTTCGCATATACTTCATTCTACTCCTCTTATTGACTCAGTCTTCAGTACTCCCTCTCTCTTATTGGCCATTTGCTGCATTTCAACATTCCTTATTTTGTAAAGCATGCCTCCTCTTGAAAAGAGGTTGTGGTCTTTGTAGGACTTCCTTTTGAAAACAAAAAAGCAATTCAAAGTTACTAACTCATTATTTTTGTTCCTTTCCGATTGCAGGATTTATTCTTTAAATACACCTGGAATAACTTCTTGCACTTCCAAGTGGAGTTGTGTGTGGCATCAATTCTGAACCACTCTTCTCACACTCACACGGTTCTTCAGACTCCGACTCTTCAGAACCATGATGCGAACCCTGTTCAAGGCTCAGACAGCCAGAAAGAGGAGGGAAATCCAGGCCAGAACAGCAACACCGACTCCGCGCACACACCCATCCATGATGCCTTGGTGGTCAATGTAATTACCACAGAATTCACTCTAGGGCTGGGTGATAATTCTTTTCATGATTAATAACAGCTCTAAAAGAAAATGTAGATCACCAGTTTGTAGTCTGTTAAATGGGAATAGATTAGTTTAAGATTTGGGAGTGAACTGGGGAAAGATGGACAAAACCTAATCTCTTCTAATTTGTGGAATGGTCTTATGAATTTTCAAACATAATTAAAAGAAGTTATTAAATTGGTTGTTAAATTATATTAATAATTAGTTAAATAAGTTATTGAAAATGGTGGAGAGAGCAGTATGTGTAGGTTTGGTTGTTTTTTTTACTTTTGAAGCAGAAACTATTTTGAAAAGGTGCAAAGGCTTTTAAAACATCTAATAGTGTTTTGCCAGAGTTTGGCGTATTGATAGTAGGCAACCACTCCCAAAATCTTTCACTGGATAAGATTAGTTTAGTTTGCTTATTGCACAACTTTCAACAGCACAAGTGGCCATATTGACTAACTGGGAGTAAAGACACTTATAAAGCAGAAAAAATTGCTACTTATCAAGTACCTTAGATTTGTGATTTGCTTGAATTTGCAAGCTTTTTGTTATCTTCCTTCTCAACATTTGTTTTTTGGACTGGAGAATTGACTGTGTCTCAATTTCTGAAACTTGCACCAGGTAAATATTATTTGGCCAACTGTTTGCTAGCAATCAGGGAATGGCGACCGGTTACTTGTCGGCTATTATAAATATCCGTTACATCTCCTTATCACACTGCCCTACTTCAGTTTTATATTTCTTTCATGGTAGCCAATTTGTACCTGGTCCAGTTTTGGCTTTCTGCTTTTGTTAGTGCCATTGTTTTATCTTTTTGTGTGTCATTCTCCAGCTTTTCCAGCAGTGCCGTTTGGTGCAAAGGATCCTGGATGCCTGGGAGGAGAACGACAAAATTCAGTAGGTGTCCATGTTTTTTACCATCTTAGTGATTTTTAATCATGAATTTCTCTAATATATCTGCTGTTTTCTCCAACTGTTTATCTGTAGAGCTGACGGTGGTACCAGGAGAGGTAATATGGGGCATCTGACTAGAATTGCAAACACTGTGGTTCAAAACCTGGAGAAAGGACAAGTGCAGTCTCAAATTAGTGATCTGATTAAAGGTAAGTTTTAAAAGTAGTTTTGCCACATTGCTGGGCCATTTTACATATGAATGGCACAATAAATCACTTTAGTTGAAGTTTTATTTTGGGTGTTTTACAAGACCTTTTATTTGCAGAGTTGCCTGAGGACTGCAGAGGGCGCTGGGAGTGTTTTGTTGGTGAAACTCTGAGAGAAACAAATAGGAGAAACACCGTGGACCTGGTACTAAAACACACACACACACACACACACACACACACACACACACACACACACACGTGATCATAAAGCATCTAATAAAGCATATAATCATCTATTCCAAGATGCTAAAATTAGTAGCTGTGTAAGCTTTTACCACAAAGATAATTCATTTAATTAGTTTCATTATGGGGGTGTGTAAAATAAATAACCTTAAGCACACACTATGTGAGTACATTAGTACAGAGTGTATTTAATGCTGCTGCCATTGCAGTATGGTAAGAACTGTGTAAGAACTGATTATTAGAAATGTCCAATGTTTCAGTCTTTTTTAATGTTGTCACCTCACTAATATTCAAATTGCGCATGCCCTGGTGTTCACAGAAGATCAGAATATCTATTAAAGTCAGCAAACACATTATCTTGTTCCCAAATCAATGGGAGACAGATCATTTAGTGTTCTTGCACCTAAACTTTGGAATTATCTCCCCCTAAACTTTTGCAACATTTCCTCTCTGACAACTTTCAAAACACAAATCTTCTTTTGCTACCCCTCTTCTTCCTGCCCCTGACTTGTGATTTTTGTACTTGTTCTTGTTGGTGTCTCTCGTTATTGATTTTCCCATGTAAAGTGACCTTAGGTTTGAGAAAGGTGCTTTATAAATAAATATTATTATTATTATTATTATTATTATTATTATTATTACCCAGATAGCTTGAGGACAAATTACAAATAAAAGGTTTACTTTGTTTAGAGTTTTTGTCTCCCTAGTTCTTCAATTTCTGTACATTGCTTGTTTTATTTGAAATTTATCTGTCTTCATTCTTTCTGAGATAAAGGTCCGTATTATGTACCAGAAATTAAATGTACACTAATCTGGAAATGTGAATGTAACCATTGCCACAAAGTTTTCATTTTATGCTCTGATATGAAGTGTTAACTATTAGGGAATTAATTAAAAAAAAATTTTTTTAAAGAGTAAAAAAAAAAATTATATTTTGCATCCAAACTTTATTTTTTATCACCCCTTCCTGATTACAGGTGAGTACCCATAACCTGCATTCCTCCAGTGAGGATGATGATATGGAGAGCCCCTTCCCCAATGACCTGTCTATTCAACAGGTAAGTGTGACCAGCACCATATTTCATTCACTCTGTTTTACAAGCATCGACAGTATGTGTGCTGTAGTTTTCTGCCAGTGGTCATCAGGTTACAGCTTGATCACTTAAGTTCTCTTTTTATATTTTCCTTTTATTATTATTTCAAACTTCCTTTACAGGCATTCTCTGATTATCAGATCCAGCAGATGACCGCCAACTTTGTAGATCAGTTTGGCTTTAATGATGAGGAGTTCAGTGAACATGATGAAAACATAAAGTGAGTGGCTTCTTTTTTTTTTTTTTTTTTAAACCTCAATTTGTTCTTTTAAAGCATATATTTATACACATAGTGGTGATGCCAAAATTACTAGTTTGATCCTTTGGGTTCCCAAAGATTAGCTGAAAGCCTGTAATAAGCCTGTAGTATAGTGTATGGCCAAAAGTATGTGGACACCCAAAAATCACATCCTTCTGTGCTCAGAGTCTTATTCCAAAATCTTGGGCATTCAAATACAGTTGTTCCCTCTTTGCTGCAGCAAAAGCCTCAACTTCTCTTGGAGGTCTTTCTGCTAGCTATTGGAACACAGCTGTCCTCTTGCATCTTTTAAACCCAAAATCTTCCATCATATTGTCAGATTTTGAAGCATGATTTGAGGATAGATGATTTTTAGTGCTACAAACTGATGATCTCTGCAGTCCCTTTTTATAAGCTGTCTGTACTTGCCACTTCATGGCCGAGCTGTTGTTGCACCTAGATGTTTTCAATAAATAACAGCTCTTGCAGCTGTCAAGGGCAGATCTAGCAGGGCAAAAGTTTGAGGGAGTGATTTGTTGTAAATTTTCTTTGGTAGCGCTGTGTTGCAAATCGGTTTTACAACTGTCTATGTTCATACAGATTGCATGGCTGTAATTACATTTTTTTTAATGCATTTATTAGTCATAGGTGTGATATCCAACCTACTTATTGGTATCTACATATTTTTGGCTAAGTTGTGTGACTTCAGTGTTTACACACGTTTAAGTAAAAAAAATTATTAAATCAATTTTATGAAAAGTGCATCAAAGCGTATTCACACTTTTCCTTTAAATGCGTGTCTCATTGTTGTTTTTTTTCTTTCAGTGCTACTTTTGATCGAATTGCTGAGATTAACTTCAATATTGATGCAGATGATAATAGTGTAAGTGATTGTGCATGTGTCAAGCACGTATAAATACATTTCATAGTAATTTTTGATAAGTTGTGATTTGTGTTTTTGAAAACACAATTTTAATTGTAGGCCAATGCTGCTGCCTTTGAGGCATGTTGTAAAGAGAGAATACAGCAGTTTGATGACTGTGAAGAGGAAGAGGATATTTGGGAGGATAAAGAGATAAACTATGCAACTCAAGTGAAATCCCGATCTAGGTATTCAACAGTTCCTCTAGATAAAAAGTCTTTCTAGATTTCTTTATAATTCACCTAGTCATTAGTTACAAGTTGTTGTTTTTTTTTTTTGTTTTTTTTTATTAATATATATAATAAAGTAAAAAAAAAAAAAAAGAATAAGTAATGGGGTAAAAATGTACACCTAAATGGCTAATCTGGATTTCTCATTTACTCTCTCAGGTTCGGGGTGTCTTTGTCCTCAGACAGCTCTCCAAAGGGTCCTGTAAGAAATGGGCAACGGGGCTGCGGGTCGGCCTCAGAAGAAGAGGAAGATGAGGAAGGAGCCGTTCAGCCCTCCACACAAGCAACAACCAGCAAGAAGACAGGGTCACCACAGACTCCACAAAGTTTGTATTTCTCAGTTTTATTTTATGAAAACTTTTATCATTGTATATGGCTGCTAAGCCTTCAGGGGCACACCCCAGTGTTCAGGTTGGTTTAGCACTGAATCTACCACACTGTAATCTTTTTTTTTCATGTATGTGGTTTAGGTCCTGGCTGGACAGCAAGTTTTGGTGAGGCAGAGGACAACTCCTCCAGTTCCTGGGTTTCTGCTTCTGAGCAGGGTAATGAGGAGCAGCGGGAGACGGGTTGGGCAACTTTCACAGAGTTCCAGCCTTTCTGCAGGTAAACTGATGGCATTATTTATATTTTTTCCCCTCAGAATTTCGTTTGCTGTTATCTTACAGTTGCATTAAGTGATTGATTGATTGTTTTTGTAACTATTAAATGTCACAGCAGCTCTGAGTCCGGTAACTCTAAGAGCCACCCAGAGCAGAACCAAGAGAAGAAATGTGAGTCTTTTTTTTATTTCAAGGTCATTTTAAATGATGTTTGCCAATAAATGTTAATAAATAAAGTGCCCCTTCAGGTAAAGAAGAATGGGAAGTGTGTGGAGGCCGTAAGGCTCCTCTAGTAGCCTCAGATAGCAGCTCTTCTGGAGGCTCTGACAGTGAAGAAGAGCTGGGAAATGACAAGACTGAAGGCTCTCCCAACACAGCCACTAGTCCGAAAACAGCAGGCCAGAGGTACAGTGTCATCGGTTTGGGGAGAGACATTGTGCTTTAAGCTATTTGTGATTTAAAGCTATATAGCCTTGGTAATTTCAATAGACTTCACAAAATCTTTTCTTGAAAACAAACTTCTTGTCGTGTGGCCTTATAGTGACGTTCCTGCTGAGTCTATGGAAAAGCTCACTATTACAGATGGGGCCCCAAAGGTCACAGAGTCAGCAACACCTACAGAGGCAGAGACACCCAAAGGGGATTCAGAAAACACCACTGTGACGGAAAAGAGGTATTCGCAATCTGTAAACCTGTTATGTGTATATGTTGTGCTTTGCCCTTTAAACATTTACTTAAAATAGACTAACACTTTAATTATAATTGTTCTACAATGTTCTTGTTCTTGATTAATGTATAAAAGACCAGCACATAATGGTGCTTTCCCAGTAGATCTAGCAAGGTGGTGGAAGTGGGCATGGGAAAATTGGGGGGGGTTAATAGCATATTACTAGGGAAGTTCAGCAAACAGTCCGTACACTTCAAGCCTTATATGCTCCCAAATAATCTCTGCAAACGTTAATCCAAATGATGCAAATACCCAATTCTAGCATAGGCTGCCACTAGGTTTGGGAGATCTGAAGATCTGATTATAACATGAGAGACTTATTTATGCCCATCTCCATAGAAGGGCATAGACGCTCTTAAAGCACCCTTATGGCCATAAAGAGAATGAGCATCACACAACCACACCACAGCCCAAATTATGTTCAGGTTGTACATTTGAAGTCCTGGGGCCCATAACCCTTCATACTCCCCTGACTTAAATATCAAGCATGTCATTAAGAGATGTGTAAAGTTCAAAGCTACAGTAAGACATATTTGTGAAGGAACAGTGGCAGTAGTGGCCTAGTGGTTAGAACATTGCGATTGGTACCGTCCCACTACACTGCTCCACGTCTTGGAAGTCGCTTTGGATAAAAACATCAGCCAAATAAATAAATGGTTTTTCTGTCTTAACTGCTCTTCACCTTTTCTCACATTCTTCTGTTTTCTCTTCTTTCTTTTTTTTTCCCCCCACAGAGTTGACGCACCCTCTGAAATCACACCCAATGGACCGATCTGAAGGCTTTTAATTCAAAGCCAGACAAAAACCTGGTCAAACCCACTTTTACCGCTTCCATTGTTAACCCCCAAAACCTCAATACCACTTTTGGTGTTAAAATAAACAATGCTGCCATGTTATTGGGCCTGGATACTGCCAATCAGCACCCGCCATTGCAGGAAGAGGAGGCGAGGGGCATGTAACAAAAAAACCAGTAACCAGAACAGTGCTCAGAGGAGTTAGTGTTTTTAATCCTTTTAACTTTGTATGAAATATGCACAGTTTTAATGTAGCAGTGATCTTTCAGTTACTGGATCATTTAAGGATTTTTCTTCTGAGGTTTTGCTTTCTTTTTGTTTTGGGTTCCCCTCTTAATAAATTTTTGGAAGAAATTTCACATACAAGCAGACCATTGAAGCTGGGATATAAAGGCCCTCATAGGAAAGCACAGGTTAATGAATACTTCTGTAATTGATGCCTCAACATGTCCACACCCAAATCAAAATGTTGTTGCTTAATAAGCACTTATGCAAGCATTCACTGTAAATTAAGCACAACAGAAAAGTATTATTTAAACATTCATTTTTATTAAATAGCATCCCATTGATTGATCTCATTGAAGTGAATGAGGGCTTTTTTTTTTAATCCTGCAGATTCTGTAACAAATATTTGAATGTTTTCAAGTGCTTTGGGGTGAGGTGTGTGTGTGTGTGTGTGTGTGTGTGTGTGTGTGCGTGTGGTTCCCCCCCCTTTTTTTGAGGGTTATGGGTCAATGTTCCAACTCTGAAATGGTGTCACTGCTTCTCCTTATTGTGTGCAATAACAAAATTTGAAATTTAGCCATTTTATTTAAATTTTTAACTATTTTGAGAACTTCGCATTAAAAGTGGAGCAGATTTTTTTTTTTTTTTTTTTTTTTTTTTTTTTTTTTAAGTTTCTCACTTTTTTTGCATGCAGAGCATTACGAATGGAGCGTATACAAACAACCGGTTTCTGTTGACGTCCTTTCTGCTTGCATTAAATCTCCACCCTCACCCCCCAAAAAAATCTCCTTTTAAATCAGCAAACCATCTGCCTATGTGCATATTATTGAACACGTCGCTCTCCTAAAAAGTGTTTCCTGAAAAGCACTTCTTTCGAGGTAAACATGTTCACAACATTAGCCTTAAACTCCAACATCTCAATTGTGGAATGGAAGTTATTTGTTCCGTGTTTTAATCTTGAGCATTAGATGAATGACCTTGCACACACTATCTTTGTTCACAGCCAAAGTACATTTCAGATTGAACTGTTTTGTTTTGTTTGTTCCTTCCCCCTCCTACCAGTGACAGGCACAAGAAGACAGCTGGAATGGTCTTAAGTACATTAAACTTTCTCTGATCTACACAGAAAATGCTGTGTATCCCCAGAACAGACTGATGTTAAAGCAAACATTCATTTGATATTTTCCTCTGAATCTGTCTGTAGCTCTAGTATACTCAGTTGTGTAGTGTTTCAACATGGCCATCATTTGTTTCAGGACTTTTTTTTTTTAGTCTGTTTTGGTTTATCATATCTACAAGTTTAAGATGGTACCAAATCTGTTGGATTACAGGATAGGGATTTTACATTATTTATTTTGCACTTAACAAGGTGTTGATGTGGAACCTGTGCACCCTTGATGCAGTGTAACATCGTCATTGTAAGCTCTTGAGTTCTCTGCCTCGGGCATATGAAGCCTCAGTCGATTCTGCTTCTATATCTGACGTTTTCAATAGGTTTGTTTCCAAAGCCAAAAGTATGTGTTGCCTTCTTTTACTGTATACTGTTATAAAAATCTTATTTTTCACTTTAACCCATATTATTTTACATATTGTAGAGATTCTAATTTATGTGATCTTCAGCAACCAAAATACTGCTTTCTGTTCAATTTTGTTCTGGGGTCTGGACTGGTTCTGTGTGTAGATAGCTTTTAGACCCACATTATAATGGTCTTTATAAGGCTTTAGCCCCCTACAGTAGTGTGTAATACAAGGTTCTCTTCTTTGAAGTTTTATCAAGTCATGAAATTCTCTCAAAAGCTGCAGTAAGTAAGTTTATCAGTACATTTCCTATTCATTTAACTAATGCCCTGATACCAGCCAAGATTCTGGGCTAAATTGTTGGTGTTCCAAATTCCTGATCCTATAATTGCATGGCCCTGCATGTTGTAATATTTCGTCTGCTCTAATGCACCTCGTTCGATAAAGGAGCCAACTAAGAAACGCAAGAGGTAAAAATATGCCCATTAGAGCAGGAGAAACAACCCAGGGCTCCTCAAAGACCAGGATAGGGGAAGATCATAGTTTTTCACCATCATCTACTCTGTGTAAAGTGTATTCAGAACTGGCTTTGCTCTCATGAGCAACACTGGAGGTATTGTGATTTCTTAGTGTTTCACAGGCTTAATTACTGCAGCTTTCAGTGGCTAGTATTTTTTAAAGTTTTCTTAATTCTTTATGACTTCTACAAATGTAGATCATCTGTATTTCTACATGTAATGAGGGTGCAAACAATATCTGCCTTCAAAAATGCTAGTAAGTTGAATATTCCAGCTGGAGGGGTACTGATGGAATGTTGCTGAACGAAAGGCTGATGCTGGTGATGCATATCCTTCATATAACCACAAATTGAAATTGACTATATCCAAAAGGAAAACGAACATCGACAATGACTTCTGTATAGACTGGGTCTATACACGGCAATGTTAACTACAACTGTATCTATATATTTTGCTAGATATTTTCAGATTTGTTTGATAAAATTATGTTCAATATCAGGAATGGAATAAATCTGTTATCATGATATTTGAATGTATTATCCATCAGACTGCAATCGCTGCTGTCGTGGACAAAGATAAAGCTGGTTTTAACTAAGTAACTATGTTAACTAAGTAGCTGCTCCTACAGATATAACAAAATGACTGGTTCACCTGTCTTTTCAGCAAATATTACTAGGAAATATTTTGCATAACCTACATCGCAGCTATTTACTGTTCTCGTAGGTCTCCCAGCAAAGCGCATGGTCTGCCAAAATGAAAGTCTGGGCCATTCATCTTGTCCTATAGTTGTTAAAGGTGCTGGTTATACAGCCTTAATGTTAAAACTCCACTAGCTTGGAAAAATAGTTCTTGCCTACCAGTACCCAAGCTATTCTGTAACTTCAAAGAACAACATCTTCCACAGAGAACACTTCTCATGTATTCTTTGTTTCTTGAATGGAATTTGAAATGCTAAACATAATTGTGCTAAAATATCTAAAAATGTTTTACTACATGAGTCTTGAAAGGGGGAAAAACTTTAATTAGCAAATACCTTGTTTCACAGAGCATTGATTTTTTTTCAGGTGCACTGCAAATAATTTTCAAGTGCAAGTTGAGCTCTGCACAGCATTTCTAAGGAAGAACAGGATCAAGGAACAAGTTTCCTAGGCTATAGGTTGTGGACACTACTATGGCAGTTCTCATAGGCAAAAAGAGAAGAGCAAAGGCCATGTTTCCATACACAAGTCTGTATTTCTTGTACTTTATGGTTACATTAATTTATCAGTGTCTTCAGAGTACAAGATCAACATTAATCCCCAATGAAGTCTCTTCATCTCAGAATTACATCTTCCAGTTGCCATCTATAGAAATCAGGAAAAGCCCATCTTTGTTGACTCAGACTTTCTACTAATTTTAGGAATTAAGAAAACAGAGTCAGGATAATGCACAACTTTTTAATGAAGACAGGACAGACAGTTTTACAACAAATACAAATGATTTAGTTTACAAAGCAGTATTATCAACAATGTAGCTCAATGATGACGGGTGAAGTCTGGCTTCTAGCGAACACCATTGCCCTTGTTTAGGGAAAAAACAAGGCACGTTATTGGTCTGCTCATAATTTAAAGCAAGAATCAAGTGTTCTACGACAAAACATGGTTTTGCACATTTCTCAAAAATAAAAGGTACCCGACTAAAAGCAAACCAGATTTCCCTGTGCCATCTTTCACAACTTGCCAGAAGTCCCAAAATAGACAAGGCACAGTATCAGGCACATAATGTAAGTGGTAGGAATCCACAAATGGGGAAAAAAGATTGCCCACTGCAACAGATACACTGCCACACCAGAGCAGAGGATGCGGAGCTGAGGAATTTGTGCTTTATCAGCATACAGTGATTGTGTTTAGTCTATGGCAAATTAATCTATATATGAGAAGCGGTGAAAGGATCTACTGATTAAGAGCTACATTCAGCTTGCAAACATTTTTTAGTAAGACAAGAAAAATAACATTAAAATGTGTAATCTGATTATTCACACCACTTCAAAACAGCAATCACTTCACTGGCAAAAAATAATTTTGCAGTCGGTCTATACAACCAAGTAAGAGGAAGCCTAAGGGATCTCTGCAATAGTTGAGAAGGGGGGGGGGGAGGACTTTGCATATCCCATTATTTGAGCCATTATGTTTGTTCACATCCCCCCCCCACCATCAAAACTTATTAATTTGGACAAACATGATCCTTCACAGGCACTACAAAAACTCCTGCAGTGATAGGGAGGCACATGTCGGTCTCAATGGCTCCTATAACAGATTCATTATCTTTTCACCAAAACATATAATAAAAATAAATAAATAAATATGAGAAGTGTCGCTGACGTTCATTACAACAATCCTGCCATTTAAAAACAGCCCACATTTACTCGTACAAACAACTAATGACAAAAATAAGATTGTCCAAAACCCAGCCCAGAGTAATCTCTTAAAAATACCCAACATTAAATCTATTTATATTGATTTTAACCTCATATTTATATTTCTAACAGTGTCACAGTGGTTGTACCACAAATTGTGGGGCTTGGAGTGAACAACACAGTGTTCATTGCATGCCTACTTAAAGTGCAACTAAATGCAACAAAGTAATCCTTCCGGTGTTGGGTAGACACCAAAATCTGTGGACCAATATTGATGTTTAAAATGTTTCATTTTTACATGGACCAACATCTAAATATACATCTAGACATACAACATTTATTTCTGTGGTAACATGAACAAAAAACAGGTATCTTAGTGCACTAGCCAAACATTGCTTAAACATTCTTAGGAGTTCAATAAATACACCATCAAAGATCAGCCACATCGAAATATGATCTAATGCCAATAAAAAATGTTTTATATGATTACGGTATCATAATGCATCCCTACTAAAAAAATCACTGATAAAATGACCATGACAATTTTGCAATGCAGCCTGTTACTGTACTGTACTTTGGCGAATAATCATCAGTTACTTTTTAATATCCTACCCAACCAGTCTGACAGTAAAAGGTACATACCCTCAGCTAAACATTTCTGCCAACTGGTTAAACAACCTGAAATGTAATTACTGCACTTAAGTGATTTGAACATGAAAGGTTTTTTTTTTTTTTACAGATGAGGATGGAAAAAGGCAGAACCACAGACGCTGAAGTAGCATGCAACAGCACTACTGGAGTACAGAGGAAGTTAAAGGCTTAAAATCTATTAAAAAGTGAAGATTGCTGGTGGCTGTCAAACACCTCAGTAGTTACTAACCAACTTGCCACTGGTTCAAGAAGCCCAACACAAAAGCAGCAGCTTACTTTCACTTTCCAGGGAGTGCTCAAAATACTACATACACTCTGGCATGCATGTATTTGTGGTAAAAAAAAAAAAAGACTCATGCTTATGACCTCTGCGCACCTTAAAAAAAAATGCTCATATTCATATTTAGCTGTCTGCCTTTCAAAGCCATACAAAACATTTGTACAATACATGGAGTCTTTCAGCAACTACGTTCGATGCATTCATGGGTAACTGCAGCTATAAACTGCACCAATCGGATCAATTAATCAAATATTTTAAAAATCTAATGCTGATGAATTCAGGCTGGTGTTCATGTGACCCATATACCCACTTAGAACCGTAAGACCTTTCCATACAGCAGTAAGAGTTGGACAGTATGCTGAATCAGTCCTGTCTTTGAGGAATACATCCCTCCATTTCCAGAACTTCTGGCCAGCCTTCATACTTATTAGTCTCTGCGTTGTTCTTGATATACTAAAGACAACAAAACATGAAGTGTAAATTTCACAGCAAGAAAGCTTACCGACTACTCTGTTAAGAGTCTTGCTTTTATTAAAACCATTAGCTATAAAATCAGATACGAAAAGATCCCAGTGACTTCAAATGTGTATGAACGTGTGAACAAGGCAAAGCATCCTCTAATAATGTTTAACATTAACATGTGAACTGTGCAAACTTGCCTGTTCAAAGGGACTCTTTGTTTTGATCCCCTTTCCTCCAACAAATATCCAGTTGTCCCTGAAGCCCAGTGAGTTGATGTTTGAACTGCCAAGGTCAGCTAGAAGTTTCCTTGCCTCGTCATTAAGCCTGTTTTTTACAAAGGCATTTATAAGAAAATGAGGGACAGAGCTGAACAGAGATGGGCAATATGAAAGTATTTTATTGTATCATTAACTGTCACTATATGCCACAAATACAGTTAACTAAGCATCATAGATACAGTCAGTACTAAAACTGAACACAACAATTCACCATTGCGCTGAATAAATGTCACTGTGCTATACAGTTGCATCACCAAAGCATTTTTTTGTTAAAACTAGTGATGACAAAAATAAGTTTTTATATATGTGTATGAGAAAAGACCGTAAATTGCTCATGTGTTTAGTTATCAAAAATAGTTCTGAATATTGCTCATTTTTAAAGTACTGTTTTAAAGAAAGTTTAAAAATTGTGATAACACTAGTTCTAATCAAACATCAGGTAAACTACAGTGATACACGTACGATAACTACTTTCTGACCTCACAACAAGTTTATTTTAGGCTGCCGAACAGTGTTCTCAAATACTATCACTACATATAATGCTCAACTACTTTTATCGCAAGAACTAGATTGATCACAAATAATTACAAAAGTAGATTACCTCCACACAGGACTTTCAAATCACATCTCATCATAAGAAAGAAGCAAGCTGACTCACTTTGTAGCAGAGTCATCAAAAGTGGCCATCATGACGACTGTTCCATCCTGGATGCTCTTTAGAAATCCGTTAAACGTTTCAACATCTGTGGAGATTAATTGTTCCAAAAATTAAATCACGAAATGTTTATGAACACAGAGTTTAAACACGTTGCACCACTATGGTGCCATCTACTGCCTGCACGCTTCACTTTTTAAATTGCACTGTATGTGAGCAACTTAAATATGTCCAAGTTTACATGTGGAAACAATAAAAACAGGTAAAGGTTATGGGCATGGATGGAAAACAATGCCTACCTCCAGCCCACAAATCAAAGAATTCAGTCTTCAAAAGTTCACCGGTTCTTCCTGTAACAAACATGCATTTATTGCATTACAGTGATTCAGTAGGTTTCCATTCCAGCCCATGTACTGATTATACAGCAACTGACCCCTACCATTAACCAGAGCGACGTTCATACCCCTCCCTACATTGTTCTTCACTCCACTCATCAATCTGAGGAAAGAAATACAATTAAATAAATCCTAAAATGGCCCAAGAAAAAAAAAAAAAATAACGTCACAAATAGAAATGCTTAGTAATTCTTGTTAACAGACTCTCAAGCAGCAATAGCAAGGCTTTATCTCATCAATGGGACACATGTTCAATTACAAGCAATGCCAGAGACATCCAAAGCCAGGAACACATGAGAGTACAGTTACTGTTAGCACTCAACTTTCACTGACTCCAGAGTTCAAAAACTGTCAATGCAAAATGCTACAAAGCTGTTTGGAAAGGTTTGCCAATTGATCTCAACCATAAGCACTTGGAGTTCACTCGACGCCAATGCAACAGAGCATTTTTTGGCCACAAAGGTGAATCTGATGAAAAAAGATAACCATCTATGAAATAAATTTGTGGATGTGAGGTAGTGAGTCTGTTTCGCTTCCAAAATGTGTGGAAAAGAACCTGTTAAGATCATGATCGCATGAAGTCCCAGTGCATGTTAAAACCTGCTAAGAGACTAAACCATGTCATCACATAGGGATTCTATACACTACATAAAGTAATACAGAACATGTGTCACACTGCACACAAGTACATAGTTAAAACTTTAACTGGGACAAAAGACAGAAAATACAGCGATACTTACATATTGTCCTGAAGACAGATTTTGGGTCCAACAACACTTGCAGCTCCACTGGCCATTTTAAAGGAGAAATGACCTTCAGGACAGGGCTTTGACAGACCGCATTTGAACCGTGCTTGCTTTGTAGCTATGGAGAAGACATAGATACGAATCAACATTTTTATTCCTTTTTTGGCAATTAATTATGTGTAACACTTTCCTCAAAGTAACTTGTAAAGTACCAGTGCCGCACCTTGTTTCCTTACAGTATCATAACCCATACATTATTTCAGTGTTCAACTGATATAGGTGTATGAGAGGAGGTTAAACATTAAACTGTGCATGACTTCAAGATTAGAGTTTGTATTAACGACATTTCTCAGAGTAGGAGTGTTGATCTAAAATCTGTTCCTGTGAGCAAAGTTGTTAAAAAAAGAAAAGAAATCCTAGACCAGCAATCCAATCCTTACAAGCGCTAAAAGTACAGGTGCTGATCTGAGAAAGACTACCCTATAATCATGCAAATGAAACCCAAGACAGACCTGCAAATTAGCTAAAGAAAATGTGCACACACCCCCTAAGCAAGGCCTAATAAATGTGAAAGCAAACACTTACACACCACATTCTCCACTACCTAAATAATCAGAAACCTTAGTTCCTATTTTTATGTACACTAGAAATTACATTCTTTTTCATGTAACCTAAAGCACAATGTGCTTGACAAACAGCCCAAAAATGTACCGGTCTTCATGAAATGTTTTAAAACAAGTCTAGCTGCCAGCTTTCCAAAACAAATCAAAAAACACAATCATATCAAATTTAATTTACATTACCAATTCACTTTATTTGTGAACAGAACTATAAAAGTTTTAAACTGGCACTAAATAAATGTAGATTAAATATACTCACGACCCTCATCTATGGGTGCAGACCTTGCTGTTGAGGAAAATGAGAAATGTGTCAAAAGTTCAAAATATCAAAGAAGATAAAAACAGATCAAAAACTCCTATCACATGAAATATCAACAGTATGTGGTGCATACAAACAGCACATTTTTTCTCTGTTCCAATCGCCTGAATTAATATACTGAAAGTTGCCCTAATCAAACAAGTATATATCATCAGTTTCGCACAACTGCATTTGTCAGTGTTTACTCCTCTCTAATATAGCTAAAACATTTTATAACATAGCTTTTAAACATCATCAGGAGTGCAATGAATCACGGAAAGTACAAAAGAAAAATGCAGATCGTGGGTTGGGTATATTTACCGAACATTTGAGGCAAATTAAAGTCCAAGTGAATTTCTAGGAGCTCAAAGGCCAGGAACGCTGCCAAGACAAAGACAGAAACCAGGGCTGTCAACTTCAAGATTCCTGTAAGAGAACACAATGTAGCTAAATTAACAAAACCAATCACTGAGATTCAAACTTCATATATAACTAAATGCCCAAAATGGTCCATTAAAAATAAAACTGACCTCCTGCTCGCATCATTTTATGCACCTTTTTCGCTTGTGGGCACAAGAATGCAGGTCAGCATTCAAGCACCTAAAAATAATAAATAAATAAAAACAACGTTAGCACAATTAACTAACAGCAGAAAGCTCCAATCATTTGGCTTAACAGCTTTAATCAGCCAACAATCTTCTTTTTCTCTTCATGCCTTCCTCGCCTGCTGGGTATCATTTTTATCAATGTGAACGTCAGATCTGAAATCAAGTCTAACTAATAACACGAAGCACACAGCTCCTGTCACTGTGGACAGGAAGCTACTAGGTAATAAATTTAACAAACCAGTGTAGAGAAGGACACCTGCTCAAAGCTGACGTGGTTTAAGCACAAGTTCACTTACATTACAAAAGTTGATCAAATAGCAACTAGCTAGCAATCTAAGCGTAACATCAGTTCTGGTATTATCGCTAGAACATAACTCTCCGAAGATCAACTTAGCTAGCCAACGGAGGTACAATACCTAACTTTATTTACTTTAAACAAACACACCGTCCATGTACAGACACGGCACCTTTATCAACTCTTTTGCCATGCTAATACGGCTGCTAGCCAATGCTAGGTTAAGTAGCTAACGATAAGTTACGGCATATTGACCAGCATTAGCTTAGTACATCGTAGCTACCTGGCGTAACTAGATAGAGAGTCCTCAACTGTATGGATATGTCCTAAAGCATGCAAAATTATTATAATCATTTTAAAAGTTCGAGAAAGTACTTACCTCAGGCAGCTCAGTCCAAATACCAGAGTGCCACGAACACACACAAATGGGGCGTGGTCTCGGTAGACTGACAGGATAATGGGTGTGGTCTTCGGGAGCAGGAGGAACTGACAACAAGGTGTAAGGTTTGGCGTGACCGTCGTCTTTTAAGCAATTTAGGCAATTCACAATGTACGTTATTTAAATTATGGTTATGCGATGAAAAAAAGAATTAAAATAAAATAAATACAACCAAATTTAGATTTATGTTACTGTGTCATTTTTTTACCATCGGAAAAGAAAAACACAAGGTGCAGCTTACAACACAAATACAGCCATTTAATTTACTGAACCTTCCTAAACCACCATGAGCCTACACATTCTATATATAATACTGATAATAATACAATAATGGTAAAACAAAAAAGTATCTGGGAATTATTTTACTAATAACTGCCTTCGTGTATATCTCTGCCATGAATGGATTTGAAATGCCTTTATAATAAACAGGTTTCTTCTTTTAGGCCAAACCTAATTTTAAAAGCGTGGGGCAGCTTTCTGAGGCATCTGGAGTTTCTAACTCTACCTCTGAAATCTTCTGGTTTGGTAAACTTCTCTGGAAAGGCTTGCTCCGCATCAAAGTGCTCTAAGTGAATTTGTTTAGACCTGCATTTTAATCTTTTATCATACAAACATTTCCTTGTTTCGCTACCAGTTCTTCTATGTTTGACATGTATCCTGTTTGGGCACTGTCCCTAGCCACAGTAGAATTATTTGTTCTTTCTGCGACTAACATACCTGTCTATTATTCATCCTCTTTCACAAGCCGTTAGACATTTTAAAAAAAATAATGCCAAAAACTAATGCTGTGTTTCTAAACTTTCTTATGGGAGAAACGTTTTGGAATCAGATGTTCACACCGATCACATACTTCAATACTGATGGGAGCGAAATAAAAGAAATATTAATTCAAGAGTAATAAAAGAGTTGTTTCTCTGACTATTACTACACCCTTGGCATTGGGTTTTCTTCACAATTTTCTGTAAAGACAATGGTAATTTACTTTTACATGCCTACCAGTTTCTGACATCGGCTAACTGTTTTGGATCACTTTTCCACGTATGTAAAAGAGGAAACTATGATCCCTGCTGGATGGAGCCAGACTGCAGAACTCATTAGTGGCTATATAGAAACTGGTAGAGACGAGCAAGTTCGCGAAATCTCGTAAGCACATACGTTTCTGAGCTTGTTGGGTATCTCGTGTCTCTAGATATGACCCGATTGCCGGTGTTCTTGATTCTGAGTTTGGAATTGCCTATGATATTCCAGTTTGCCCCTGATCACTATATATACATTTATATAGCGTCTTTCTCAAACCCAAGGTCGCTTGTCTTACAGTGTAATTTCCTTTAGTTGAGTTCAAGATGTTTTAGGGTTTTATTGCATGTACTGCCCTTTTAACCCCCCCCCCCCAACATATTTCAATAAGGTTAAAAAAATCAGTTTCTTTTGTTTAAGCAACATCTTGGTAGATTTCCTAGTGTGCTTAGGATCATTATTCTGGTGGAAGGTCCACCTCTTGTTCAACTTCTGGACAGATGGCTTAACATATCTTGTTTTGGAGTTGATTCAGATATGATTTCTAAAAATATGCCATGATTTTCCTTACAGGATAATGACTTATTTCAAATAGTTCAGAGATATTTGTAAATCCCTTGCCAGACTCATAAGTACCCATAATCTTTTTTCTGAAAGTTCAACAGATCTTGGCAAAGGTTTTAATCAATGGTACCTAATCTGGAACATCTGATTCGAATTCTATAAATCTATTAAATCTATCATCTAAGTAATAAATTATGGTGTACTTACTTTTTCCAGGTGACTGGCATTTTTATTTAAATTACGATATAAATAACTACAAAGTATCATTTGTTGGAACATATGGAATATATAGGCCTTTATCTCTAGGCACTGGTTTCAGGGAGGGTTTGCTTGAGGATTACAAAAACTTAAAATTTGCTGGAAAAAAATCCTTTTTGTTTTACATTACTTTATATAGCACCAAAAAGTTGGTTCCACTACTGTTAAGACACATTGTTAAGTTTTTAGTAGAACATTGTCTTACCATTACCAACCTCAAATATTTGAGGCAATTAAAAGCTCATAAGACTGGGAAATAGTCTTGCTTCCTGTTAACACATCTAGCTGAGCTCACAGTGGACTGCTGGTAATCATCCTTCCATCCATCCATTTTCTAAACCGCTCCTTCCGTTTCCAGGTCACGTGGAAGCTGGAGCCAATCCCAGTTGACTGCGGGCCTAAGGCGGG
Source organism: Arnoldichthys spilopterus (assembly GCA_037974385.1). Classification (NCBI taxonomy): domain Eukaryota; kingdom Metazoa; phylum Chordata; class Actinopteri; order Characiformes; family Lepidarchidae; genus Arnoldichthys; species Arnoldichthys spilopterus. Next base: position 18,286,506 of record JBBPDA010000126.1, read on the forward strand.
GTACACCCAGGACAGGAGGCCAACCCATGGCAGGGCAACAGACAACCATTCATACACACATTTACACCTACAGGCAATTTAGAGGATCCAATTAACCTACTGCAGCCTTTGGACAGTGGGAGGAAACCGAAGCATCCGAAGGAAGCCCACGCGAACACGGGGAGACCTTGCAAACTCCGCACAAAAAGGCACCCGTGGCCGACCCAGGTAATCATTTTCTTCTAGATATGGGCCTTTTAAAACCAAACTCAAAAAAACTCAATAACTTTTTCTCTTGCCTTTCTCAGTCTTATATTAGACAAAAAATCTTAAGTCTTGGCATGAAAACAGACCTGATATTTTGATCTTTCTAAACCTTTTTCAAGAGTGCACACAATTTACATTTATTTTGAACTTAAGACAGACACATCAGAGAGGTGGCCTTTCTCACAGTTTTCAAGTACATTTGCAGGAAAACTGTTCCTAGCAGCAGCTTCAAAGACAGTGTAAAGTTAAAATGATAGCATGTGAAAAGTAAGTTTGCTCTTGATGATATGCTATGCAGTGCTCTTTGCATTAAATACGTTGACAGAAATTAAACATTAAATAAACAGTCTGGGCAATCCTTGCAGCTGTTCTTCCCACAGTCCTGTTTCAGTGCATTGTTCATGATGTTTGGTAAAAAAAAAATTATGTTTGGAAGCCAAGTGAAAAACCTCACAATCACAGAGCAGCTTGAAGGCTCTGAACTTGAATACTGCTCATTCAATAAGGTCCTGCAGAGAGCAAAAAACGTATGGTTAATGATTTTAAGGAAATCAATACTCAGATGCTAGATATAATTTTTTAAACATTCACATTCAAACATGTATTTATTTTTTATTCCCTAAAAACAGTCACCTGTTTATTTGGTTTCCCTGAATGCTATGTACTAATATTCTGATCAAACATCACACTCACATCATCTGAATCTTCTTGAAAGCTGACTCTGTTACTGCTGGGATGGCTATCTACGGAGATGCAGGGCTCATCTTCATGCAGCTGGAGCGCAGAGAAATTGTATGTTGTCGACCTGTAGGAAGGAGAGTCAGGTCGATGAGTTACACAAGCCTGCTGGGCTGCACAAAATCACAATGGATTTTCAAATGGTACCTTTGGCTGTAGTACATTCTCCGGACTATAATAGCAACTGCAATAATCACGGCCAGCACTATGATCCCCACACTGCCGCTTATCACAATATGCAACCACGTCTTATCCTGCAAATAAAACATTAGTCATTATAAATGGCTGAATATTCACTTTTCCTAAAGCTTTTAGGTTTTGAATGAAATACTCCTCCTATAGACTGAATAGGCATATGTATGTGAATCAGCGCATCTGGATTTTGGAACATATTTGAAACAATAAATGAAACTTGCACATCCATGGTGAGTATGTCTTGGGTGTGAATGATACATTTTAAAAACATAAGGGTCATAGGTTTATATAGGTTCATAGGTATATATACCATATAAAACCATTTGATTTAAAAATCTAGAAGATTTAGATTTTCTATCATATGACCCCTTTAAATTACAACAAAACATTCCCCCTTAACCCAGTTATCAGCCATGACACCCTAAAACAATAGCATCAGTCATCTTGAGTTATGTCTGTCTGTTTGTTCATTTTTATAGATAACTATATACCATAGAGCATTAAAGACACATATGCAAGTCTAACTGACATTACTTTATAGTTCAGCATGGCTTGAGGAGACAAGTGTAATGCAGTTTGCAGTACTAACTGGTAGGAAATAAGCTTCTTTTACTTGTAAGCTATATTAACCATGTAACCAAAGTACACACACCAATCTTTAAGTCCAAACACTAGCATGATAGTTAATTAATAAAACACACAAAATCCATGATCAATACTTGACAATGAAAAAATCAAATAGAATATTACATACTGGTTTTTGATGATGATGGTTGGCAGGGGAAGGTTCACTAGAGTTCTCACACTGCTTTTTGGATGCGTCCATTTGACGTTGGGGGCTGAAACCACCCTCACACTTATCACTGGGGATCTTACGATACCTGTACATAATGCACATAACAGTATAATGGTTTCATCTGCATGTGTATGTGTAGGAGTAAAAGAATGCTATGACTAAAATTCATCCCTAGTCTCTAGTACTTGGTAGAGTGCAACAGAAGGGTAAATTATTTAGGCAACTAAAAGGCAGTAAAAACAAATAAAACAAATAAATCAATAAATGAATCTGAACATCAGCCTGCATCACAACTCACCAACCTACATTAACTTGCGAGGCTGAAGTTGACTTCTTATTTGTAGACATAGATATGTCATAATATTTTGAAGAGTGCTTTTAACATTTGTCAACATAACTTTAAACATTTAATTATTAAAACATATTTTAACTGTACTCAGCTGAGCAACTATCCTCTGTCCAGTTAGTAACAAGAAACTTACAATGCATGTTTGTACTGGTCCACTTAACATATTGATTTATGTTGATTAGCAATTACAGTTGCATTGTGGAAGACTGAAGTGCTGGTCACAGCACTGGTACAACTTCCCATACCCTGATGTCTGAAGCTCCTCTAACTTTCCCTCTAAACAGATCTCCAGTTTGTCTATGCGGTCAGTGTCTTTGACGCATTCAGAGCTGTTTTCATGGCGATAGTAGCCATAATCACTGTCACAAAGAGACAAAAAGCTATTAGAGAAAGGCTCTCACATTCAAAACAAGTTCATACTTTATATTACTACTTGTGATCGCATAGGATATTAACACTTAATCTACCTACCACATGTAATCTTCCGTGGTACAGATACACGGAGTCTGTTGCTTGCTCACTACATAGTCCCGTCCATTTCTGCATACTGACATCTTCCTCAATCTCCTAAATGTTTCCTTGTAGCCTAGGACACATCCATCAGTCCCTGAAGTTCCTCCACCATCAGAATGGGCCAGCCACTCCACATAGTCACCATCACCACCTGGGACATGTAGAGACCATAGCACAATCATCAATAGGCACAGAGGCTTTGGAGGAAAATAGTTTTACTCTTATTGTATGTTGCTATGTATTATACATATATATATATTCAGTGCTTGTAATAAATATATATTCAGTGCTTGTGCCATTATAGATTAGAATGAATGAAGGAATGGAGCTCAGTTGGAGTTTAGTGCTTATTTGTAATTTAAATCTATATTCATCAACAAAAGAGAGAATATACTCATATGCGTGAATTTTGCATCGTTTAATACAGTCACATGCAAAATTCAAAACTTTCAAAAAACTGCTCTGTTTACTAAGAACCTCAACCTTAATCACTTACTTTCATTACTGCTAAAAATGATAAAGATCATATTTTCTTACAGTCTCTGGTTAGTAGGTGGTCAAAATCAATGGTAACTGCAACCCACAAGGGCTGATCATGATCTTTAGGTCGGTATCCAAACACACTGATGTTCAGGGACTTAGTGCCAGGCTCAGATGCCAAGCCAGCAATAAATATGGGCAGCTCAGTGAAATTGTAGGTCTTCCAACATTGACCCTCATCTGTGGAGAACCTGGAAACAAAATATATAAACAGACACATGGGCATGTTTAGCTGCTAAAGGTATAAGCATAAAACTTAAAATTCCTATTCAGCACATTCACATTTTTCATAAGAAAGAAAAGGTTGAAGAACCAGAATCCTGCCACTGATGTCAGGAAAGCAGTGTTGTTTTAAATAATAATAATAATAATAATAATAATAATAAATAGTAATAATGCTGTAATAATATTGTTCATAGAGCTTTGACATTTTACAGCCAAGATACATTGTAGTCTGAGCCTAGGATTTCTGATTAACTCTATAAAACATTCCCTTCCCCTACGTGCAGTAATAGCAGATTTTACTTTATAGAGTTAACTGGCCAGTCTTTGTGAGCCTCTGCAGCCACTATTAAGCCTCCTGAATCCAGTATGCTGTAGTAGTGGGGTCCCTTCAGCGTGCCAATCCAGTTGTAACCCCCATCGGAAGACACATACACATCTGGCTTAGAAGCTGAAATGGAGTCCCCAACACTACCTGCAAGAACAGAGGACATATGAGGCAAAGGTTGAACAGGTGCTCCTTAAACTGCAAGCATATTTTTCAGTTAATAACCTTCAGGCTTATTGATCAGCCATAACATGAAAAGCACCTGTCTAATATTGTGTATCTCCCCCCCATGCCACCAAAACAGCTAACTGTAGTGCACTCTGTGTGTTCGGGCACTTTTCTGTCATAGTTAGCATTATTGTTTTGGGCTACACAAGCTCTTCAGTGGGATAAGTTCAAACAGGCTACCCTTCACTGCCCATGCGTACCGGGAGGCTTTGAGCCTTGGGTGCCCGTAACTCCATCGCCAATTCACATCAGTTATCCTTCCTTGAATAACATTTCATAGGTACTAACAACATACAGCATACCTGGAACAACAGATAAGACCTGGCATTTTGGAGATTCTGAGACTTGTCTAGCAATCAATAAGACCTTTACTGTCGCCAATATTTCCTGCTTTCAACACAACAACTTCAAGAACTGACTGTTCACTTGCTGTTTAATATCTCCCTCCCCTTTGGCAAGTGCCAATCTGAAGCTGAGACTACGTAGTTTGAGAATGTGAAACTGAAGTGTGTGTCACATACAGGTCTATAGAGTTTGAATGAGACCATTACCATGGGCAATGATCAGGCCAACAGCATTAGGGTCAGACAGAGGCAGCTGGGGAGAAATGCTACTGTAGCGGCTGTGCTCACCATGGATATGCAAGTTACACTGAAACACACAAAGAAATGCATTTATCACCACCTCCATAGTCATAGAATTTCTAAGTATTTCACAGTATTACTGTGTGAATATACCCTTTCAACAGCTTTTCCACACTCAACATTTTCTGGCTTTTTCAGTGGTCTCCACTCTCCACCTTTATTAAATGAGATGACTGTGGAAATTCGGTTATCTGTAGCAAAAAAAGTGTGTAATTAAACAGTTACTTTTCTGATTGCAAAATCTGCTTACGGCTAGGAGTTTAGTTAAGGGAAATTCCAGAGATTTCTGCATAATTAAATTGTGATGTAAACAAAGTCATACAAACAAAGTCATAGTGGTTTGATATGAAATGATTTATCATAGAGAAACCTGCTGACTTGTTTTACAGTTGTTCTAAGAAATGAGTGTCACAATTTCTGCAACCTAAATTATAGGCATTTTATTTACTATCCAAAACAACCAGTGAATTTTAAAAAGGAATTATTTTGCAATGCAAAATTTTCACCATTTCCCTGCATGTGACTCTTCACCATGAATGTATTTTTTAAAATATTTTAGGCATAAATCACATCTTAAAACTATCATAAAGCAATATCTCAAACATGAAGCAGTCTATTTGTAATCATTTTGCACAATAGCTTTCTGTGAGGTAGCTTTTAGAGGCATTATACTCTTAAATCATCTGAATGGCTTTATTTACATTTTAATGATTTAATTAAACAGAAATTTAAAAAAATCAGTGGAAGTGGGTTATTACCCATGATCACAAAAGCATGTTGTAAATCCATGTTATTTCTGTCTAACAGGAAATTTATTAGAGGAAATTATTATGTTAAAACTTTTGTTATTTAAGGACTTTCTGAAAAAAACGTTGAACCAAACCAGAACCTGTTGATACAGAAACAAATGTAAATGTAATTCATTAGGTAACTAATTAATCACAGTGCACAGTGCATAACAGGTGATCCTACCCTCCTCCAGGACATTGGTAAGATAGACGCCTCTCAGTGATGTCACATTGGTAAAGTCACTCTTCCTTTCCATGCCAAACAGGTGGCGCTCTAAAGACTTGGAGTACAGGATGCCACGGTCATCGGAGGTATAGATTGTTCCGAAATACGAGTTTTCTGCAAGCATGAAAGATCACACACATAGACACTGCTGACATAGCTGTTCAGCTTTCAGATTGAAGATAAGGTACCATTATTATTTATTCACACACACTTCTTACATACACACACATACACATATACACACCCACAATCTCTTCTTTCTCACTTTAGAGGAGAGATTTAAAAGAGAAAAGGGATTACAGGCATAACATATTTCCAAAATGTCTGTGTGACACACTCTTTTATCTGTACGTCACGCTCCTTTTCCTGTGTGTATGTGGGTGAACCCTGATGCACATATTGTTGTGTCAGCAGTTCTGCCAAGGCCATAACACACTGGCCACTGCATTTCAGGTGAAAAAGAACACCATCCTCAGCCTTAACTTTTTTGCTAACCACCACATCACCAAAGCCTCAAGGCTAACTGAAGTATGAATATATGCTCTGACTGAAAAGTCTGCCTTTTTTGTTATAGGCAAAAACTTTCGGATTTGTCAGCACTATAAAGAACTTGTCTAACAAGAACAAGCAACACTTTAAAACTGATGTGTGAAAGTGAAGCGTGAAAACATCAGCACTATAACTGCACAATGGCTTAACCTCTAAAACTCCCAAGAGCTGTCGGCAGGCTAGCATTCCCAACCCATATAAGCTATGAATAACTCAAATTTGATAAAATCCAAACCAGGTCTGACCTAAAAAGCTAAAGTTGGTCTCAAAACATTTCTTAGCTGATCGGCTAAACTTTAGGTTAGAGAACAAACATGTAAATTTGAGTTCACACCAAACGATTCCTTTAATCATCTAATGTCACAGATTCAGAAAGAATGAAGAAAAGGGGGCGTGTACCTCCAGGGCTATCCACATGTATAAAGATCATGTCCTCATCACCGTCCAGAAGTGAGTAGAACTGCAAAACAGAGAGTAGGAACATGTGGGCATGATAATGAATAAATTACATAGAGGTATGTGTGGGCGCGTGGGTGTGTATGTGTGTGCAGCAGGCAACCTTTGTGAGAGAAAGTCTCTTTTTCTGTTGAATCAGCAAGACACAATATAATAGGCTGTTAAGGACAAACTGGGACGGGTGTGTATGGAGCAGACGATTAAGGCTGTGTATTAAGTATTAGGACATTTACAAGTGGTACTTTGAGCTCAAGGTGAGACACTGTTAAAATGTATATTTCCGTGTGACATTTATTTGTCCGGTCTTACTCTTTTACCTGCTCTGGGGAGGCAGTTGGGAGGAGAGCTTTTCTGAAGTTATCTCCCTGATCTGAAGACACATAGATACTCCTAGGGGCACCCTGCAAAAATACATAACACTCTAAATAACACACACTAATATTAACTCATTGCGGTCATATTAAAAGCTTTAACTCTTTTAACTGTTTCATATTTTTTCTACACAATTTGAAAATCCAAGCTGCCCTTAACCGTGTGCAAAGTGTGAGTTGACTGACACCTGTTAAATGTGAATGATATTCATTTGCCGTAAGTTTAAAATTTGAGTGTGAAATCGTACACAAGACATTCTACACAATTCTAATTCTGTGGGCAGTGGTGGCCTAGTGGTTAGGACACTGCCTTTTGGTCCGGAAGGTCGCAGGTTCGAGTCCCAGCCCGGGGCACTACTGAGGTACCCTTGAGCAAGGTACCGTCCCACTACACT
>JBBPDA010000126.1:18300460-18329338 GCA_037974385.1 Arnoldichthys spilopterus
TGGCCAACCCAGGGATCGAACCCAGGACCTTCTCACTGTGAGGCGACAGTGCTAACCACTGCACCACCGTGCCGCCCCTGTTGAGAATCTTTAATCAAGCATGAATGGACAAAACTTTCAGTTGCAAAATTACTACAATTAGTATCCTCAGTTTCTAAACAATTAAAAAGTGTAAATAAAAGGCAATGTAACACAATGGTAAACTTGCCTCTGTCCAAAGTTTTGTTGCGTGTGATGCAGCCATCAAATTAGAAATTTTTCTATGTTTACAAAATACAATTAGGTTGGTCAGTAAAACTATTTAAAATCTTTTCTTTGCACATTTATCAGATAAATAAAACTTCATGTGAAGTATCATATCACAGATGCTTTTATTGCAAATTTCTAGAAATAGGGTATATATATCCCATAGTTATCTGTTACATAAACATATTTTTATCACCAATAATTTTAGTTGAGTAACAAAGTAGTTGTGTTATGGTCACTTTTTAAATGACTGTCTATGACCCCCTCCTCAACACACAACAAATTGTGGTGAAGTACTGTGGAGACACTCTGTCACAACAGGACGGCTTTCAGTAATTACATGCTGCACGATTAGTAAATGGAAAGCGATATGCTGTGGTTTTCTGCACTCAAGCTGTCATTGTCATTTCTGATATGAAAGTATGACTCACAGAGCCTCTCAGGCTCATATACATACATATACAGCTAGTAAACCTGACAAAATCTCAATTGTCAATTAATTATTTAACAGGACTGCAGTATCTCAAAATCTTGGCTTTTTCTTCCAGGATTGTTGAAACACTGAAGTTTTAAAGTTTAGTTTCATACCTGTTGAGAATTTCCTGGGCCTGCACATATGCCAAAATCTTTGTTTATGAAGGTGTTGTTGATGGCATGGGAGATATCATGGAAAGTCTTTCCATGGTCTTCACTTCAAGACAAAACAGTGACATCAGCTTTAAAAAGACTCAGTAAAATGAATCAATTTCCTAGTTTGGTAAGAGTTCTGGGTATGCTGTTCAGAGACAAACAAAAAGAATATGATGCAAAATTATATCCTCTCCTAATTTTGTAAACTAACCTTCTATAAAGTTGAGTGGAGCCTCCTTCGTAAAAAGAGTCCAGTGGAGTGCTGACTGTGGACAATACCAGAATGACCTGACAGGGGTCAGAGAAAAAATTATAATAGCTATTAGAAGTTATCACATACTGAAAAAGGTTTTATACATATTATATATACATACTTACCCCAATGCCATCTCCAACCCATGTGAGACTAAAAGTAAAGCCGTTATCTCCATGAAACCCTGTCTGAAAAGAAATAATTCTTTAATATTTTTGAAGATAACAGTTAAGGAGTGGTATGATACTTCATACTTTCATTACACCTTCTTAAAGTTAATGCCCATATATAATAATATTACCAGTAATCACAAACAGCCCTTTTTTTTCAAAATTACACATTTTTATCGCACTTCCTTTCTTCAAATCATAGCTGAACCCCAAACCGAACACTTGCATACTTTACAAAGCTTACTACATTACATTATGGAAGCATGTCTGTTTGTGTACTGTCTTTATATACTACTTGGTGTGGTTAGTATTTAATTTGGGACGCAGCCAATATCTAAGTAGGTTAAACAACACAAATATTATTTATGCTTCATATAATCTTTCTCTTACCTCGAAGGTGTCTCTATCCAGAATCTTCTGCTCTTTGGGGCTGACCAGAGTTTTACACACCTCAAAATTGGCCTTGACTGACCAACTGTCTCGTTTACGTCGCGAGTTTCTGGGTTGTTCGTTTTTAAGGCGTCGGGAAAAAGTGTCCGCTTCACCGAAGACCGCTAAACACACTAGAGTTAACGCCGTTAGTCTCCAAATCATTCCTGTGCCGAACAAAATCGAGTGCAGAAAGGATGCTACCCCGTCTCCTAGCCTTAGTAACAGTGGAGGTGTTAGTTCCCTTTCTGCGCGACTTCAGCGGTGGGTGACCCGCATGGGTGGAGAGCACAACCCACTAGCATAACAGGTTTCCTCTTCACTGACAGGCGATGCTGCAACCGCCAAAATACAGCGGGTGAAACTGCTTTTTTTTTGTTTTTACAAGCACCCCACTAAAGAGATCTAAACACACACACTATGTGCATTTTTGCTAAGTAAACGTGTCAAACTGAACAGTGTCTTTAAAAAGTCAGAGACCACGGCTAGAAAACACACAGACACACAAATGACAGAGCTACTGTTGTACAGTGGTTCCGCATTTTTATTTAACTGACAAAAGTACTAAGCAAAAATTTCACTGTTTTTACTGAAAAGCTTAAATGTACAGCCAAGCAGACATTTCACCCACGTTGATACACCCTTATTGTTAGGCCTTTTGCATAAACGTCCACTAGTCTGACATTGGCTTACTAAAATGTATGATCACTCTTCCATGCAAACTTCCTTCAGGTGAATTCAAGGGGTTTTCTTGTATGTACTGCCAACATTTTAATGGGGTTCAAAAAAGCTATTTTTTCATTATCTTGAGCCATTTCTTGGTAGATTTGCTAGTGTCCACTTCTGGTTTAGCTTTAACTTTTAGACACATGGCCTCACATTATCTTCAAGCACTCTTTGATATGATGCAGAGCTGCAAACTGCCTAGTCCTTGAGGCAGCAAAGCAACCCACATTTCCAACACAATGTTTCACAGTTGTTCTTCTGAAAAGGTGTCTGTGGTATACACCATATGTATATAATGGCCAACAACTCTAGCTACATTGTTTTAAAAGGCCTGGTCCTTGCCCACATATTTGTTTGCAAAGTGTAGTCTTGCTCTAATATTCTTTTTAAAAGCGCAAATGGCTTTTTCCTGGCATACCTCCCATGCAGGTCAAATTTGTCCATGCATTTTCTGATTGAAGATGTATGACCTTTTACAACAACAGCATAAGTTACCTGCTAATCCTCTGATGAAACTTTGGGGTTCTTGCAGACTTTTTTGGCATCAAACAATCCGCATTTGGGCTAAATTTGCTGGGGCAGCCAATCATGGACAAATTGGCATTTGAAATTATTCCACTTGTAGATGTTTTTCCATAAAAGGAATTATTTATTTTAATTAATTAACTTTTTAAATCCCTTGCCAGACACATGGGCATTTACTTTTTTTTCTGAGGGTCATAATAGTAATAGCTATGACAACACCAGACCCTAGATGTCAGGTTTAAACAAGCAGGCAGGAAAATCAGTCAATGACACCTAATCTGGAAAACCTGATTGTAATTTTAAAGACTTGAGGTTGTAAGAAATGTAAAGTCTAAATAAATAAATGTCTTTTCCTTTTAAACATATTTTAATTCTCTGGGAACGGAGGATGCTTATAAACATTCACTGTTCAACCTTTTTTGTGTGTTACAGGCATAACATTAAAATTTGCTATTTACAAAGTACAATCAAGGTGTTAAACCATTAAAGGTAATTTTTTACTTTTCAGTTAAATAAAACTTAATTAAAAATATTTTTCTTATTGCATGTAACAAAATGTACCAATTTTGGCTTATTTACAAATTGGCTTTGTAAATAAAAGTGGTTTTGTTTTTTGAGAAGGAAATTTCACATTAAAACACTTTTAATGACTATTTTCACATCAATACTGGTTTTTAAAGGAAGAATTCTCCTTTTAGTTGACATGCTGTATTATAAGCAATTTGTGCATTAAAGCCTGTTTTGAACTCAATACTTCCATAGGGAACTCAGACTGGTATCTGATAAACTGAGCATCTCTCAGGACATAAGGGGTGTTTCACAACTGATCAATGACCTAACCAAATACAAACTCTCAAAGTTCTTAGAAATTAAATCTTCCCTGTCAGAAGTTTGATGATAAAAATGTGGTAAAAATAAAAGTTTTCTTTGGGAACAGTTTTGCCCATATTGTGGGAACTGCCAGAGAGCCGACAATACAGCGATATGCTATCACAGTCCTTGGGCCACGATATGACTATTTATTTTTTTTACACTTTACAATACAGCAAGTAGTGCAATTTGGTTATACTTTGTGATTTATTTTTCTCGTATATTATTGCATTATAAATCATATGGAAAATAACACCCAGACCCTAGTTTATCTGACCTTTTGCAATTTCCTTCACAATGCCAAAGGAGAGACCAAAGTCTCACACAACCTGTTGAAAGAAACGTTATCAGAGTAGATGCATGTCCCAAAGTAAAAGGATATTAAATAAATGTAAACAAAAAATTATAAAACAATAGCAAAAATATCACAATATGTGAACATTTAGATTTTTTTCTCCCACCTCTACTCAAAACTATTGCAGACAATGAACAAAGTCTTAGGTATTAGGCACAGTATTCTTGACGAGTTCATGTAGTAACTTCCTGCCATGTACGATTTAGATCAGTCTCAAACTGGTTTTCAAGGCCAAACAGATGGTCCAGTTTTGTTCCAACCCATCCTGCAACTCCTTTGGAAAAATACAGATAGTATAGGGGACCTTAAGGCCAGTTTGGAAAATGCTTTATTTATTTTAAAACCCTCTCAGTTGGCCAGTGTACATCATCAAAATTTCACTAATGTAAAATGAATGACAATTAAAAAAAGTAATGATAAATTAAAGTATGGAATATGACTATAGTTCAATTCAGACTGCTACCAGTTGACTGTTTAGACTGTTTCCTGAACAGCATTTTAAACAGATAATGTAAGAGTTTAATACTTAATTACTATTGATATGTCTGGTCAGTATAAAGTGTTTAACCATATGATCTGCAAAGTTTTATGAGTTCAATTCCAATTATGTTAGAACTACATCCTTTAAAACTGTCTGAACCGATCTGTCAGTAATGCACTTTGTTAACCAGCTTTAAGAGATAAATGGGTTCTTAGTTAACTTAAGTACTAATGTACTTTTGTTCAAGTATTTATGCTGATCTAAAACATGATAAAGATTTTTCCAGCATGATGAAACATATATGGTATAACACTCAAAAAATGTCTATGAAGGTTTTTACATCTCAATGTTTGAGTAAGATGAAAACAATACTTTTCTTAAAAAATAAACTTTAAAAAACTTTATTAAAAAGCTAATTATGTTTGAATTCATATTATTAGGTACTGAATAAGGAATGTGGAAAGAATAGAAATGCGTGTCAAATTGGGACAAGAATGGATGAAAATGCTGCATTTAAATAACATTTTTTTTTATAAATGCCTCTCTAAAAATCCCTGAATGGTCTTTTTTAAATTTAAAAAACAGAACCGTATTTGAACTTGGATCCAACAGTTCTTTGGCACAGTATCAAAGGTTTTTTCCCAGAGGGTCAAGGGGTCACAGGTCAGGCAGACCGTTTTGATGTCCTAGTCTGTCTTTTTCTCTGTCCCGATCCAGAGGAGCAGTCAGTTCCTCTAACTGTTGCTGTTGACTACTCTCCAGCTCTTCCAGTCTCTTCCGTAACACTGACAACTCCCTCTGGTGCTGTTCCTCCTAGGGTGAGAGCAAGGGTGAGGGAGAGAAGAGTTAATCATAGAGGATGCAAAAAAGAGGAAAGACATTTTTCTGTTTACACCTTGCGTTAAGATGCCCAATCATATCTGGATATATTTGGTAAGATTTTATTAAAATGCCCAGTGTGACCAGATGAGATCAGATTTTACTCATCTGCGTAAAAATTATAAGAAAACATATGTTTCTTTTTTGACTCCATTTACACTTTCCCTTGTTACTATATGTATAAGTAGACCACTGGCTTGGGAATAACTCTCTTCTTTATCCTGTGTCCTGGGATTCCTGGTTCAACTTCTCACTTATTATAACTTGCAAGACTAAAGTTATGTGATTGTAAACACATTACATTTACACTTGTATTGAATGTAGTGAAGATCCATCTCTGGAGAATGAGGAGGATGGGGAGCTGATTTGAATGATTCCACTATGATTCTTACTTTATGATAAGGAAGGTACTAATAATACCAAATAGTGAAAGCACCTGCAGGTTTGAGAAGCTGAACTCAGGACCTGGGACAAACAGAGAGGGGGGAAGAGGTGTAGAAGCCATCTGGTTGCCCAGCAACAGTCGATGGAACTCGCTGTGCCTCCTCTGCAGCTCCTTTAGACGCCTGCTAAGCTGGACTTGCTCTTCAGTGTATAAAGGATTCCTGATGCAAACATAAATGTATAAAATAAAAATAAAATAAAACATAAAAATCTTCCAAAGACAAAATCTTCCAATGAACAATTAACATTTTTCTCAGTGAAAGTTGTACTTCTTTGCCATGCGAGCCTCAATTTCCAGTTCTTCTAACTTGGCTTCTAACAACTGAATTTTGTCCTGCAGTTTCTTCTCTTTAGCTTCAGTCAGGGTCTTTCTCTACAAAAACAGAAAGAAATGAAATGGATATCAGGCAAAATTCCACAGAATCATAAATTTCATAGAATCATGGGGGGAAGGGTTCTGAGAGATTTCACCATGTATTCATATTCCATTTCTCATAATCCATTCCCTTTATCTCATATTCATTTCTTATCACCCTGCATTTCTGGACACTGTGACATCCCTCCCATATCTGTCTCCTGATATACTAATGTGGTGATGGCAATGAGCTTTGGAGCACTGAGGGCTCCTCTGTCTTGTAAACACCCTGATAACAGGGACCTTCCCATTCCAAAACATTTAGGAAGGAATGTGCAGACACAGGAAAGTGAATTGGATCTTAGCAGGGTTCTGTTAACACCTTTAAACCTGCCCTTAAACTTTAAAATTGATCGAACTAACACCCTTATTTATGGACTCCAAAAGAACCTGGGATTTTAACTGAACAAATCCATCAACAGTCCTTAGTGAAAGCTCAGTGAAAATACTCACAAATTGTAATGCTCATTTTTAACATGTTAACAGACATTAACGGCATACATATATAGTGACCAACGTTTGGCACCCCAGACCAATATAAACTAGCAGTTCAACTAATTCTTAGGAGAGAATAAGAAAGGAAGATAACCTTTTTCTGAGCATGAGATGCCCTCTGAAGGCGCTCCTTGGCTTGGCTGTATTTCTCCTGCAGCTCTGCCTCTCTTTCTTGAAGTTTATGTTTCTCCTCCAACCACTCCACCCGCCTTTCTTCCACCAGCCTTAAACAGAGAGGAGGACATCCATACAGTACTTGCACAATAAAGCACTTTGTTCACAATATTGCCATGATGAGAAGAAGCAACCAGAGTATGGATGACTTAGTTGTGTGTTGTTAAAATTTACAGAGATAAGCATTTTTCCATCCTGTGGGTCCAGGCAGTACTGCTAGTACCACAACATATATAACCACAACATATATAAATTGAACTAAACTTAAATATGTTTGGCTTGTTGACGGGTCCAACAAATCAACACTAGCAAGTTATAATCTCTTTATTTATAAGTCAAAGAAAACAATTTATCTTTTTGACATTATGGAATTCATCAATCACAAATGAAATAAATACAAAAAGAAACATTTCAGATATTTTTAATTCTTATTATGATGCAGGATTACGCAGTTGAGTGAAATTTAAAAGGCTGTATAATCGATCATTGTGTTATGTTGTGTTGACATTTTAAATATTTGGGGCAGTTAATTTTTTTTGTAGGCAGGAGAAACATTTATGCATGACGGGGAGTATGCCAGTACCATGGAAATACCTGGCAATGCAAATTTCAGTGCTTTTCCTGGTCTAAAGCAGTCTAAAATTATTTTGTTTAGTTTGTTAGGAATGCTGGGAGCAAGGAAAAGACTAAAATGTGCACAGCTAGAGGTACTCCAGGAAGAGGGTATAGAACTACTGGTCTAGTGAAAGGTTATGGTAAGTACCTTTCAGCCTCCTGCTGTGTCCTTTCCATTTGTGACCGAGCACTCCTTAGCTCCTCTCTCACTCTTTCCAGGCTCTCCCTCAGCCTACTATTCGCCTCCATCAGCTCACTTTCCGAATGAGACAGCGTGCTAATTTGCAGATTCAGCTCGGCATTTTGCTGAGAGATTAGCAGAAACATGTTATCAGAAAGTTGTCAGGAAAGAGGATCGTTTATCATTAACTAAAGTAATCAGTTAGATCTCCTTTTTTGACATAAAATACAATCATTCATCATTTTTTGAGTCGTTTGTCCTAACCAGGGTCACAGGGGGTGCTGGAACCTATCCCAGCACTCACAGGGCAACAGGCAGGGAGAAACACCCTGCACAGGTAACATACAGTACATATATATTTTCAAATTATATTCTGGTATTGAAATCAGTTGGGTGCATAGGTTTGGCACCTACTTGTCTCAACTCTGTGTTCTCTGTCTTCTGTCTTTCCAGCTCATCCAACTGTAGTCCCTGCTGCTGCAACTTGGCTCTGAGACACAAAAAATCCATCACATTATCTCATAATCTGAATAAATATATTTAAATATATTGTGCTATACTGTGATAAGTGTAATAAACTTTTCTTAACCAATACAGTTGTATTCAATTAGTTCCAGGCAATGTGTACAGTTGAAGCACAGTTCCTGATAATGTTTATCAGTATCTTACAAAATTGATTAACCATCCATACAAAATAATTTCTTAATCACCTTAGGGGGGAAGATTAGTCTTAGTGGTCTTGAAAAAAAAACAACAATGCTTGTAAATAATTCAGCTTATAATGAGGTGTTGGTCTTTCAAAGGAAAATGTTAATCAACTTTCTCCAAACTGTTGTTTGAAAGGGGCACCTGATATGTTGCAGTTCTTTGCGAGCAGCCTCCTCCCCTAGCTGTGCAGAACGGACACGATCCTCCCACTCCTCTTTGAGTGAGTTTCCTGTAGCCTCCTGCAGAGCCCTCTGCTGCTCTAGTTCAGAGAGGCGATTCTCCAGTTCTAGCCTGATACATAGACACACAGTCATGAATACACAAGATAAAATCAATTCATTGAGAAGAAAGGCAAAATCCATTCTCTAAATACTGACACTGTGGCCTGTGTGCCCAATTGTAAATATACATGTAAGAAAAACTCATACTTTTCCTCTTGAACAACAGTCATTTTGTGTATCTCTTCTTCTTTAGCTGCCTGCACCTTACGGACCAACTCGCGTTCTTTTTCCGACAGCAGTTCTTTATTTCTGTCCACAGCTGCCTTCCAAACTTCAAGATCAGACTGCAGACCTGAGAAAGAGGGAGCCTTTCTTGAGAATGGGCCAGTAAAGAGAGCTGTCCATAAAAAATGCATGAAGACAAGCACAGAAAAGAATGAGAATGTTGAAGTTTACCCTCCACTTGGGCTTGCAGTGAGTCTCGCTCCCTCTCCACCTCTCCTCTGGCTCTCACACACTCCAGCTTCACATTAGACAACTCCAACTTGTGTGTGTGCCTCATTCCTTCAACCTGTTTATGTTTAATTCAATATTAATATTTAATGCACTGAATACACACGGCATTCACACTTATTAGACAATTACTGTATCTCAGGATTATTTTTTACTATTGAACAGCTACAACACAAACTTTATTTTGCATTACAACTTAATGGTTAATAACAAAATGAAAGAAGAAAGAAGTAGTGTGAACCTCTATAACTCAGTGGATGTAACTACTGTATAGAAATCTACTGCTTACTCAGAAACTGAGGAGTGTTACAACATATTTTACAACCCTACCCAGTGTCCTTTGCACCATTTTTTTTTTCTAATTTGAGTTTGCACACAAATAACAAACATTCACATAACCTAAGAATTAGCAAATAACCTTTTTGGCCTTTTAAAATTATACTCTTTTTTTTCATGAGCCTGCCATCCACCAAATCGGTGAGGTTCTTGATTTGTTCATTTTCAATTGAATCAGACACAATAGTCTCCTATATATTGTTGAAAGATGTGCATTGCTTTAGGACATATTGTGTATGGTCAGGGACCAGCCATTTAGGTCCATCAAGCCCATTCAGTCATCTCACCAATCCATAAGATCTTTGAAAAATATTAAGGTGTTTCTTAAGGTACTTCTTTCATAATGCACTTCTTACTTGCTTCTTATTAAGTGGCAATTATGCTTAGGAATGTTCTTTGGCATATTTCAGGAAGGAGACAGCTATGCAAAATGGTGGCTGAAAAGGCTGAAGGCTAAAGGATTTCTGGAGACAATGTTTTTTTTTTTTTAAAGACTTTTGTAGAAAATTAGCCCTACTTTCTTTTTCTATTTTCTTCCTATTTTCAGACTAACAAATCTGTACTGTGATCACACCTCAACAGTCTATTTGAATAAATTTGCATTACAATTCTTGCCTTTTAAACTTGTAGTAAAACGTTGCATGATCATGCACATCTGAATACAAGTTAATAAAGTCATGTTTTCTCATGAAGCAGTTCTATTACCTGAAAATGATTCTACATACTTAAAATTATGGTTCATATGAAGCATGCTCAAAAAAGATTTGTGTTAATCCACCAACTAACCAAATAATTGTGCACATAGTGTACATGTAAAATATCTGACATACAAACTTGGTCAACTACTTTGAGATTAACAGTAAATGTGGTTCTTTGAGCAAACAGACCCCACCTGACTACTAAGAGTGTTTATTTCCCTCTCAGCCTTGTGCAGTTTTCCTGTGAGCAAGGTGTTCTGCTCTTGGGTTGAACGCAGCTCTTTCTCCACTCGCTCCAGCTGCATGCGAACAGACTGTTTCTCCAGCTGTATCATGAACATAAAAACTAATCAGTGGAATCAACAGCCAACTACATTTACATCATTACATCCTTTATCCTAAAAACTGCAGTCAAATAAATATCAGACTAACCCTGTATATAATATGGACAAAGCAGTTGGTGTAGCAGCGGCGATTGTATTGTCACATACAATCGCCATTGCTGTATACGTTTCCCCATCAGTCAACACGATGACGCCATGTTATCCACTCGGTAACCACGAGACTACAGATGAAGCACCCAGATGCTTTTTTCATGGTGACTTCAACCATGTCTCCCTTAACAGGTTTTTGATATTTAGTGCCTTTTATATATTTTGTGCCTATTTGGTCACTCTGTATGTATGTCTGTCTCTCTGTGCAGTCTCTCTTTTCTGATTGTATCTGTTTCTGATTCAAAGTCACTGGGGATGAAAAAGGAATGACAAAAATTCTGCAAATAAGATGCATAGAGAGTTTTATTGCTCTATAAAGCATCATCACAGTCACAATTCCTGCCCTATATAAGGAGCTTTTTTACAATCACTCATGAGTTTAAATTAGAGCTAAATTAAGATCAGCCTTTTCTCATCAGCCATTTATTCAGGTGAGTACGCATGACAAAAGAGCTCCTGGGTTAACATGACTGTAAAGGGAATTAAGGTGTGTGTGTGTGTGTGTGTGTGTGTGTGCGTGTCTGTGTATGTGAGAAAGTTTACACTACTGTGGTAGAAGACAATGACAGACAGCACAGGTGATCAGGATCTAATTCTTGCTTAGGGCCACTGGAAGGCTTGGACCATTGCTGTTTTATTCACTAACTTAGTTTTTTTAGAACAAGAAAGCATTTATATAACTATAATAACTGTAATTTACAATCCCTTAATAAATAATAATAAGCAGTATACATATATAAGAATGATGTGCCATAAGATTTCCTCATCAGTTTATTTCTGATATTAAGCATGTAACTGCAGCTACATTCTCTAAATGCAGTCTAACCTCATACACCTTTCTGTTCTTACCTCCAAGGATTTGACTGTAGCCTGGGACTCAGCCAGCTGGCGGATCTGGATTCGCTGCACGTTTTCTGCCTGTGCACCTGAGCTGTCCCTCTCTGCACGGAGCTCAGCCACCTCAGCCTCTAGGCCACGTATTCGCTGGTGCAGCTGGGCCTTTTCCCTCAGCAGGGCTTCCACGCGCTTCCCATCCCGCGCAGGATCGCTGCTCTGCAACTGTGCACCTAGCTCTTCCTTATCCCTCTCTAGACGTGCTAACTGAACAAGCAAGCCAAACACATACAAAGAGGAGCAATAAATGTCACTGCAATATGTGGCATTACACAAAAAAGCTAGTACTTTCAGAACATACATCAGCACTGTAACGTATTCTCCTCTCCTCAAGGATGCGTTCATGCTCCTCTCGCTGATGATCAAACTCTGATTTAAGAAAGGTGAGGTCATAACGCAACTTATTGTATTCAGATCGGTACTTCTCCGCTTCCTGCAACAGTAAGAGGGAGAAAGTAAATCTATACTGTTTAAAAAAACATGTCCTTCATCAACTCTTTTAAATAAAACATAGTTCTGACATTCTGTCTGTCAACATAAACTGTACCTTTATGTTGCATACCATTGCTCAACACCATTTATACTCTAGGGCTATCACTATTGTTTTACTACTTAAGATTTGAATGCATCAAGAGAGTATCCATTGTTCATACTGGCAAAAATTCCTTATTAGTTACCTATTAGTTCTACAAATCGAAATATGCCTCACTATTACATCAATTAATTCAATGCAAGAAACTTAAAACTAAAATTGAAGCACAGATTTTAAATCTTGGCTAAAAACCCATCTTTTCGCTTTGTTGGTTTCAGCTCATTGCTGTAATTGTATTTATTTATTTTAATTACTTATTTTCTTTATTATTTCTTTTATTGCTGAACATTACAGAATAAAATTCTTTGCAGCTTTACTAAAGATAAGGGATGATGAGAAATTGATGCTTGTTGCTTACAAACTACAGGGATGTGATGATGTAAAGTGGCCAGCATTTGAGCCTACTGAAGTTCTGTTACCTCCTCTAGCTTACTGAAGCGTTCCCTGATAGGAGCCTCCATCTCTTGCTGAACCTGAGCTTTCAACAGCTCCAACCGCTGAGGGGTCATCACCTACAGTGCACACAAATGTATTCACACAAGCAATAACATACAAAAACAAATCATTACCCAAACTAAGCATGCATAAATAAAAAACTGAGATGTAATTTTAGAAGCATTCTGTTCATCATCAGATCTTACCATTAGATGGCAAAAACATTACAATTCTAGACAAAGATGCCGCTTTCATAGTATAGTAGTGTAGAAAAGCAATTTTTTTGTTTTTTCCTATGGGAGCTCATTATTATTTTATAAATATGTGTTATTTTCCAAATATGCTGTGACTACATATTTCACTAATACAGATTATTTCAGGGGTTTACAATGGTTGCGGCCATCCATATTTTCTGGAGTAGATATACTGGGAAGAATTTAGATTAGAAATCAGGAAAACTGACTTCCAAGCACAGCAACACAGGAACAGATTTCTAAAAAATAGATCTGGAGAAGATAACTTTTTTTAAAACGATTATTCTTTGACAAATGGCTTAAACAATTATTGTTTATGTCGACAGCAGCAAACAAGGTACAAATGCAAATTCAGTGCACTGCACAGATGCAAAATTCATTCTGTTTAATATTATTTCTGTACCTGCAGTTTGAGCTCCTCAAGCTCCCGAGTCTTGTCCAAAAGCTCCCCTCTCAGCTCTGCCAGCAGCAGCTGCATCTTCTCCTGACTAGCCTGCTTCTCATTCAGCATCCTTTTCAACTCTGACTGCACCCGGGTATACTCATCCTGCAGTCTGCAGACATGCACATCCCCATACATTTGGTTAAACTCGATAAAGCTTGGGAGCATTACCTTAAAGCTGAAAACCCCAGAACAAATACTATTGTTCATGCCATGATAAAAATTTGTGTGAAAGGCTACAACTAAACACAAAAGCGCTTCTTCAAAGACAAAAATCCTAGATTCCATGCCTTACATATGTACAGATATAACTGACATTGTAGTATTTTACCTGGTGTGCTCAGCCTTCAGTGTCTGGTAGTTGGTTTTGTGGTTCTCACAGCGCATCCTCTCATCGATGAGCATCTTTTGCAGCTCCATGTCCGAGCTGCTAAGAGCCACATGTCCCCCTAACAAGGCTGGTATTCTCCCACTCCCACCAGCCTCCAGGTTCAGAAACATAGCAGAGGAGGTTTGTCCTTGTCCAGGACCGCTCATTATGTTTGCGAGGAAGAGACAAAGAGTAAAGGAGTGGATGAGATATTCTTTCTTCTCATCCAAAGAACCTACTTGTCACCTTGTCAAAAGAGAAAAACTCCAATCATGCCACTCTTGTTTTCTTTCAGCTCTTCATGTAAGAGTGAAATCACGAAGGATTATTACATTCTGTCAGAAAACCCTTGTTGAGCAGAATGATGAATAGTGAATAGGCCACAAATCAGACAACGAAGCTCCTAATCAAGGCAGGTCGAGTTCACAGCTCCTGTTACCAAGGCAGTAGGAGTCCCAAATGGCTCTGAAGTGATTGCCCTCTCAGCCACTTAGCTTGCACAGTCACTCTCAAGCGATTTGCCTTCATTTTCTGTTGTGGAAACGTAACGTCAACCAAGCAGCAAAGGGCAAACAAGGAGGGTTCCCATGTGTTGTGGGCAACTGAACTACACAGTACGCACAGAGCCAGTTCATGGCAACTTGTTCGTAACTAGGGCTTGTTGATGTTTACGCTGACATTTGGAAAGTTCCCTCAGGGATAGTGTAACAATTAGGCGAGGTCAAGAAACGTACTTTACCTAATATTAAGAAGATTCCCGTAGACACTTACAGAGCCCTAAACTCCGTTTGAATGTGGCGCCTTTAGGGCGACCTTTATTACAATGAACGAGTCCAAACCGCTATCGTTAGTAAACTAGCAAACTCGAGACAGCTTTTGGTCATTTTGGTAGGCGGTGGAGATTAAAACAGGGAAGGTGTGACGGTAGGAATATTAAGGGAGTATCTCCTCTCCTTATGCAGCCAAACTAAACGAACGTATTGCAATAAATATTACCTACACGACCTCCTGAACGCTAAGCAACTACAACACTGCGTCCCTGCTGCTCCCTTCCTCTTCATTTCCGGAGAGATCAACTTTCAAAATAAAAGTTCAAAAGCTTGAAAAGCCTGATCCTGGTCTGTGCCATCACTCTACATGGCTCAAAGTCTGATTACTTGCCTTCTCTTCTGAGCTCTTATTGCTTGTTTTCTTAACGGCCGTTATATTGATATAACGCTTTAAGAACATACTATAAAGAAAGCATAACATTATTTTCTCTGTAAAAAAAATGACAAAAATGTTTTTCATGTGCCATAAATGTAACACGAGAGGGCAGCATCGTACACGTTGTGACTTTTTTTTTGTTTTCTTCTATTAATTTATAGTTTTTCTTAGTGGCTTTCATGCAATTTCCCCATCAGAAACCACCATTAATACAGTTCTCAAAACAGTAACACATTTTCCCACACAAATTAGCATTTCTCATTGTTTTTGTACCAACTGCCACAGTATTCACACAAACTTCACTAATAAAGACACTTTGTCATGGTGTTGGTGCATTTCTCATCTGACTTTGACAATTCATCAAAACAGTTTGTACATTCATCAGTGAGAGCTGCAGGTCTCTCACTTGCTCAAATCAACCTTCTTTCAGGTATGTAGTAAAAAGTAAGCCAAACACAGTGGTAACAATAAAATCGGTTTTCAATTGAAAACAACGGCAATTAATGTAGTTTTTATTTTACAGAGGATACTTGAGTTAGACTAGTGAGATCCAGCACATTTTGGTGTAAGTAGATACAGCAGGGTTTAACCTAAACAAAGAATGGCGACTTGGCAGTAACGTAATAGGCCACAGTAGGTGTCCCAGGCCAGCATGGGGGCAATTTCACAATGTGCGCTACAATAGCTGAACATGGAATCATTCACAATGCAGTCACCACTGGGCCCTGCAACACTGACCAGCTACTTCAGCTTTTGGATGGGCTCTACAGTGCTCTTATTCCAGAAAATGCAAGGCGGATAGAGGGGGCCAACATGCCAAGCTATGTTGTGATTTGGGACAATGTACATTTTCAACATTTAAACCATGTGAGGGAATGATTTGAAACCCACCAACAAATGATGAAGGTGTTTCTGCTACCTTATTCTCCATTCCTCAACCCTATTGAGGAATTATTCTCTGCTTGGAGGTGGAAGGTGTATGATCACAAGCCCCATGATCAAATGTCATTACTGGAGACAATGGATGCTGGCTGTGGGGACATCACACCTGAGGCTTGACAGGACTGGGTGCGGCATGCTAAAAGATTTTCCCCACTTTGTCTCAGAAGAGAAATTATCAGGTGTGATGTAGACACAATGATGTGGGTTAACCGGGAAGAGAGACTGGATGCCACTGGATGGGATTTCATGGCACATCTGTGGGGGATTTCATCCCCCCTGTTCTAAACCAATAATTTGATGCAGGTATATCCATCTATACATATCTGTATAAATGTACTACATACTGTAACATAATGTACTACAGTAAATGTTCAATGTTCAATTCCATATTTTTGTATCCTATGCTTTCTCAGTTATAGTAATTATTTTCTGTAAATTTACAAATGTTTCACATTACATTACATTTTTAACTCTACATGAGATCTGAGTAAGGATTTAATTAAAAGATTAAAATACTTGCTCTCTTGATGCACTAGTGAAAGTGTTGTATTCATTTGTCACAGTGTTGAAGTGATTGACTGATGTTGTATGGTCTGGCACATGTGCACAAGGTTTTAATTGTTGCTTCTGTACAGGTGATTTGGTGTTAGGAGAAATACATAAACTGTTTTGAGAACTGCATCAAGAGTGGTAAGAATGGTGTTTCTGGTGACGAAATTGCATGAATGTAACTAAGAAACTTAAATTAATCATTAAATTTAGTGGGTCTTAAGTCTAAAGATGGAGATTGTATTCCCTGCACATTTTAGTGTTTTTCCTGCTGTTATTAATTTAACTTCAGCAAATTAGCAAAGCCATTATTGACTACAAGTTAGTGTGTTAGAGAAAGAAAACTTGTGTATGGACTGACTGGCTGCTTGATTGTTTGACTGACTAAATGATTGACTGACATTGACTGATTGATTGATTCATTGGATAATTATGAGCTAACCTAAATTGAGAAAAGGCAGACTTTGCCTACTGATTCCTGTATGGTCAAATATGGATATGTTAAAGCTCCAGACTGACTGTCTTAAAATAATACAATAAAAAACAGCATAATAGCTCTTGGCACACAGTTCCTATAATGGTTATTTTGGCTATGTTTTTGAATTCTCATGTTGAAAAAGTTATTTTTGTTGGGCGTGTGTGTGTGTGTGCGCGTGCCACAGACAACACTGGCGCAGTTTAACCCCTGTGTGTGTCTTTCGGGAGATACTGTTAATAACTAATGGACCAGTTTATTATATTTCATGGTTATTATTCCTATTTTAAAGTAATTTCTAACTGACTGGATTGCCATGTGGGGTTTGTGCACTTTAAGCTGCCTTCATTCTAGTATGCTCCTCTGCCTGAAGAAAAGCCTTTCCTGTCATTTTATGAATCAGTGTCCCTCAGTCTAATATGGCTCTGGAAAATATTACTGTATTTCTGTTTCCAGCCTTTATTCGGCCTCTGCTGGTGTATAGTTAATACAAATCCAACATGTTTGTGGTAATTTTACAGTGAAAGCTAATCCACAGCCAACAGATTTGCTGTTAAATAATACAACCCCTCATAGCATCAGTAAGATCACACGAAAATGTCTTCATGTATGGGTCAAAGCAAAAACTGGTCACATTGTCTTGAAAAAAACTGGGCTTTAGACATTCAGATACCAAAACCTTCTCGTTTGTCGTTTTTATAAGCATTAAAAAGGTAATTCAGTGTTTCTGAAGCATTGTGTGGTTTTTCTCAGCAAATCTGTCCTGCCTGCAGAGGGCATATGTGTCCAAAGTGCTGAGCAGGATCTCAGGCTTTTTAGAAGCATGGAGTGCTCAAAGCCATTACTTGAGAGAAATGTCTGCTCATCTGCATCTGTTTCAGTTCAGTCCAGGATGGAGATAGCCTGTTAACTCAGCCATCCTGCCCCCAACCCCCTTACCTCTGAGTCAAGCTCCACCCATCTGCATATGTTCAGTCTTTGGCAGTAGTTCATGAGCTCAGCCCCCCTCACCAATAGGCCGTCTCTCAGGATATTACACTTCCTTGTTGCATACAAACATCAAAGGACTTTTACTAGGACATGTGCTCATGCAGTTAAACAAAAATGTATATGTGTGTATGTAGTTATGCTGGAGGCCAGAAACTTTGCAAATGCTGGCCACATTGTGGACGCATTGCTATTTTAAGGCAATGTAATGACATTGAGCAAAAGTTTGGACAGAGGAAACTATTGTGTTACTTCACCTTTCCTGCTATTAAGTTTTTAATCATTTTGGAACTAAGGATACTAATTGTAGTAGTTTTGCAATTGGAAATTTTGCCCATTCTTGCTTGATACAAGACTTCAGTTGCTCAGCAGTCCATGGTCACTGTTTTTAAATAGGAGCTAGATCTGGACTGGCAGCAGCCATGCTGTTGTAGTGCATGCAGAATGTGGTCTAGCATTCTCTCTAAAATCCAAATATACACATCAGAGTCAATAATACATTCATGTACATGCAATTCACCCATGCAGTGGGCACTGAGGTTACATTTGGTGATGCAACGACAGACTGCGTTAAGTGACAATGGTTTTTCAAAGTACTCCTTATTCCATCTGAGGGCTCAATAATCACAGGCACCAGTGTTTTCTGACCTTGCCCTTTATGCACTGAGATGTCTCTGAATTATCTGAATCATTTTACAAAACCTTTAAGTCTTTTTACAAGACCTAAACTCTTTGCAATCTTATGTTAAAATGTTCCTTTTAAAATGACTAACACTTCTCTCACAAATTTTGGCACAAAGGGATTGAGCAACATCCCATCCTTGTCTGAAAAGCGAAAATGAAATAAATCGAAATGGCATGTCACCTCTTCTTTAGAAGGCAGGGGTGCATGAGCTATGATGGATTGCTATTATAATGCCATGTTTACGTGGCAAACCAGATAATGTTTTGCTGAGGAAACGGACCTACTTGTGTGCAAAGTGAACATCATTCACGGGATCAGCACTGTTTCAATTATGCATTTCAAGTGCCATTTCTGCAATGTGAGCACGTGCCTGTGTCTGTAATGAGCATTGTGCACCTGCATGCTATTAAAACGTGCCGCTTAAAAATGGTCTATTAATACACAGTGACTATAGACATGGTTTTGATCACAAAATTACTGCTCATCATTAATTACTGAAGGAACGTCAGAGGCTGGTGGACGATTATGTAAAATTAAGTCGCAATGCAATAAGTTATTTCTGTTAAATGAGGCAATTCCAGCAACTGTGGCCAAGGGTATACCTACTTTTCTCACAGAAAAATTTTATATCTGTTGATATTTATTGTTGATTAACAACAGATTATAATTATGAGTATGTTTCAAAGAGGGTTTCCTTTACATTGCTGTGAAAAATAGATATTGTCCTACGAAGTATGTTTCTTTAAAAGAAGCATATGAGTTTTATATATTTTTTAAAATGACATTTAACATTGTAGAAAAACCTATTTAGTAAATATATGGATGTCATGGTATGGGTGTTATCATTACTCTAGTGGCCTATATACTCAACCATCAGAAACCCAGCAGTAGAAAAAAATCAACTTTTATTAATCATTATTCATTTTTTTACATAACAATTGATCAAAAACTCAAAGTAGCAAATTCATAACATAACTGAGATACAGAGGATCTAAACCAGGGTTATCCATTTTCAGTCCTGGAAAGTCAAGAGTCCAGCACAATTTGGTGACTTCCCAGCTTAAAGACACCTACTAAACATAAAAACTGCAGGTACGAATTTGAAGAGGAAATTCACAAAACCTACACATGGAAGTTTAAAGATTTGATTTCCCAATCAAAACAGGAAAACTGCTGCTGTATTTTTACATTGTCACTGCATGTGACTTGAAATAAGAGCATCCCCTAAATACAGAAATGTATACAGCTATGTCCGAGACCGTGGTTGGACACTACTGCATCAAAGGTTGAATGCATAGTACATCAAACCTGTTCTGTTGGAAAAAGTTAAGAGTTCATCAGGAAAGAGCATAAATCCTGAGTTCTCTCTTTAATTCAAACGAATGTAATCAATATTTTTGGGCCGTCTATCTCGGAGCGGGCTGGGCAGCAGGTTGGGCTCCTCTTCATTCTCTGCATTAAGCTCCTGCGAGGTTGTGTCTGTGCCAATCTGTTGGCCCATCTGCATGTCTTTAGGGCACTCCGCATTGTAGGTTTTGACATAGCTCTCCACGGGCCAGCCCTGGAACTCTTCAGGTTCACTGCACACCAGTCCCTTGTGGTCCACAGCAGGGTGGTGCTTTAGCCAGTAGATCAGGTAGTGGATGTTGTAGTCACAGATCCAAGGGTTGCCCCCCAGTGACAGCTTTTGGAGGAAGTAAAGGTCTTCCAAGACGCCATAGTTAAAATAGTGCAGGCTGTTGTTGGAGAGGTCCAGCTCTCGCAGGTAAAGGAGGCCCGAAAATGCAGCTGTGCAGTGGAGAAACAGAGGGGGACAAAGTGAGTTATATATATTAACTATTACTTCATCTTATTGCTAAATGCGTCTGACTGAATGCTGAATTTATTATATGCGTAATACATTTAGAATTCTGCTAACCTTGGCAAGAAAAAAAAGTTGGTCTATCATTTTCTTTTGTCTGTTTCTATTTAGATTTTTTCATTTATTAATATGTGACAGCAGCTACATAATTAAACTATTGGACACCTTATACTAAGGCTAAATTAGGGGCTTGTATTAGGGGTCACCAAGTGACACTCTATAAAGCTGCCTAGCTTGGTTCCTTAACTCTGGTTCTGAATTTTGAACTGCTGTTTGCTGAATTCCCTCCACAAACACACTTACAAAACCTGGCAGTTAATATGTGAGCTGAACCAGATGTGCTTGAGCACGGGAATCACTTAACTATACTATACACCCACAATTGGAGTAGGGGAACCCTGACCTAAACTCACAAGGCCTTTCAGGGTTTCCCAAACTTTCACTTTGATTCATTTTGTAATCAATCAATGCAACTGCTCTCAAGCAGACTTCTGATCTCAGATGGTCTAATTGTGATTCTGTAGGTGTTGGAATGATTCAAGATATTTACATCATTCAGCAAATACAAACTCATTCATATATTCATTTTCTAAATGGCTTCTTCCATTTCGGGTCGCAGGGAAGCTGGAGCCAATCACAGTTCACTATGGGTCCAAGGTGGCCCAACCTATCACAGGGCAACACAGAGACAGACAACCACTCACACACACACACACACCTATGGGCAATTTAGAGTATCCAATCAACCTATTTCATGCCTTTGGACAGTGGGAGAAAACCGGAGCATCTGGAGGAAACACATGCAAACTAGGGGAGAGCTTGCAAACTCCACACAGAAAGGCACACAGGATCAAACCCAGGACCTTCTCACTGTGAGGCAACAGCGCTAACCAAACATAAATTATTTAGGTCAAAATAAGCGCCAGTCTTTACCTAAGCCACATTAATTTTTCATTGTATATTGTTATATGGTTTTATTATATTATATTATATTATATTATATTATATTATATAGCCCTACTTCTAACACTATTCAGTGATATACAGTCATCACTTTATACTTTATCAACTGAACTCAAGCATTGTCACCCGATTGCTCCAAAAAAGTGACTAATTTCAGTAAACCTGTGTGTGTTTACGACAGGCTTGTTTGTCTAAATAACAGGTCAACAACTACATCTCCTCACTTTAACAAACTGTACTGCTTTTAAAAGCAGTTGAAACTGAGTTGATGTTTGACCTCTTTGTCATTCTGGCTAAAATATGAAAATTCACAGTGTCAGTGGTCTTATCACTATAAATGCAGATGTCAAGAGGCTTTCAGAGAAACAGTGTAGAAACAGCAGTCTACCCCTTCTGTCTATCATGCTCCTTGGGAGATCCCTGTTTTACACACCCAGCTTGTTTGTCCATTTAGCAAAATCAGATCAAAATTATTATCTATTTTAGGTCAGTTTCAGTATGGATGTCTATATATCTGGCTCTGAATATTTGTTTTAAGGTTATTTTGCTGGAGTGAATTAGAGAATTTTATGTGTAAAAAACATTTGGCACTGAGGTGTATTTTGCCATTCTGTTATTTTCCAAATACTTTACCTAATGATAAAAGGCTATAAATGATTTTAATGTAAGAATTAGTGTCAGCCTCAAGGGATCTTAAAATGAGCATAATGGGTCTGTCTCACTATTTCAAACTCTGCAGTTAAGAGGAGAAATGTCTACTCAGCAAGAAAGTGCATGAAGCGTACAATTTTACTGCACCCTCAGCTTTAACAAATCCACTTTAACGGTGTAAAATTATAGCAAGTGTGGGGGTTTATGGCATCTCTACTTGTTCAGGACTAATAATGTGGCATTGCATGGATACATGTGAGATAGATAAATGTTTTTCAATCTGGTGTTTTTAAGTAGAAAAATAAAAGTAATGTATACCTGTATACCATCCTCAGTCATTATGATAAGAAACACATCAGCTCACACTACACTCTTTAAAATGTTTTCAAATCTAAGTTTGAGTGTAGACCAGTGGTTTTCAACATTGTTATGCAGTGCGCTACAAAGTGTGTGCTTTATTATTTTTTCCCCAGTTTTGTCTTAAAGGTAATTGTAGGCAATCACTGTTCCTGAACTTTAGATAGATCACAAGCACAAGATCAGAACTACTGATTGCATGTCCTGGATTTTTGCAGGACCAAACTGGCAACCCTAGATGTCATTGAAAACATATAACAACAATTTGTAATTTATAGCCTGATATGGTTAACGTATCAGAGTAAGTGCTTACTGCTTGACATCTGAATCAGACTGCCACTCATTGAACCTTAAAGCACAGCTAAATGACCTTGAAGGAGATCTCTGTGGCTACTGTGTGTGTGTTTTGCCCAAGTAGCCCATATATTATTACACAAGTTTACCTGTGTCAATGTGCTCCAGACCATTGCTGCTGAGGTTTAAAAGCTTCAGGTCTTTGACAGCAACAAACTCTTTAGGCCTCAGCTGTGTGATGTTGTTAAAAGACAGGTCCATTTTCACAATGCTTGCTGGAATGTCAGTTGGAATAGTCTTCAGTCCTGGACAAAAAGAAGCATATTTTTTCAGTCTCATTGTCATAAATTATCTTTCAACAGAGGAAGATCAGGTTTTTAATTGGGTGACACCCTAAAATGGGCTGGTTGTATTCTCTGAAGAGCTGCCCAGAAGAATTGTTTTCTTCAAGGTTTTGGAGTTTTGACAAAACATTTGTATGGCAGAAAGTTTCCCATGCATTTTCATGGCACAATAAAGACCTTTTTTGTGTTTCAAAATGATTTCCAGCAGGCTTACCATAGATGGAAACATCTGCCATGGTAATTGCTGAAAGCTCTGTACAGTTTGGTCAATGTTGGTGGTCCCTAAAAGCCCAAACCTATTCTCATAACACTTACAGATAATGGAGCTAAAAAAGGTTGATTATCTGTGCTGTTCAGTGTGTATGGAATAGAGAGCTGAAACTAAGTGCTAGCACAAAAGACATAATCAGTGGCAATGGAAATATCTTTTTGTTTATTTTATGAGTAGTCTTGGCTCAAACATGGCCTGCAAACTTGACAGGGAGCCATCAAACAGTTTTTGGCTTTGTTTATTTATTAAAGCACTGAATGAACTGCTAAAAACATTTATGACACCATACTACGATTTGTGGTCCATATGAAACATCAATCATCTGGCAGCTTAAGGAAATGTCATCAGAAAGTGACATGTGGGCAGAAGAATCATGTAAAGCAAAGCCAGTCCATCTTCTTCCCCATTTAAGAACATCTGGCTTTGGATGTGCTTAATTGAACATGCATTATCAGTAAAAAATGTACACAAACTTAATGGATTCCACTCTAGATTGACTACTTGCTCTCATTTTTTACACCATATCTTAAGGGCTTCTGAAAGATTTGTATGAGAATGTGCAAGGCATAATTTCAAATGAGGGAAAAGCCTGTAAATGGAATGACTAACACAGAAGATATCGTTCTTCCTCTGTTATTGCTAACTCCTCCAAGATTCTTGTGCTTGAGTTTCACTTTTCTGCTGACAAAAGAAATCCCTAGCCAGTTATCTGTAAGATCCCAGAGCAAGATGACATCACGGCACAAGAGAGGGCTGGAGTTTCGCAGCAGTTTCCCTCCAGTGCTGACTCACCTTTTCTAAGTGGGGCAGAGAAAACCCAGATACTTCTGTAATCTATCTAGCTTAGCTTCTGCTGCTCAAGCTGGACCAGTTCGGTGCAAACAAGCCTGCCTCTGGCTGGCTAAATCTCTCTATGGCAATTATGTATTTCAGTGCAGAACGTCAACTTGTAACTATCATAACCAGAGGTCCTGTCTTTCCTTAAACTAGGGATGCACTAATATGGAATTTCTGGGCTGATGTTGATAGCTTCATTTTTAAACAAGTTCACACTAATTCATATACCCTATGGACCAGGTTATGGACTAGTCTAGAATAAGGCTTGTAATGGTGATCCACCACTGGCACTACAGTTTAGTCTAAGACTAGGCTTGATCTTTATCTAGGCAGCTCTTTAAGACCAATGCAAAGAAGCATATATTATTTTTCAACTATGATTTCTCAATGATGATTTCTACTCCAGAAGCCTTATACTTATTTAATACAATGATTAAAAAAAAACAAGATAACAACCAGAAAGCTACAATTTCACATGCTGATCTAATTAACTATGGTCAATGTTTGCAGCCTAATTACTCTGTGGCAGATATAAAGGAGACAAACAGGCCCAGAACAAGTCTCTGAGTGTATCACTGATAAGATGATTTTTAGGATTGCACCTGACACAGGTGTACAGTTGCGCACCAGAGTTTTTATAATCTGCTTAGAACATCACTTCCTATTGAATAGGATGCAGCTACACATGAGCCTTAAGTCACCATAATAAAAGCTATGCATCGCCTAAAGTGGTATAAAGCCCCTAAGCACTGAGATGTGAAACATCTATTGCCCTTGGGATGAGTTGGAGTAACATTTGACAAGTCAAGTCAAGTTTATTTATTAAATAAATTAGCATTTTCTTTCATAGTAAAAAAGCACTGATATTAAAAACTAGCATTTCTATATAACATTATAATTTCCTATACTAGGATTAGTCTGTGCACCCCTTACCTAAAACTGTGAATTTGCAAACCATAAATCCCCTAAACTGCCCCAGGTTTTGGACTGATTCAGTGCTAACAAAGTGGCACAGACTGAAATTTTAAGTTGGCATTTTAGGAAAGTCGCTGAAGATGGAGCAATGATGTCAATGTCTTTGCCAGTAACAGACAGTACAGTATAGCGCACAACACACAAAAAGCTTTGTCGCCAGTCTGAAAGCTGAATGATCCATTTCACTGGCAGAGAATGCTTCTCTTGTGATCAAAGCGGGCATGCTTCCTCTACTGTGAACCATGAATACATAACAGAAACCAGCATTGAAAGATTTAGTAACTATTGAATCACTGGAACACTATGGCTAGAAATAAGACTATGGACAGAAACACAAGGGGACCTTATGTGAGCTCTACTTCTGCTTTGTTGCTGATATCCTGGGCATGGATCTGTTTAAAATACAGTACTGAATCTCAAGGCTTTGCAGGAACGATAGTGTCTTGATATGAGCCTGAATGTGGCATTTATGTAGCTTCTAAATGAAAACCCAGATGTATGATCTGGAAAACAGCTCCATTTCTTTCCCAAGGAACTTATATTTCATTGTCATGCCTGTTTGCTCTGCCAATTGTCTCTTTCCAGATGCTCAGATGTCTTTCTGCTCCTATATATTGCCTATCATTATGCACATACAAAATTCTAAATCAGAAGTTTTATAGAAGAGAAACACAGTCTCCTTTACTTCTGCAGTTTATGATACTGTATACTGGGGAAATCAGAATTATTTAGAGCTGTTAATTACTGAAGCATGTTAAGGAAAGCTTATCTCAGTAATGTAGAAAAAATTTAGAACTTCCGCACAGAAGCCGCACAAACACAATTCCTGACCTCAATAGCCACACCAGCAAATTAATTTAAGCATCACTGATTTAACAGAAAAAAACTTTTGAAGACAAATGAGCACCTCACCTTTGCCCTTGCAGTCCAGCAGCGGTCTGGGGAAGACATAAGTGTGACACAGTGACATTGCATCAGGGTGCCTTTGTATCCCAGGTGGACTTGGAAGTTCTACATGTTCTATTGGTGGAGAACAAAGCAACTTCACCTCCATAGCTCTCAGCTTCTGCCCGCTCAGCCCTGCTGGCTCAGCGCACTTGGCATAGTTTCCCATGTATCGGTTGCTGGGCACCTGTAGGAAACGCACCAGGCTGTCGAGTTGGCAGTTGCACTTCCAGGGGTTATCATGGAGACGCAGGTGTGTGAGCTGAGGCAGGGGGATGAGCATGGCCTCAGTGGCCACCTGCAGGAGGTTGTGTTGCAGGAGTAAAGTTGTGAGCTTGTTCAGACCACTGAAAGCGCCCTCCTCAATGAGCGAAATCTCATTCTGCTGTAGGTCCAAACTCTGCAGGTTCCTGAAGTGGCTGAACGTGTTGTCCTGCAGTACCTGGATCCTGTTTCGTGCCAGTAGCAGGTGATCAATATCCTCAGGCCATCCCAGTAGGATAGCGGTCAAGCGGCGGTCCTGGCAATCCAGAAACTTGTCTCCATTCTCTGTGTACTCCTTGCAGCTCAAGGTTAAGCGTTTGACAGCTTTGGCCCTCCCTCTCCCCCGTGCCCTGTCTCGCCTTCCCCGGCCTTCCCTCCGTGCCTCGGCCGCCCTGAGCACCAGAAGCAGCAGCAGCAGGATGGTGAGAAGCCGCATGGTGGAAGCTGCAGCTGGCACACTCAGTAGAGGTGAATCTCTGAAGAAACCTCACAGCCTGGAGCCTACAGAGCTCACTGCAGTCAGAGTGCACAGGTACGGCTGGGGTCCCTGATCAAAAGCATACAAGGCAGGGTTTTACAGATAGTAGCTTCAGTCCCAAATGTTTTGTGAAAATTAAACAAATAATTTAGAAAAAAGCTTAATATATTATGATTTGAGAAGCTTGGTGAAGTGAAACAAAAAAAAAAAAAAAAAAACTTCAAGTGACACAGTAGGGGTGTGCCTTTCGAGCCCTTTCGACAGTGCTGGGGAAGAATAGCTTTGCAAGCTATGAACCAGGTCCTGTAAGCTTGGGCAGTGGTAGCCTAGTGGTTAGGACCTTGCCCTTGTGAACTGAAAGTTGTAAGTTCAAGACCTAGCCCAGGCACCACTGAGGTACCCTTGCGCAAGGTACTGTCCTTTTACAAAGCTCCCTGGGCTCTGTTTATCTCTGCCCGCTGGTGCACATATGTTAAATGCAGAGGTCATTTTCTGCTGTGATGCTTGAGTGTGTTCACAAAGACAAATAGTCCCTTTCACTTTTTAAATCATACTGGAAGACATTGAACTACAGCAAAGGTACACCTTTGAAAGAAATTTAGTTTGACTAAGTAAAGCTACTATAAAAACTTAGTTCAAAAAAGGTGATTCAAAATTCAAACAAAACACTATATGCAAATATATATACAGTTCACATGCCGACAAAACGCCACTAAAGTTTATTGCGATCAGTAAGTAGGGAATGTCCATGCTCGAAACCCATGGAAATTGGACCATATAAAACAATTTGTAATGAAAGAATGGGCCAAAATCTCTCAGGAGACCTGTGCCAACCTAGTAGAACAACTTTAAGAGATTGTTGTCAGCTGTGGGTATACTGTATTTGTTTCCAAAATAACAAACACTTATTGTTAATGGTCATTTTCATGGAGAAATCAAGAGTGTTGTCTAATTTCATAAGGGGGCTAATAATTTTGGCCTCAACTTTACATCAGTGGGGCATTCATGTATTTTGGAGGAGTTGCTATGGCAAGAGATCAAAAGTGTTGGCAGTGGGCAGTGGTAGCCTAGTGGTTAGGGACTTGCCTCTGTGATCAGAAGGTTGCAGGTTCTAGTCCTAGCCCAGGTACCACTGAGGTACCTTTCAGCATGGTACCATCGCTGCTCCTTGGGCACAGCTGTTAGCTGCCCGTTGCTTCACATGTGGATGGGTTAAATGCAGAGGTATCATTTTGTTGTGGAGCACTTTGTGTGATGGGGTTTCTTCACAATGACAAAGCAATCACTTTAAAAGAAGGCGTGGTTTGATTTTGACATTGTATTTTTCCAAAACTGCTGACATAATCCCCTACCCTAGCTTTAACACAGGGTATGCACAGGGTAGATTTGCTGCCCACAGTATGTGCATGAGCAGTGAGTGACACTCAGGTCCTCACATAGAACATTTTGCAATAATGTATTAATATATATTTAATAATAATTGTGATATTTCATATTTCCAAATGCACAGGTACTCTGCTGTATATAATAAATTATTTCATTTCAATAATACTCAGATTTGTTCAAACATTACAAAATAATATCTAAGTACAGTAAGGAAGTGCAATTACTAGTATTTTAGTATTTTCCATCCCTGTATTTTACACCCAATCTCTGCAAACATGTTTAAGTAAGGTGTAAATGTAACTGTTTTTGCAACTAACGTATGTAATGTATTGATCTATATTGTAAATATGAATGTTTGCGAAGAAGTTGACCTAAAAATCACACTAGCTTCCTATGTTAATTTCTTAAATAAGCTACAGTGCTAGACAGATTATCATCGATTCTCACTAAAGTGAAAGAAAGTGACTCTTTGTCATTGTGAACACACTCAGGCACCACAACGAAATGTGACCTCTGCGTTTAACCCATCACACGTGCACACGTGGAGCAGCGGGCAGCTACCA
>JBBPDA010000126.1:18329438-18363511 GCA_037974385.1 Arnoldichthys spilopterus
GAGAGAGAGAGAGAGAGAGAGAGAGAGAGAGAGAGAAAGAGAGAGAGAGAGAAAGAGAGAGAGAGAGAGGTCTTTGAAATAGTGTTTCCCCCAATAGTCTTCTGGAACCTTTAGAGAGTTTACTCTGTCCCAGATCCCAGATCCCAACAAGGTAGTTGATCCCCCCTAACCACCCCTCACACAATTCAGATTATTATTTTTATTAGTAGTATTTTTTTTTATATCATATATTCAGTATTCTTCATTGATTGACCCAACCTTTCCAACTTTCACTGGCCTATCACTAAATTTACATGTATTCTGCAAATGCCCAAAAGTATCCAGACAATTCTTCTAATTAGTGAATTCAGTTAAATTAATGTGCATCCGCAGGTGTTCAACTGTGCACACACACACACACACACACACACACACAAACACACACACACACACACACACACACACACACATACTTTGTAATATCTATAAAGAAGGGCTCCTAATATGTCAAGCACTACTGTAACTAGAAGGGTCTAAAGCACCCCAGCGATGGGCCTTCAAGCAGCAGAACTGTTCTCTTACAGCCATGAGTTGGTGTGGTGTTTATAATCAAGAATGAATCCTCCAACATGAGTAGCTGACCTCACTGATCCTCTTGGGGTTGAATGCAATCAATACTCACAGCAATGTTCCAACATTTGGTGCGAAGTCTTAGAGACAAAGAGGCAAAGACAGCAAAAACATCATAATAAATATCGTCACTTACAAAAGAAACACTAGGCATGCAGTTGTTTAGAAGCTTTTAGTCATATTTTCATGGATCTAAATTATGCCTTAATGTAGCCTTAGGTGTTAGGTTAAAAAAAAACAAAAAACATTAGCATTA
Source organism: Arnoldichthys spilopterus (assembly GCA_037974385.1). Taxonomy (NCBI): domain Eukaryota; kingdom Metazoa; phylum Chordata; class Actinopteri; order Characiformes; family Lepidarchidae; genus Arnoldichthys; species Arnoldichthys spilopterus. The sequence continues at coordinate 18,330,304 of JBBPDA010000126.1, forward strand.
CAGTTGTAGTGCAAAATCTGGGTAATCCTCTGTCTTCAGAAAGTATTAAACTGAAAAAGTGATGCACTGAATTTTCTTGATTCAAATGCCTGCATCATTTCCACATGGAAAAAATTAAATGAACACAACTCATGCCAAGAATTAGTCAACTGTGGAATAACTGGAATTATTTAAATTAAATGAATTAGTACATTCACTTTTTTTAGTGTCTGGCCTTGCAGCTTTGCTCTGTGGCCCATGGATTCAAGAGTGCTTGGAGTTGGGAAAGAGCAAAAATATGGATGGTCTCTAAGGACAGGGCTGAGAAACACTGCACTGGAGGATACGAGCACTGTGGTTTGAGGTCGTTTTGTACATCTGTTTACATTTCAAATGTCATTTCTTTCCTGTCTCTCCAAAGGGCTCTGGTTGCTGGCACTGTCAGACATGGGTCATTTCTTCCATCTACCCATCAGACACAGTGATCAGTGTTCAGCAATTATTTCACACTCATCCATTCAGCTGGGTTTTTGCTACTTCTTTGTCTTAACGCCACTGTTTTCTCTCTATGTTCAAGATCCTTCACACAGCCTGTCTCTCTTTTTAACACACATGTCTAATACACTGTCTGTCCTGAAATCTTGGCACATGTTCTTTTCCCTTAACTTTACTAGTAAAATGTTTTTTTTTAAATATTATTTAAATGCGTATTATTAAACCAGTAAACTATGACAGCCTTTTATGGACACGTACACATTTGTATGTAAGGCACTAATGGCACTTAAAAGAGAATAAAACAGTGATGTGGAGAATGAGTGATTTTCATTTTCAATGTGTTGATTTTATCTGTCAGTAGGGGGGTACATTTTGTCAACAGGGGAAGGGAAAACAGAGAAATAAAAAAATGGGAAAACATTGGGAAAGAATGCTTTAATACCCAGGAAAAAACAGCAGGGTTGACATGTCAGGCGACAGTGGGTTCCAGACCCAAAAAACCCCACATATATTAAGAGTAAAAGTCAGCTGAAATTACAGCCATTTAATTTGTTTTAAATGTAACTGTAATTCAGCAGTTTTTTAATACACTTTAACACATAAATTCTGTTTAATAATTTGCTTTTAAACATCTGTGGAGATTCTCACTTGTCCAGGTCATCATATCCAATGTAGTTTAATCAAAGGCAACTGGTAAGTACAACAGTTGTCACGATTCCAGTGGAGAAGGAGAGACACAAGGTGAGGTTAAGTTCAAATAAAAGTGCTTTAATTTAACAGAAGTGACAGGGAACTCAAAATACAGTCCAGAAATCAAGATCAAAGCAGTCCAGGTTCACTCTGGTGCAATCAGGGCAGGACAGGAGATCTAGATGCAAGAACAAGGCAAGACAGGGTCAAAATACCCACAAGAATTCGATTCTGAACCTGCGGAATCGCTGCACGACACTGTTGGCTTCGCGCCTCCCTCAGGTTGCACGGAGCTCATGTGACTCCAGCTATCACCCCCCGGAGCCACAGCACCAGTGGGTTATTTAAACTCGGGAGTGATGCTGGATCGGCCACCAGAGGGAGACAACTCTCCTAATGTATGAATGGTTGTTTCACTTATATGTAACCTTTTTTCTAAATACTGTTTTCACTGTTTTCTAACACTGAAAACATAGATTTATGATTTATATATATATATTTTTACAATGAAGCAAGCTTGAGTTCTCTTTGTTTCTTTAAACGAGTTGCTGGTGTACACTGCTGCTTTGCTCAACGGTGGGTTTAAGTGGTTTGGCTAAGTTTGGAAGCCATCCTTCTAACAGTTTCAGTGCAAAGATTATTCTTTATTCAAAGAACCTTTTTGGCACCTTTGTTTTTTAACAGCACTGCATTTCTCAGCAGTTTTTTGGGTTACTGTGAGCATTTCACTGCAGGAGGCTGTTATAGTCATACTCCCTGAGTCTCCCACATGCTCATAAAAGTGTCTCTGTGAGGCTTGCACCTCTGCTTTTGTCTGCACGCACTGATTCACAAAGCCACAGATGTTTCCTTCCTATGAGTGTTGCATGAAAGTGCTATTTTGGTGCACAGTTTGGTAATCTTTTGTTTAATTGCTTAAAACATATGATGTCTATTTTTATTTGGTGTCACCTGCATATCATCTTAGATTAATTTTATCCCATTTGTCTGTACATACATTGTCTTTTATATTTTGTTGGTATAACTCAGAATTTATAGTTTCATCAATTATGGCAGACTCTCTTAGCCCACAGGCAGCAAAACAGGCCCAAATCATGATACAACCACTACCATGTTTCACAAATGGGATAATGCTACTATGCAATGATCTCTAAATGCTGTTTGTCTTATTTAAACAAAAAGTATTCTGTCCATAAAATATTTTTCACTAGTATTCTTGCCTGTTCATGTGATCTTTAGCAAATAAGCAAATGAGCAGCAACGCTCATTTTGGAGAGCAGTGGATTCCTCCTAGCTATGCACACCATTGTTCAGTGTTTTGATTGTGGACTCGTGAACATTAATTTTAGCCAATATGAGAGAGGCCTTTAGTTACTTTTTGTGACTGCAGACTATTAACTGCTCTGCTCTTAGACTGCTCTTTTTTAGTCAAGCACTACTGAGAGGGGTAACAGTGGTCTTAAATTTTCATGCATTTGCACACAATTTGTCTGGGTGATTGGTGGAGTCCAAACTCATTAGAAATTTGCAACTTTTGTAAATAATACTGAATCCTCAAAAAATAAAAAACCTAGCATAATAATTTTTATTCTTGTTTGTTTAACTGGGTTCTTTTTTAATCAACCTTTAGAGCCTGATGATGTTTTAGGTCATATTTATGCAGAAAAATACAAAGTTCACAAACTTTAAAGGACCATTGATTGTGCACTCAACTATTACTACAAAACGCCAGTTCAGAGAACCTCCCAATACTGTGTTTCATGCAGGTATGTTACACTATGTAAGAAAATGTAATTCACATTAACTAAAGAAATCCATTAATAACTCAAAATGGCTAATTCAGTAAATCAAAAAACATGTTATCCTTTCTTTCTGTAATCTCTACGCCTAATCCAGCCAATGATGATTAGATAGAGTTCAGTCAGGTGTGCCAGATGAGAAAAAGTACAAAAAATGTCCAGTGTTTGTTGCCAAGACTGGGATGAGAGACCCCTGAAATATAGTGCATAACTGTGCGGAGGGATTAAAAGGACAAATGGGCTAATGCTGACCTCTGGGGGTCTCTTTGGACAATAGCTAACCTGAAAGTTGACTGAAAAATACCCTGGTAGCCTGTTTGTTTTTGAGGACAGCCGTTTTAAATGACATATGTTAATCTCAGAAACATCTGCTGTTGTACCTCCGTAATCTGCTGCTGCCGTTAACAGTAGACTGCCTCGATAAGACCGATCAGTGTCCCGTGAACAGGTGTGAAGGAGCGGAGCGCCCTCTACTGGACTCCACACAGCGACGCCTCCGCCGGAGCGGTATCCATGGAGACAAGTTCTCGCGCTGAACAACAGAGCGACTGAGATTGAACATCTCGCTTTTTTCGTCAAGCATTTTAGCCACAAGATTTATAAAACAGTATTGCCAGATTATGTTTTTTTTGCTCATTTATACCTAAGAGTTTTAATGTAGAGGAGAAAGCGTGATTTATAGACACTGCACGGTAAGTGGATAACTTATTTAAGTTAACTAAACCTAAATAAACGTTAGTTACCTTAATTAAACGTTAACTAAATTAACTTAACGTTAGTTAAGTTAGCTAAACGTTAGTAAATGTAACCGTAGTTAAGTAAGGTATGGCTAAGTTAAGTAAACGTTATGTAAGTTAGCTGAGTAAGGCTACATTAGTCACTCCTACTAGTCAAAACTCAGTTTGTGCTCAGCGGCTGTGGAGGTGAAAAAAAGAAGTAATCTAAAGCAGATCTGGCTGAGCTGGGGGAAGTGGACTAGCTCTGTGACTAATGTTCTCACAGTTTGTCGCTGCGTTTTGGTAACGTCAGTGGCCTTTTGAGGTGAATCCAATCTGCTGGTGTGTTTGCGAAGAAGACTAATTACAGGCCTACATAAGGGATTGAATTTGAAAGTAATATTTATGGTTCTTAGTCAGTTTGTTCATTTTTTATGTTCCCAGCACTGACTGAAAACAAAAAGACCATATGTTTTGGATTTAAAGTGTTCACTAACTGTTTCCCTTCTATTTTAATAGTCAAAGACTGTATGTAAGTTTCCCAAGAAATGCATTAATAAACACAAACCTTAGGCCTCAGATAAATGTGAATGACCTTTCCCCTTTGATTGGGCGTGCCTTTGTGTTTGTAGATCATGAGTCACCCTGCAGGGAGCAGTGCTTCTCCAGTTGAAGGTGATGAGGGACAGGATGTCAGTGAGCCTGAGGTCCCACTATGTGCATTAGCTCCAGAAGCTGATTTACAGGAGGAACGTCCAAGCCTCGTTTCTGCCAGCCCAGCTCTGCAGTGCCTGGAGGAGGTAATAGCTGTCTCTCGTTGTCACAGAAGCTACATGCTTTTCAAGTTACAGAAGAAAAAGTGGCACACACATGAACAAATATTGAAAAATATGTAAGATATGTGTTTTTTATAGATAGGTTAGTGACATGTAATACCCTTAAATGGCCCCAAACATTTGGACGCGGCCAATGCCAGACGCCTTCCTGTTCGCTCCGTCCAGACTGTGCGTTTACTTTACTTTTTACTTTTTCTTGAATCACTTACTCTCCAGTCCATATATGGTAATTAAGCCACAGAAAACAGCCTGTTGTGGATTCACTGTTTTTATATCAAGAAAATCAATGCAGTAACTTATATCCGTTGGCATATTACCTATATCTGTTGGCAGCAGTATAGCGCCACTCTTTAACACTAAAAGTAACTAAAAGGAGTGTTCCAGTCTTTTCTGGCTGTTTTAATTGCATGAAACTGCATAAATGTTATAAATGGACATCATTGGGAAGACAAAGACAAATGCAGACTATAGGCCTTTTACTGCTTAATTAATTAAATAATCCTCCATAAAAAAGTTTGGCCAATAATCAAATTTACTCCATTTTAGGTTTCTGCTGAAACTACTATGAAGCTAATGCAGCTAACAATTAATGCAATATTATACCAAAAAAAGTTAGCAAACTGCATACCTAAAGCCTCGCATACTTTCCTTATAGTGCACTGGTTGTTCCAAACAGACTTTGTGTGGTTTCTGTATGGACAAATAGCAGGCTTCAAGTTGGCTGCTGCCATTATTTTAACTGCTTGTCACACGTTTGTTCATGTGTATAGTTGTCAGTATATAATGTGGTGTAAAAGTGAAAAAAATAAATGCTTATAATGTAAACAAAATGCTTATAATGTATTCTATTATTTTTTTATTATATTGAGAACATACAAGTGTATTTCATTTTGAAAAGGACTGAAAGCCACATGAGCAAGTCTGTCTGAGGTCACTTAACAATCTGAGGAGGTTTGAGGTAAGCGTGAGTGGCAGGTGTCAAGAATCCATTACTTATATCTCCAGTGTAAAAATGAAGAAGTAAACTTAACATGTTTTGGCTTATTAACTACATTTGGGATAAGAGAAAAATAGTGCAAAAACATTTTAAAAAGGGTCTGATTCCTTGCAAAATAGATACTTTTAGTGTCACAGTTGTCTTTATTAGTTAGAGATGCTTATTTACTTTGCAGTTTATTAAGCAGTAATGTTTTAAACAAACCAAATTATTTTTCATTTAATATGAAATGCAGATTCTTTCACATAGTTGCAGTTTGCAGGATTTGCAATATATGAAAACTCAAGCTCAGTTTGATTAAAATGTGTTTAATGTTTATTATGATTTTGATATTATGATTCATAATGTTTATGAACATTTATAAAGAAAAAAAACATGTGAAATGTAATTTATTTCTAAAAAAAAAAAAATTGCCACACGCATACATAAATTCATAGTCATTTTCCAAACATAAGATCTTCTTATATTACTTACACAGATATCAGCCCCCAAAAATAAATACTGTACATTTCCTCATTCTTGGTTCTCAAGACTTTATGTTGTAATGAAACAATGTGACATTAGATGGCAGTATTAGACATATACACTGTGCAGTAAGAAGTCATGACAAACATTAGAGCTGGATTTTATTTGTCTGCTTTATGTGCAAGACTGCTAACTTATTTACATCAAGAGTAGTTTTCCTTGTTTATCTCTGTGGAATGCTTGAGTGGGATGTTTTTTAAAGTCCTTGTGAACTTCCAGACATAAGGTGCTTGATAGAAAAACCAATGTAAATCTCTTAAACTGTCCCTTTCTGTAACAATGCCATTATTTGTTTACGGTGCATAATTCTTTGGTCTGACCATCATTGTGACAGTTTTGAATGCTTGCCTGTAGTTGGTAGGGTAATACTCGCTGCTCATGTTGTGCCATGTGCTCCAAAAGATGCCATCCCTCTTCCCTTTGTATTTCTTATGGTAGTATTTGCCGTTGAGGTTGGCTGACATACAGGCGTCAAACCACCAGCCTGATCCATAGTAACCAGCACAGTTTCCTGAAGGGTACATGTCGTTGTCCTTGTCCCGGGTGGTGAAGAATTTCTGGTCATGGTTAAAATGTTTACCAAAATGCATGGCATCTCCAGCCGTCCCGGAATAGCCACTCAAAGACAGGCGGTAGTTGAGGAACTCGTTGGCCACATAGAACTGGTCATACTTTGCATATTCGCGCACACCTGTAAAATCCTCAAGCTCTATGCGCAGAACCATATCTTTGGATTTGGTGAGCAGGTGGATCCGGTCATTGCCAAGCCAGAACTCCCCTTTTATGTCACCAAATCCCTTCTTATAATCAGTCCAGGTGCGGTTGAAATTCACATGGCCATTCATTCGGTGCTGCACAACAGTCCAGCCACCACCACTAGACTCCATGTCACAAAAAACCTCAAAGGTTTCATTCCTGGGGTCTGGGGTCACCTTGTAGACTCCACTCCTCCTTTGCTTCATGACGCTGTAGTCTGAGCAGTCTCTGGGTGCGATAATGTCTAAAATAAGATGAGATAGAAACATCACATTGTAATTCATTGACACAGATTAGTTGATTTCTTTTCAGTTTAATTGTCTTATGTAGTGTATGTGCACCTGCTACTGGTTTCTTTTATAAAAGTATTTTGTGTCACTGAATTTTCTTTTTGGTGTTTGTTGTTTTCTTAAATTGATTCTGGCTTAGATCCATAGTTCTTGAAAAAAATCCTTTAAAGTAAGGAGCTACTTTAAATGGTTCTTCAAACTCACACAATATTAACAAAAATGATTTCTTAAAGAATGTATTGGAATCTAATGGAAAATGACTAATGAACCCATTTGCCAGCTTAATTTTTAAGAGTGCTTGCAAAAGATAGAGTATGTGAAAAATCCAGAAGCAATCATTTCATGTCAGATTTTTCTTTTTAAATATAACCAGAGGTGGTTGTAGCACATTTATAAAGACTGTGTTCGATTGCTTTATTAATGTATATAATATAAAAACATATTTCTAAGCTGCTGGAATTTTGAGAGATTATTTTACCATTCCTGAACATTGATCATGAATTGATGCAGTAAGTTTTATTATTTACATTTCTGTAAATCAAACAACAGTCTTTGTCCTAAGGGCTGTTGTTTGATGGCAGCAGGTGTAGTTGTGCCTGTTCATATTTCAGATATTGCAGGAAAAATCTCAAAAAAATTCAACAGCTGTTTTTTACACAAATCAAATAACAGTTGGGAAAAGATATCCACTTTCATTTATTGGAGCTCATGAAATTTCATTGGGGTCTTCTGATTCCTAGTAAATTGTTACCATCTGTAGAGCATGGCTTTGCTTTGGAATGATACGCTTTGTTATGATTACTTTGCATTCCACATCTGAAGTCATAAGATTTCAATATAGATCTGCAAAGCATCATTCACATATCTGCAGTTTCTCTACTGAAAAAAATGCATGCTCTATATTAACTGTAAAAAAGGTATAATCACTCTCCTTTGCAATGAAGGACAAGCATTAAACACTGCTAAAGTTTCAATTTTAGATATATTGTGTTTTCAGATATATCACTTATCTAAAATTCAAAAACCTATTGTTAAAACATTTGTAAAACTCTTTGTATAAAATATTTTGACAAAAATAAACAGAAGATTAGCAAACACTGTTTTGATGTTATTGAATAAGGTTAAGAGCATTACATAAGGTTTTGTGTTGCATTTATCAAACCTTTGAAGTAGTGTAGTAAAATACCTGTAATCTTACTGCTCATTAAGCCCATAGCAGGGCACTGTGTTGAGCAGGAGCTGCTGAGGTTCTTCATCTCACTAGTGATGTTGTCCACCTTACTGATCACCGTTTCCTCCACCTCCTTCTTCAGACTGTCCAGCTTATTCAGCCGAGTCTGCAGCACATTTATCTGCCCACGTGCATTCTTCAGGCTGGTGGACATGCGGGTCATCTTCACCTGCATCTCCTGTATGACATCATTCCCTGAGCTCCCGTTCCTGGTCTGTCTTGTGCCACTGTCACCTCTGCCTTGTTTTTCCTCCAGCCGAGCCTCAGTGCTTTCCCTCAGCTGACTCTGGTCAGCCTGCTGACTGCACTCTAGACAGGCACTCCTCAGCTGGCTCACTGTCTCCTTCAGGCTCTGGAGCTCTTTCATGGTCTTCTCCAGCAGCCTAAACTGCTTGGGCAGCTGAATGGTCAGTGGAGGAAGGGTGATCTGGTAAGGGCATTGGTCTTCATCTCCGCACTGACCAGCAGGCTTTAGCTTCACCTGGGAACAACTCTCAGGTCCAGATACCTTCCCCAGTGCACCAAAGGCACCACTGACTTCAGCCTCCAAGCCTCGTGAGGCAGCTGCCAGCAAGGCACACATACACACCAAGATCAGCGTCATGGTCTTACGCGTCTAAAGAGTATAAGCTGAGTGAGAGAGAGCAGGCACACTGTCTCTCGCTGTGTTTGCAGTGTGATTAATATCAGAGCAGAGGCAGGGAAGGGGAATAGTGGGTGGGGCACTAATGTGTAATTGTGTGCACTACAGCAGTGTATATTGCAAGTGAGCTCTTTGGACCACTTAGCCTTATTTCTCAGTACTCAGAAGAGTGACTCAGAATTAAAGAATGGCTCGTTTTACTTTTTCAGAAGCGTCTTTCTACTTCGTTGGAACTATGAGCAATAAAATCCCTCACATTACGACAGGACACTTTGACTACACGTGTGTCCTGTGTGGGTATTTATGTGTATGTTCTTGATTTTTAGTATGTTAAGTTTTAAGATTTTTTGTTGAATTAGGACCCAAACACTGGCATTCCCCTCTGGCCACATTCTTAAAGGAGCAGTTTCATACTGAATTCATTATTACAGTCTCTCTGCATTATATCACCAAGCCTCTAATGGCAGCCATGCACTGTTTGCATGGGTTTATGCAGGTTTCAAAAAGTTAAGCACCTTTAAAGGCAGTTTGATCCCCTTTATAGGTTTTGGGTTGTTCTGTAAGTAATCAATATACCTACTGTTAATTTTGACAATTATTCATGTAAGTAAGTTTTACAGTAAGTACTTTACTGGACCTAGGAGTCCATAAGACTGTAAGTTCCTGACTGTCTGACAAATTAGTAAGATGATTTTAAATGCAATTTGACAATTAACCGTTGGCATTTATTTTTTAAATAATTATTGAATAATTTAGTTTGATTGGTTAATTAAGATGCCCTGCGATGGGTTGGCCTCCTGTCCTGGGTGTGCCCCTGCCTTGGGGCTGCGGTCAGCTGGAATTGGCTCCAGTTTCCTTGTGACCCGGAAACGAAACAGCCCTGGTTGTTTTAGCCCCTGAAGTTGCCAAGCTTCTTACATTCTAAGGCTTATTATTTAGTATTTAAAACAATGCACATTGACTGAAGTTGTAGGAGTTCAGTTTCATCAAAAAAGACAAAAAAAATTCCCCTTCATAATTCTCTTATAATTCCTTGTCTGGTATTTTTTGTGTTGTTGATATTTTTACTTTGAAAGTCTTCAATCAGTATGGTCTTACTACTGCCTTTTTGTACTGCATCACCCTTCTTTATTGTGAGACTGCTGAGGCATGCTTTTCAAACATGATTTGTCCATCAGAGTCTGTCTCTCACTTCAAAGCCCACCTTCCAGATGGGAGCCTCATGATTACCCTAAACGCCACATGTGCTGACGCTCACTTCTAGCTTATCGTAGTCCTGCCTGAGGAAATCTCTTCAAAACAGTTATGATAACACAGCACGAAATACATGATTAGCAATTCACTCTGCACATCTGTTGTGTTTGAACCAAAATGTGTGGTTATGAGTAGTACATCCATTACTGATAAATATACAGTTTCAACTGGCTTCCATTGACTTGCAAACACATTATGGAGATAATAAGTAGCAATTTTCTTTACTACTTTTTTATGGAACTGCTTAGGCATATGCCTCCCGGACCAGAGTGATGTCACTGTGAAGTCAACAGACCTGGGGCCTTTTTTATCAGCAACCTCTCGAAGCTATATACTCACGATTAAAGATTCTCCGAAGTTGAGAGAATTTTATGCAACATTGCTTTACAACAAGCCTGTGCTTGTTTTTCTGCTTTTCTAGTGGAAACAAACCCAGATGTTCATCCTTTGTGGTAGTCATGATAACCCATGGCGATTTTAAGGATGAAAACAGTGGTTTAGCTTCCAGATAAACCACATTTAGCTCAGACCTGTTCATCTAGTCTTTAGTTCACAAACCCGCTACAAACACATGGATAAGTTCCAGATTCCCTTGAAGTGAATCCTAGAGAAACTAAATATGTTTGCTCATTTGGCACGGTTAAATGTTTGTGAAGGTTTTGTATTGATTTTTTTTCAGCTCTTGTCGAAGGGGAAGATCAGTGGGGCAAAAGTAGCTAGACTAAAGGCCAGCTTCAATCTACTGCATAGAACTCTGAGAAGGTAAGCCTAGTATGTAACATCTCTTACGCTAGTTTGCAATAATTCAGCCACTATGTTATTCAACTACTATCTGGTATCTTTAGTCCTTATGGAACAATTCAACAAATACATAGCAAAAGTTGGTATGTAACAGCCCTGTTCCTTTAGCTCTCAGGAGTCTGAGCTGAATCTGCTGCACCAGGCAAAGCATTTTTGTGTGGAGCTGGAGCATCAACGGCAGGAGCTGGAGAAAGCTGAGCTGTTTCCAGAGGGCCAGGACACGGAGGTCAGCCAGATGAGGCAGCAGCTCCTCCAGTTCAACAACAAGCTCTGTGAGGCCGAGGACAGAGAGTACCAGATGGAATATCAACTTGAGTGGTAGGCGGGCATATTCTGAGTGACATTTGGATCAATTACAACAAATAATGTTTTTGTTAGAAGTGGTCAATATGGCAGAAATACATCATGATGCCTGAATATCTTTTCACATTGTGTATCATGATGTCATCAACAATTCACAAGCAAACATTAGTACCACATTAAAAAAACAATCTTTGTTATTTTTTGTGTAATAGAGGAATGGATCTGGGCTTTTGTCCATCACAGTTTGATTATTTCCAGGTTCAAACACGTTTTAACTCATCTGTTAATTGCCAGGTTTTGTGGGTGTGTTTGACCTGTTACTTCCTCATGGACTCTCCTGACAGTACCTTATTGGCAAAACCTTAGACAGCTGTCCTGGCTGCATCTCAATAAGTGCTTAGTTTACTCACTACACATAGAACTTAATGTAATGTACTGTATCATAAAACATATAATAACATATAATAATTTGGCAAAGCCAGTCACAGTCTCAAACCAACATCTTCGCTGTGGGTGCTAAAGGTTGCTGACAGCAGGCAATCATGTTTTTTCCCTCCACATGTCCCAGCTCAACACTTCTGTCCTTGTGTCCAAAAGGTCAATAACGCCTCCAAAATACAGCATGGGAACAAACAATACATGCTGTGGTGCACCCAACACTGCTGATCAAATGGAAAATACTATTGCATTATTGCTAAGCAACAAGCAATAATGTGAGAAATAACTAGGAAGAAAAAGCTGCTTCATCAGTTATTTTCCACAAGTCAAAATTAATGAATAATCACCTGATTGCAATTTTTAAAAACTGACTGCAGATATTTTACATTTCACAATCATACTATTTGTTGCAACATACAGAATGTGAGTTTTTTTTACTCTGTATGGCTGAGACAAATGCCTGAAATCAAACGATAGCAGGTAAAACACTTATCTTGGGTCTGATGAAAACAACAAACCTTCTGGTGTCTAATTGGTGCTATAACCAGTTTAGGAGGCAGTGCCAGGTAATCTGTGTTCATCTGAGAGTTAGATAGCAAGATAACTAATAAGCCACTTTGGCCACCTTGGACTCATATTAGATAGATGGATCCACAGATGGATGTAATGAGAAAAAAAGACAAATTGTCGACAGTTGTTTTTATAGCAGGTAATTATTGGCTAAAATTTTCATGATCGTGATGGGCTCACATGTAAGAGACAGCATGATGAAACTCTCTTGTATAATGAATGAAACCTTTCTTGTATAATCAGAAGAGAATATATATATATATATATGTGTGTGTGTGTGTGTGTGTGTTTGTGTGTGTGTGTGTGTGTGTGTGTGTGTCTTTAAAAAATTGCTGAAACAATCACTCTTGCATGATGCTGTAGTAAACAAAAAAAGTGTCACAATTTAATATTCATTTATATATTATAATCATATATTCTTCTTAGACTACAGAGTAATATGACAGTTTCTTTAGCAGCCACGATCATTTTCATTCGTAAAGGAATAGGCATATGACACACAGGTGCACTTTTAACAGATGCCCATAAAGATCTAAATCCTTTATCTTTAGCCAATTCTGCACTAAGGAATTCACCTTGACTCATGTGCCATCACTTTGAGTGGCTGGAACAGCCTTTTTGCTGTTGTTAGTGCAGCAATAGCGCTCAACAAGTTCTGTGTTTGTTTGGATGAACACAGATGTTTATACTTCTATTTTAAGAAAACAGGTCAGAAATCTGATCCTTAACTCATGAAACAATTATGATGAAGAGATCTGAACTGAAGGAACAAATAAAGCTTTGGAGAATAGTTCTTGGCACTGTTGTTATAACACACTTTTTCAGTTGATTATACACAGTTATTGTATACACAGTTTCTAAACAGATGAGTCAGAATTCAAAACAAAAACACTCTGCCCCAAAATGCCACAGAAAACCAAAATTTCTTCACAAGCTTCATGATCAAATTGTTACAATCATTGCGTAATTGCTGTAAAATGATAGCTAACTTTGTCTTTGTTTGGGGTTTTATCAGTTGCCTGAACACAATTCCTGAAACCAGCTGACTCCAACTCAAAAATTGCTTCTAAAATAATTCAAAGCACCCAGAACACTTTAAGTCACAGTTTAAACTGCAGAAACTGCAGTCAGTGCAATATCAGAATATAGGTTAACCACAAACTACGAAATATTGTCACAATTATGCCAAAATGCAACTGATTAAAACTGTGAACCTCTGCAAATGTGTGTTCCTCTTTCTTGTAAGTAAATTTATAAGCATCTGCTTTCTACGAAATTATGACTTGTTGAATTTAGTTTCTGTTCCTCCTTTGTAGCCTCCGGGAGGAAAAGATGTGTCTTGAGAAAGAGTATGAGAGCCAACCTAAGCCTGTTGTAAGTACGCCACAGATTTCAACTAAGGAAAAAGAAACAAACAAAAAGTAGATAGAGTTTCAGAGTTAGAGAAGTGCAGCACAATTGCTTGGAGGCTTCATGACAAAATACACCCCTTGAGGGTCACACATTAACTGCTAATTCATAATTTAATGGCTTATGATCATGGGGCCATACATTTTGAAGACGATATAATTCTTACTGATTAATAATGACACTATTTTTCTGTTCTGAAGTAGTTACAGATATGATCCCAATGCAGCCTCTTGTGGGTTTCTGTTGTATAACAAGATGTGGATGTTCGTTTCTGCAGTATATTTTTGCTAACTGCATGTGCTTCCACCAGTGCTTTAGAAATCCGAACCTTGATTGGAGTGTGCAAAAACTGTACATTTTTTAAATATATGTGCTCTTAGGAGCAGGAGAAGCAGTACCTGGCTCTAAAGGAGAGCTGTGAGGAGATTAAGAAGGAGTGTGCCCAGCGACGGCAGGAGATAAGAGGTTTAGCCGAGGACATTGAGGCTCGCCACAAACAGATGCTAAGAGAGCAGCAGGAGCTTCAGGACAAGAAGAAAATAATTGAGAGCAAAGAGGTGAGCTGCATCTTTCTGATGTTTTCTGACTGCTGTCCTCTATTTCTCCAGCGAGACTTATGATATCTTTGTTGTCTTTGTCTGTAGGCTGAATTGGCTCAGTTGCTCTCTGTGCCTGGTCATCTTGGGAAGGAGATTGAGAGAATCAACCACAAAAAGGTGTAAGTGCTATAAAACCCTTTTAGTTCACTGTGTAATGAAATATGTATTCACATATGTCATCAGAGCATGATATAATATTATATTTTTGCTGTATCTGCCATCCTGGATTCATAGTGATGATGCCAAAACCTTCAAAAGCTTGTATCGTACTGTATTTATGCATTGTATTTTACAGCATCACAGGTGTACACATGTGTATGTAACAGGGGTGTGGAGAAGCAGAAAGCTGTACTGGATGAGCAGCTGCAGGAGTTGAAACATCTGCAAAAGAAGACACAGACACGGTGCAAGAAACTGGAGGAGGAGCGCAGGTCAGTGGTGAGGGAGCTGGAGGGCTGCAGGGCTCACCTGGAAGCAACTCAGAGAGAGAACAGCATGCTGCTCAAAGAACTGGAGATGAACAAGGAGAAAGAGGCCATTCTTCTGGGACAGAAGTGAGAATTACACAAACTGCATAAACAGGGCTGTCTATTGCATCAATTCTGTTCATATTACTTTACTCCAATTAAAACATTACCAAAGCGGAATATATTTTTAAAAACTAATAATCAGCATAAAAGCAGCTACTGATCGATTCATTACCATTTTACATTATATAATGTGAAACTATTTCGTGAGAAAAACCCAAAGAACAGCGTTTTTCTGTTATGCTGGTGAACAGAGGCCTGCTGGACATCAATATAAACCACACCTTAGAGGAGAGGAATTCCCTTCATGAAAACCTGGCCCGAAAAGTGCGAGAGAAGGACAGGTTGCTGCGTGGCTTAAAGAAGATGCAGCTGCAGCTAAAAGTGACCAAAGACACCCTAGCCCATACTCAAGAACTGTGCAACAAAACAAAGTCCCAGGTTAGTCATGGCTACACAAGTAGTCAGAATTGAGCAGACACATCACTGTACTGTGATAAGTCAGGTTGATTAATGTTGAATTAAAGATAACCAGAATAGTACCAGGAATATTTTTCGTGCTTATTTCGCATATACTTGTATTTTCAGTGCACACTATATGGCCAAATGTGTGATTATGTGACTTTAAACATGGCACACTTGCCACTTTAGTTTGGAAAATTACTGCCATGCTAGATCTCTCCCAGTCAACTGCTATTCTTATGGCTCACCCACAACACAGTAGAGCACTTACATTCAAAAAGTCCAGCCTTCAAGTGCTGAAACATGTGTCCTGTAAAAATCACCTATTCTCTGCTAAATCACTCACTACAATCCACCTCTGAAAGCAAAATCACCACAATATCTTTGTGTCATGAGCTTTATAAAATGGGCAGCAGATACAAAATTCCAAGTATTTGATAGAGATTTGTAAAGCATGCCACCACTGGTCTCTGGAGCAGTGAAAACATGTTCTCATGTGTGATGAATCACAGTTGCTATTTGGCAGTCTGCTAGATGAATCTGGGTTTGGAGGATGCCAGAAGAATTCTACCTCCTGGAATGTGCCAACAGTAAAGATTGCTAGATCAAGGATAATGGGCTGGGACTGTTTTTTCAGTTTTAGGGCTTGGCCCCTCCAGGAAAAGGTAATATTAATGTTAATGCATACAAAGATCATTTACACAGTTATTCAAATTTGTGTCAGTTGTTTGAGGAAGGCCCTCCCCACTTCCAGCATGACTGTGCTGCTGTGCAGTAAAGTGAAGTCCTTAAAGCTAGGTTTGTTGCGTTTGGTTGAGCATTGATTGTAAGCCAGTCCTTCTCACCCAACATCAGTGAATGACCTCACACATGTTCTGGGCTGGAAGCCACAAATTCCTTTAAGAATTTTAAGTTGGAAGGTGGGGCACTAGCTTGTCTAGCTCATCCCACAGAAGCTCGATCAGAATGACTTCTGAGGAATTTGGAGACCAAGCCAACACCTTAAACTCTTGTTCCTCAAACCATTCACATTAGGGCTACATTACAGAACACTGTTGCCACGAAGGGGTGACTGTTCACTTGCTGCCTTATACTCAATGTGATTCCATTTTGCACAGGCCAGATTTGTGTTTATGTACATAAACATGTTTATGTCTATGTTTTCCAGTATGTTAAATGCAGCAAATCAACAGTAGCTGTGTATTAGAATAATCAAAAGTATGTATTTACACTTAGAAAATTACAAAATACAGTCACAAAATGACAGTATAGTATGTGACAATTTATTGTATTATGTAACTTTCATTCAGAAATTCTACATCAGGTTGTTAAGGATATATTGGCCACCTGAAGACAACAACTTATTGTTGGTACAAATTTTAAGTTGTTTATACAGCGTATAGTTCCTGATGCATGAAAAGCTCAGCAATCCAATTTTGCTATTCAGCATTGGTTTTGCAAACTGAATGTTGATTGTACTTTACCATCATATACATTAAGGCCTTTAAAGGTAAAACAGGAAGTGACATTTGTCAAGTTTGGACATTATGTTGTTGTGTGGGAAGAGATTGCAAAACTGTAGCAAGGGAGAGAACTTTGAAATGTTGTTGTGGGCAGCTTCTGCTTTAAGCCAGACTAGCAGCTTCTGCTTCAAGCCAAAAGACCAGACTTCCCTCACCCACCTTTTATGATCAAAGTTAGAACTGAGATATAAGATTCAGGAACAGGGATTAGAAGCAGAGATGATGGGATGTGAAAACTTCATCACAGGAAATGGAAAGTAAAGATGGACATTTACAGGAAGTTAGGTGGGAGGAGGAACTTCAAGCATGGTCCTTGCATCTCATTGTTTAGTTATTCAAGTTTAGTGACTCCAGTAATAATCTAAAGAAAAAGTAACATCTGTTATAACATCTACGACATAGAAGGATGTTGATGCCATAAATATATTCACTAAAGGAGAATCTTTATTGTAGTTCCTGATACGGACCGGCTGGATAGTTTGTACTTAATACATGGCATGCAGCTCTCAGGAAATGCATGCCTCTATTTTCTTCATACCTACATATCTATCTCAGAGTGTTTTAGGATACACAACTATATGACCAATACAGTTACTATATAAAAATAAAATAATCATTGCAAAAACAAATACAAAGCTGTTTTTTATTTATTGAGCTGAAACCTTTTTTGTGTAAACAGTGTGGTAATATTTGGCAAATATGTTACATATTTCTCAAACTTGGCATTTTTGGCAAAAAAAATTGAGGCCTGCACATCTGCAGCCCAATATACAATAGTGCAAATATGGTTGGAGTGACATAATTTCTATAAAGTAATTCATTATTAATTGATAGTTCAGTTTGTTTCAAAATGTTTGCATTAAAGCATTGATAAAACTTTTTTGTTGTTGTTTTCTGTTGTTTGTTTTTGTTTTATTGAAGCAGATGGATGTAATGCCTAAGGATGATAACTTGCAGCAGAAAATGGAAGATCTGCAAAAGGAAGTCAGCAACCTGAAACTTAGCCTAGGTCATCAGGTAATTGCTCTTTGGTGAGCAGAATCTTAGAACGAACCAAATAACAAGATGCGTTTTATAAGCTTAAGCTTTGTCTGCATGTTTGTGTGAGCAGCAGTCAGTTATGGACCTTGAGGTCCAGGTGGTAGAGCAATGTGTAGGACAGGAACAAGCTCTGATAAGGCAGTCTAATCGCCACAGAGAGGAGGTACACCACCTTAACACTCTGATGCTCATCAAAGCAGATGAGAGAAATCAGAAGAGCCGAGAACTGCTCAAAGCTCAGGTACAGTGCCTACGTCTCTGTTTTCCTGTGAATTTTTATCAGTGTGAATGCCAGTGGTGCTGTGATAATGCTCACACTGAAAAAAAACCTCTTTACAGGTGAGATGCAATCGTATCAAACAGGACATCCGGGGCAAACAGCTGCAGATTCAGGAGCACAAGAAACAGCACCAGGAAATTCAGTCAAGGTAGACTACTCTTCTGTGAAAAGTGAAGCCAAAAGTGTATTTTTAAAACACTAGTAATGGAGAACATTTGTTATTCCTGAAAAAGAAAAAACGCATATAGACCACTGCACTTTTACCTCATTCCTCTTTAAAGGTTACTTACAGTATGACTACTGTGCTTTACTTGCTGGTATGAATAATAAAAATCCTGCTGTTAACAATTAAAGGTGTAGACCGCTTTTAATGAATCTGGCAAATTGCCTGTACAAGTTTATGCTGACTGTTTAATGTGCTCCTGCTGTGACCAGACTGAATGTGTTTGCTAAGCTGTATGACATCATCAAGGATGAGCGCAACAAGTGTGTGAACCTGATCCAGATAGCTACCCAGCGCACAGCTAACATGAAGGAGGAGTTTAACAGCCTGGAGTACAAGTTTGAGACTCTGAGCACCACTGCAGTAAACAAAGACAGGTGTTCTCTCTTTCTGTCTTTCTCTTGTTCTACCCTGCTCACACTCATATTTTTTTTAGTGATTATTTGCCATTGTGAACACACTCAAGCACCACAACGTAATGTGACCTCTGCATTTAACCCATCACACGAGCACACGTGGGGCAGCAGGCAGCTACCAGCAGCCCCCGGGGAGCAGTGTAGTGGGACGGTACCTTGCTCAAGGGAACCTCAGTAGTGCCCGGGCCTCGACCCTGCAACCTTCAAGTCCCAAAGGCAGTGTCCTAACCACTAGGCGACCACTGCCCATTTCCTCCTAGACAGACAGAAAATTTACCTTTTTCATATTGCCTGTCACTGAGCAATAATGATTGATGACAAGGATTTTGTAGGACTAAAGTGTGTTTTGTTTAAATGTTATAAAACTTTGCTCTTAAAAATGTCTTCTTAAACATATCAAACCCCATTTGTAGTAGGTGCTTGCTAGATCAGTGATGTTAAGAGATGTGGTCTGACCTTTATAGGCTTTTACAGAAGTCTCGTTTGAAGCACGTACACGGGCAAACCATCAGAGACAGCCTGAGGAATGACATCTCCAAGGTGGCCTGGATGCTCCAGGAGATGCGGCACAAGAGAGAAGAGCAAAGGCTGAACATCAACAAACTCACCCAAATCATCAACAGCCAAGAGCAAGAGTTGCTTCATATGCGTAAGAGACACGAAGCATCTATCAAGAGTCAAAATGAAAGGTAAGTCTGTACACAGCACACAGCTAAGTTAAAGGAGAGACTCCATAAAAAGCTAAAGGACTGGCAGTGTGTCTGGAACGGTTTATAGTTCAACCTATAGAGGTAGTGATCTTGATTTGTTTATATGGGAAACAAGGATGCATTGCAGACACTTTCATCCATATTCATATTTAGTATTTTTGTGTGTCTGGCAGGGGTGTTCAGCTTTTGGAGAGAGAGGAAGAGATGTGTATTGTCTACGAGAAGGTGAATATGCAGGAGAGTCTTATCCGGGAAGGAACTCTAGAGATGCAAGCTCTCGAACAGGAGATCCGTTCTCTCAAGATGCTCATCACTGAGGAGAGGAGGCAGACAGACTTGAGCAAGAAACAGGTGCCCTGCAAGAGAGCTCTGGAGGAGGAGAGCATCTTACTGCAGATACAGGTACTCAACATTCATCAGATAATTCATTTCTCACATCTTTGCTCATAAAAAATATGACCAAAAAAAAGTTGATCTATTTTATATTACTACCAAAGACAACGGCCTTAGGTTTTTTTTGACTCAGCCTTCAGTTTTTTGTTAGTATGCATAGGGGGTGGGAATTGTGATGTTGTTTTATTGTATTGTACAAACTTAATTTCAGGAAAAGTTGGGACATTTTGCAATAAAAATTAAAATCAGTGGTATGTTAGCTCTCTTAAACCTTTTTTAACAAAACTACAAAAAATTCTTGCAATGTTTTCACTGACCAACGAAAACTTATATTGTAAATATAACAAATGTAGAATTTAAAGTCTGCTTCACACATTGACAGCTTTCTTATAAAGTTTGACACAAAGTGGTGAGACCCAACTCATATTTGCTTGCAAAGACTGGTGGATGCTCACTTTATACAGGACCAAGGCATGATCCCTTCATCTCTTATTAGTTCACCTGCTTATTGGTTAATGTTTCAACACTATGTAACTTCTACTTTTTTTATTCTTATTTTGTCCCTTTCCAACTGTTTTTTAAGTGTGTTGCAGTCTACAAAATGCCTCAACCTTTCCGGAAATGTGGTTTGTAATAAATAATAATATGTGACAATGAGCTACCCTGACCAACTGGATGTTATATTACAAAGAGCACATAATAAGTCTTATGTTTGGATATGGGGCAGCACAGTGGTAAAACAGTGAAATAATTATGCAGAGGATTTACAGTATTTTTTATGTGGAACAACTGATGAGTGGGACAACTGTAACTGAGAAGGGGATGGGCCAGCCTTGGGGCGCCGTTGAAAAGGGAAAAGGCTACTGAGTTTAAGGGTAAAGGGAAGGGACCCCTAGAAGCAGGTGTGCCCCTCTCTGCCTGTCTGCTAGGGAGACCAAGGATAGGGGAGGAAAAGGAGACCCTGAACCAAAAACCCAAAGAGCCTTTACCAATTTACCGGTGGGTCATATATATAAACATTTATCTACAAAAACATTCTTATCAGTGTCTATAATGTAAACTACCTTGTTTAAGTAATGTAAAATAATGTAAATATGAGGTTTAGGGTAAATGTATTGTATGAAAATATTCCAAACATTTGACGCCTGTTAAAAGTGGCTTTTGTCTCCATTAATAAAGCAGAGCATACCATTTATAGTCAAACTGCCGCAGAAGGAATGCACAGTGAGTGAGAATTGTAAGAAATGAACTGTCCTGCTAGTTTTATGTTGTGCCCTGTTTAAACATCAGGCTTGCTTAACATTAACATCTCTTGAATGAAATGGTCTGAAATGGTCTCTTAAATGACATGTTACTGCTTATTCTAGGCTGAGTGTTGATGACATTAAGGGAAGGCCTCGGGCCTGTTACAGCTTTTAATGGGAAGAGACAGGCTGAGAACCAAATGACTTTCTTATGACCTATATTAGATGAACATACGAGTGCAGGCGCAGCCCCTCATGCATCTTGCTGTGGCTCACACAACATAATTTACTAAAGCTCACACACAAGACTGTGCAGTCCTCTCACTAATGAAAAGGAGAAACATTTTGTTTTTCCGTGCTCAAGGCCCACAAAGACCCTATATTCATCATGCTGCCTGAATTTGCACCTGAAACTGGCACAAAAAAGTTTAGTACATCAGCCCCAATGTGTCTCTTATACTAGATCACCCTGCAGGAACCAGGCATCACTCCTTTCTGGAGTTTACCTTCAACCTCTCAGGGCTTTACTCTGCATGTAATGTGTGCGGGTCTAACATTGATTCTTTGGCAGTGGCCTGTGAAGCCTGGTAAAATGTCTGGTTAAGTGCACAAGCATTAGGAGTAACATAGACTTTCTGTTTTTCTGAAGGATCTTTGGTATTATGATGAGGTCAGAGAATTGCATGAGTGAGCCAGATATTGTTCTTTGGCTCAGTCTCTGCTTTTCCCGTCACACCCTTGTGCACTTGGCTACAGTCATAGACTGCACAACTCTGTAGCATTGTCTGGGTCTTCTGCAAGGAACAGTTGAAGTTGGCATTAAACAAAAATCCTGTCTAGATTTGTGCTATTGAGTGCACTTTGGTGCCAGACAAAGTTTTGTTGAAATATTTGACACACATACACTCCTGCTTCTTTTTATCATCTGATGTTTTCTGTTGTGACAAAGCTGGAACAGCTGAGATGTTGCCTGAATGAATGTAGAACTCTTGTGTGTATGGGTGTGTGGGTGTGGGTGTGTGTGCTGCTGTGTCTGATTACATGACAATGAGCTTTTTACAGCTATAAATCAACAGTAAACATTTAGAGCCAAGCTCTGGAGTGTCTTCTTATAGAGCAGCATTCTGTGTATGAGATTTTAGTTAAAACCTTCATGGATGGAAAATATATTAACAACTTTTAACAATCTTAGCTAGAAAATGTATTATATTGTATAGACACAGACTGTAGTTTGTTGTGTGAATCTAGTGCAGCATAACACAGTGTCTGTTTCAAGACAGCCATAGAAAATATTCAGGAATCTTTAACCACTTAAGCTGTCATATACTACAGTATAGCTAGTTTCAGGTCTATGAATCAAGACGTTCCTGTTCAGCTGTTCTTAACACTTACTTACTCTTATAAAGGACTCTGAAACCAGTAGCGGACAGTAATGAGAACATGTTCCTTATTGCTGCAGTTATGTACTTTCTCAGGTGTGTGAATTTTATAAGTATTTCCATTTTTTGGGAATTTTACTTTCACTCCAATAACACAAAAAAAACATTTTACTCTTTACTCAATAAAAACTAATTGTTGACTTGTTGACTAATTGTCAGCCCATTTTCTCCTCAATTTTCTGTTGCCTCTCTTATTATCTTTGATATCCCAACTTACTGCACAAACCAAAAAACATTACCATTGATTAAAACCTTAATTGGTTTTGAATTAAAGGTGTGTATGTGTCTGTGTGTGTGTGATAGCTGTCTGAGTGTAAGGACCGTGTGTTGTCTCTGGAGAAGACTCTTGAGCACCAGGCTACACGCAAGCTGGGTGGTGAAGACCCATCTCCTGTAGAGCTCATCAAGAAGATAGAACAAGTATGATATAATGACAGTTGGTATGGTGTAATGCCTTACTGCTTTATTTTGATGTCATTTTTGGGTAGCGTAGTCATTGAGTATTTCATGGTGTGCAGCTGGAGATGCGTCTAGCAGAGAGAGAGGCTCAGCTATTGGAGAAGGAACTGGTTTATGAGCAGGTGACACGTTTGTCTGAGCACATCCATGTCAAGGCAGAGAACGGTAAAAAGGACACACTCAGACTGGCCAAGAAGGTAAGCACAAACAATCTGAAATG
Organism: Arnoldichthys spilopterus; assembly: GCA_037974385.1. Classification (NCBI taxonomy): domain Eukaryota; kingdom Metazoa; phylum Chordata; class Actinopteri; order Characiformes; family Lepidarchidae; genus Arnoldichthys; species Arnoldichthys spilopterus. Next base: position 18,353,573 of record JBBPDA010000126.1, read on the forward strand.
ACATGCACTTACCATGCATAGCACATTAGCCTTAGATCACTGTTATAAACGACAAACATCAGCTAAAGGGATAAAAAGCTCCAGCACTTATCATCACTTAGAACTTTGAGGTGTTGCAGTGCTCTCATGGCTAAACAGATTAATGTTCTAATACTTTGTGTGTAAAGTCTTTTCAGAAGCGTAAAGGCTGTTACTGCAGCAAAGCAGAGTCAGACTCCTTAATTTCCGAAGAAACACTGAATGAGGAAATCTCTACAAACATTTGCATATATAGTGTATGTTTCTTAGAGTAGATCTTTTCCAATCAGCTTCTATAGACTACGAATATAAATAAATGCTACTCTCATGGCTGGGCTTCAGGAAGGGCTTACTGGAGAAGTAGCCCAAGGTCCCGACCTGTAAGGGGGCCCAAAATAATCTTAATAAGCATTTGTTCATCCAAAAAACAACTCTGGAGTAAAAATGAATGTGTGGTCAGATGGCATTTTTTTAGGTGTACGTCTGTCACACCTGCTTAATAATGATTGGTTTAAATGTCTGTCAGTATTGTGTGAGGGTGGGTTGTCTATAACCGTAAGTAGTCATGGCAGACAACAGAACGTAGATCAGACAGATCAGGGTCAGCAAGAGGTGCTGACAAAAAACGGGATTAAACTGGAGCCCTTGAGGATTTGTGACGATGCAGTACCAGGACCACCATCTTTCTCGCAAGCACAAAATAATGTTCTGAATCTGAGACAAATTCAATGGCAGCGTTATTCATAGTGCTAACGCTAACATAACGCACAATGTTAAAGGGAGACTTGCTTAAATTTAACATTACCGCCTACAGAGGCCTTGGAGCAGCCGAGTCGGGCAGCCAGTAATGTGGTGTATGTAGGGTACCTCAGTAGTGCCCGGGCCGGGACTCAAACCTGCGACCTGCAGGTCCAAAAGGCAGTGTCCTAACCACTAGGCCACCACTGCCCACTACACTGTGGTTGAGAAACTAGAGTTCTGTGATTTGATTAAGGAATTTGATGCGAAGAAATGCAGAAAACTACAATTTTCAAAGCATCGATCTTTGCTAATATACAGTCATTTTAAGTGATTTGTTGTGACTGCTCTTGTACAGTTTTACTGCTCATTGCTTTGAAAGCTTATGTAACGATGGTCTGGTCATTTGATCGTTTTCAGTGCCGGCCTCACAGCACTGAAATTGTGTGTAATGTGCCTTTCATACGGCTTTTAAAAGATTTTTGCAATGTTGTCTGTTGGCTTGGTATTATACTGTCTTTTCACTGCATCTTCCATTATAATTTCATTCTCAACATATATGTGTAATGAAAAACAAATACTGTTTATTAGGCATTTGTCTCAGGTCCACTTGTAGTACAGCAATGGCTAGTTAAAGATTGAAGCTTTTGATAGAGCAGAGACTTTGTCTCTTATAAGCTAACCGATTGTGTACTAGTCATTAACTTAACTCTGGAATCTGAGTCATGATACTTGATGTGTAAAATCTCGCAACATTTTGTGTACTCAAAATATTTTTGTGTAAGTAGGGCCCCAAAAATGCATTAGCCTAAGGGCTCCCAACCCCTTGTTAATAATGCTCTAACTGAATGACATTTTCAATTTTTCAAACAATAACAGTGAATCGTACATTTGTTTATACACATACAGAAAACATGGTAGTGCACAGAAAGTTTTAAATTCACATGCTAATACACTACTATGTCAAGTGTGGACATGCCTGCACACAACTCAGAGGTAGGATTCAAAGGGAACAAAGTCATACATAATGCTAGAAAGACATGAGGTCAGGTTAAAATTAAATCTACACAAATGTTCCCCTTAGCCCAAATGGGCAAAACAGACAAGACCTGTTTGGTGTTCAAAGTTTGCTTCTTTAGCTTTGCACTGAAGCCATGAAGCTAATGTAGCTTACAAATCATGGATGCATACACCAGAAATATCAACCTTAAATTCTCACTTACTCACTTGGATTGCTTAGCCAATGTATTAGATGTCTTCAGCAGTGCTGCAGACTGTAGCAGTGTTTATGCATTTCCTCAGGTGAATGAGGTCCAGAGCCGCATTAAGGACTGCACTAAGAAGATGATGGCAGTGGTGTCTGAGATGGCCATGCGGCAAGCACAGGCTCTGTGTCTGCAGCAGGAGATGCGTGACAGAGAGTTGCAGCTGGACTTGTGTCAAAGGAGGTTAGAGCAGGGGCTACCACCATCAGACAGCATCGAGCAAGAGTGGCAACGCTATCTCCAAGAACAGAACCGCCGCCAAGCAGACACAGAAGAGAAAGCACGGGTGAACTTCACAATCCACACACATATATACCATCCACATGCATATTTATTATTTGCAGTTTACGCTTATTTTCCAATGAGCAGATGAGCGGATTTTTTAAATAAATTAGCCTATAAAAGATTTACCAAGTTTGAGGGAACAGTATCACAAATATCTGTGACAGTACGACCTTTAGAATTATGCTATGGACCAGTTTTTCCAGTCCCGGAGGAACTAGTAAACTGTGCTGCAAATTTTAGTGTTGTAGACGTACCCCTTTTTAGCTAAGAAAGGAGTTGAGTAGTTGATCAGTTGGATTAGGTGTGTTGGGGAGCAGGAACAACATTAACATGCACAGAGCAGGCACCCTCCGCGAACTGAGTTGGAAACTCCTATAAGGGGAGCATGTTACCGTTCGCACCAGCAAGGAAGGGAGGAGTGCTTCACAAGACTGAATGAGTTTTGGCCTTACGTCGGAAGCTACTGTAAATGGATGTTGCCGGAAAGCGGATGGGTAAGCCGCCTCCCGCCGACGCCAGATGCATGGTAGTTGCTAGTGTGCACGATTAGCTAATTTCGCAAGGTGTTAGCATTGGGCAAAGAGGGCCTGCTCTTTGCCCCCGAAATACTAAAGTTGAAAGCCCATCAGACACCCAAACGAGCAACGCTCGAGGCCTGTCTGCTAAGGACACAAAAAAGGAGAGAGAGGGAGACCCACGGGATAAACACTGGGGAAAAAGTGCACATTACTGGAGAGTCCGTTGTGGCCAAAACAAACATGCCAGCCACACACCACTCTTTTTTTTGTTTTTTTTTAAGCTTTGCATCATTCATTATTTAAAAAATGTACATTTTAAACTCTTGCAATAAACTTAATGGGTAGTGTATGTAAACATGGTCAATGCTATTACATATGTCTGTAGAACCACAGTGCGCTTCTCAGTACCTACCTGCCTTCATATTACATATTACGTTTTTAACAATAAATGATCAGGATAAGCAAGGCTGGGAATACCTGGAGACCAGAACCTCTAAAATTCTTATCACTGATTACAAAGAACTGAGGAAGTTTTGTTATCATTTTTAATAAAACTGATGTGTGTATATGTTTATATTAAGATCACTGAGGAGGAAGAAAGGCATCAGCTTCCAAATGGAGTGTACACCACAGCAGAAGCCCGGCCCAATGCTTACATCCCAAGTGAAGACCCCCTTCCTTTACCCAAGCCATATGGAGCCCTGGCCCCCTTTAAACCCAGCGAGCCCGGAACCAACATGCGGCACATTCGCAAGCCTCAACCCAAGCCCATAGAGATTTAGACATACAGACTTTTAGCATTGGCACAAGAAAATAAAAGTAAATATCTGTTCCAATAGTGAAACGTCCTTTTCCTCAGAACAGCTTTTACTGGCTAACAGGAATAAACATCCATTTCATGTGCTTTTGATTAGCTCATGCTGACTGGCTGAAGCTGGCTTTCATTGTCCTTAAACTGTAACTGAAAGTTCATGCAGGGAATTCAGAGTTACTCTAAACCTGCTTGGTCTGGAGGCCTGGAGGGGTGAGACATTCTGCATGCTCTTCAGAGCCAGACACAAAGGGGAAAATAATCAAAAACTCTCACTTTAGTGGGTTTTGATGAATTGCATAGGTATTGCTTGGTATGAATTTGCCTGGTTATAATCTTAACATATCAGTGCCTTAAATCTAAATAGAATGTAAAAATAAATCAGTTCTTTAAGAACTGTAATGTATTCCCTATCCATCACTATTATAGCAATAGTGGTTTAGCCTCTTTCTGCCAGCTGTTTCTACTTGTTTTGTTGAGTAACCAAGCCCATTATGCCTCTTGCAGGAGATGGACAGTGGGTGCAATACAGGAAATCCTATTGAATAAAAGACTGAGAGAAGAGCTGGGTGGGGAACTGGGCACTGAGTACAGTCATGGGTTACAACAATCCCTCATTCAGCTTAGTCAATAATTAAGTAGAAATGTAAATAGTGGAATGACATTTTACAGTACATCTTAGCCTATTGCAGGAAATGGACAAACAAGGTGTTTCATTGATAACAGACAAATCAAGCTTGCATTTACATTGTTGTATACCTAGACGTGTAAACATTTGACATCTTGTAAAGAAAATCCCTTTTGACAGTCGTACATGGTACAATCAAAAGTGTTCAATTGTATAAAAAAACTGAAATCAAATGCACCTGTATACATTTCCTGTTCAAAGTGATCATATGTCTGTTGGTACATTTGGATTACAGATGAGGCCTCTGCCATGTGATGGCCTTTACAGAAAAGACTGGCAGCCTGCTGCAACATGTGTATTTAACACAGCAGGATATTACTCATTGTTTTTAGTGTGATGCAGCTCTGAGTCTCAGTTGCGCCACATAGGATTTACTAGTGTCCCATCATTTATTTTGGTGTGGCCACCTCATACGTTCTTTTTCCTTCTTTTTGACTGTTGTTACTTGTCCTCCAAGCCCAGCTTGATCAGAGTCTGCTTCAGTGCTGTTTCTTCTACAAACCTGGCATCCACATTTTCCTGTTCCTCAAAGGGGTTTGAAGCTACAAAACAAAATATACACAAAAGCATTTCATCCATGCTGGTCAGTCTGCACTTTATAAAAGATACATGTCTTGCACCGAGTACCTTGCTCTTCCATGTTTGAGAGGATGCTGGCGAGGTAGGTTAGTGGCAGGAACTCCGGCCTGAAGCATGTCTTATCACTGTCCAAATGCACTGAGCCCTAGGAAACACATCACATTCTGAACTTTAAATGTGAAAAGCACCCAAGCATTGCTAAAGTCTGGTGACATTTCACATTGCTAGAGTTCAAAGAGTTACCGTTTCGAATAAAGTTATGTTAAATCTTCAGATGGGAACACATTTAAGGAAAATAGCAAAATTAGAAGAAAGTTGTGGTCAAACATGCATCTTTTGTAACCATGATGCTTGTGTGTTGTTCTGTGACTGTGACAACTGTGACTGATAAACAGGATGTGATGAGACTATGTCAGCAATAGCAGTCTGTCCACAACTACACATTGTAGAGCAGCAGTGGATAAATCATTCATTACAAAGACAAATGACCAATAGAGTTTTTTAGACCAATCTTGATCTACAGACATGACCCCTATACTTAATGGGTCCGATGGCTCTGTTATGCTGCGGGGCTCATTTTGCTGGTATGGTTTTAATCCCCTTGTCTCCTTAGAGGGAAGAATCAATACAAATTATTCTGACCAAACTTTATCATAGATCATGCTACCTCAGTGTAGGGTGACCAGCACTGAACATTGCTTTTCATTTTGGTGTTCTTGTTAACAGGTCAGAGTGTTTACAGCAGCTGTATGACCAGTGCAGCACAGCAGTTATGAAAACTTTTTATTACAATGAAACAAGCTATAATTTTAAATCATTAAAATTAAAAACCAAATAAAAATTTAAAAATAGCAAATATGCAATTTTGGCCACTATTTAATGAAATACTTGTTTTGTGCTCCACACACATTTCATGTAGGTTTTTCAGGTTTGAAACAATTGCTCAACCAAAAGTCAGAGAGCTGACTAGAGATTTGACTATTTATCCTTTAAAAAAAAGCTTGTCGCACTGCTCCACAGCGCAAACACTGTGTGAGTGATCAACACGTGTTGGCCACAGCAGTTACGCAGAGGTAGCATGTGTGAAACAGCCCTTATGATGATACTTTTATCCTGATAGGAGTGGTCCCTTACAGGATTACAATGTCCTCGACCACAGGATTAGTCACTGAGTTTTACATTTTACGAGTATGAAAATGGAGCCCAGCAGCTCAGCATTTTTATGCAAGCCACAGAGCATGTTAACTGCTTAACAGTGTCATCCAGTACACTTGTCTAACCATCTGCACTTGTTATTTTCTCTACTTATTAATACAGGTTTTTGAAGTGTTATATTCACAATTTGGATGACAATATATTTTAATAACAATCTATTTCATTTATGTGTTATTGTAATCAAATAAGCTCTGGATTGCTAGTGAAGATATGCAGTATACACACTGTCTGTTCTGTTTGGATCAGTATGTTTACCAGTGATTAGCCATAAAATTAACATAACTGACAGATGAAGTGAATTACATTGACTATGTAGTTATTTCAGTGGCACCTGTCAGGGGGTGGGATATATTAGACAGAAAGTGAACAGTAATTTCTTGAAGTTAATGTGCTGGAAAAATAGGCAAACATGCAGATCTGAGCCACTTTGACGGGGCCTGATGACTAGACAACAAAGGCAGAGCATCTCCAAAACGCCAGATCTTGTGGAGTGTTCCAGGTATGCAGTAGGTAGTACAAAATGTGATCCAGGGAGAGATAATTGGTGAATCACCAACAGGGACATGGGCACCCAAGGGTCACTGATGCATGTGGGGAGTGAAGGCTAGCCCATCTGGTCTGATCCCAATGAAGAGCTACTGTTGCACAAAAAGTGAATGCTGACTTTGATAGAAAGGTGTCGGAACACACAGTGCAGCACAGCCAGAGATGTTTCAGCAGCATGAGGGAGACCTACTCAATATTAGGCAGGTGGTGGTAATGGTATAGCTGATCTGTATATGTTCCTCATTTATATAGCAATCCTGTTAACTGTAACCATTTTTCTGTATGGTATAGTAGTGTTCTCTCATTCAACCATGTGATGGTCAAATCAACAGCCTGGCTCTGGAACTTATTGGGACTGAATGTTGTTTTCTGAAGAAATCTCCTGACTTACCCTGGTTTTGGTGTATTTCTCCAGTCGAGTTCTCACATACTCTCTGGAGATGCAGGCTGAGCTGATAGGATGATCCCATAGTTGACACACTTTCTGTTCCATGCACTGAAATCAAAATCAGCACAAACCTGGTCAGTCTGTCATATCTTGTAACTATTTTTAAAATCACAGGCCATTCAATCAGCCATTATTACCTGGAGATTAACTTTTTGTATAATACTTGCTATATAGGTGCAATTCATAATTTATTAAGAAACTTGATACAAATGCACATTATGTTAAGGCTAAGTTACACAGCCACCCTGGCTAAGATTCACAACTCACAAAACTAGCAAGCATTTCACATTCCACACTTTTCTAAAGCAAAAGCAAAAGTGAAGAGAGCAGCATTGTTGGACTGAACAGTGATTTCCAGAAGAGTTACATGTTGCAAATTACACACATTCACTTCTCACACACACAAATTATTGACATCTGCAAAAGCAGAGTGTTGGCACATGGGAGTTGAAAATAAAAATGAGCCTGTTTTCATTAAGACCCTAATTGGATTGGTGCTGTCAAATATGAGCCCACAGACATTACCTCAGGAAGTCTTTTCAGGACACTGAACTTCAGTTCTTCACTTTCATCACTGTTATCTAGATCTTCCAAGAAGAATGAAGGGATGGTTGGAGAGTAAAAGACATAAGCACAGTTTTTTCTGTTTGACAAAATTACAGAGGAGACCAGAATGGGTTTCTCGACAAAGGTAATAATCAAAGTTCTATTCCTGGGTACAAAGTGTGTTTTTTCAATCTCTTATGGCTAAATAGAAAATGGCTATTGTTCCACAAAAATTTTGCTTCTGTAAACAGAACAAAGATATTTTGAAATGTAACTGTAATCTGTGTTCTCAATTCTCTTTAAATGCTAAGTAGTCTTCTAGAATTTTCTGGAACTGTAAGAAACTTCAAGAAAGTTCTCTAGAAATGTCCAGAATCTTTTAGAACGTTCTGGGAGAGTCAAGAAAAGATAAGAATTCACCTGTTTTGCCACCATGAATAAGAAACATTTGTGAGCTATGGTGATAAAATCGAAGTTTGTGATGAATATAGCCATTTTTACATAGACTTTCAACATAAGCAGTTGAACTATAACACTTAGAAGCCAGAAACAAAAATCAGGTAATGTTGTGCGGTCTTCTGTTGGATTTAGACTTTAGCAATCCAGCTCTTAATTTTCCAGTGTTTGCCTTAAGGGGCTTCTGGTTTTGTCCTGGTGCCATAAATTATACAGGTTAAAATGAATTTCTAACCTAATAATACCCTGACTGAAAGGGACAGTTCATGCTCTCAGTGACTCAGTAATGTATCATTCATCCATGCCCGTGATTCAGTCAGTGTTTGAGTATTCCACTAAAAATATTATAAATAGTAAAATCGGTACTGTTTAAATGCATCAGGGTATAGGTTGAATATGTTTTTTGGTCTCAAACATAATCTACACTATGCTACATAAATGTTCTGTGCTCCACTAACACACTTCTATGATTTAACCTGTCAGATCCACCATGCAGTAGAAGACACACCAGAACAGCATCATGTTTCTAAAGTCAGCATGAAACCTTTCTAATCTTTTCTTTCTTGTGTAAGTGTGTAGACTGTAAAAGATTTGGTTTAATTTGAAATATGAAACCTACATTTATTTAATTAATACACGATTTTTAAAGCGCTGTGAGGGAATACCTGTCATAAGGCGTGAGACAAAGGGCTCTGTGAGTTGGAGAAGGCCATGATCCACATACTGCAGGAATGTGTGGCGAGGCAGACAGCGTACACCCAGCACAGTCAGAAGTGTAGAATAACCTGCATATGGGCACACAAGATCAGAACCCAGTGCTTACTGATCTAGATTTATTAGGTATAGTTCTGCCAACGGGTATTATCTTTAGTGAATTTAAGGAGAAACAGATAACGACATCAAAATACAAACTCTAAACGTGTCAGGTGTGACATTCAGAGGAAAATGCATCGTGATTTTCACAGGTGTCTTTGAAGCATATTATAAAATTCATCAAATGTGTTGATAAAATTTTGAGAAGATTAGGCAGGAGGTTCTTTTTACCTGGTGGGAGAGGCAGACAGAGACCTTCAGTAGCTTCCAGAATGCGACACATCACATGAAACATTGCCCAGTCCTCTGAGCTGCCCTGGTGTTTACTAGAGAGTGCAAACACACATTGTAAAGGTTATTGAATCTGAATACAAATGAAACACTTCAATTGAAATCATTGAAAGGATTCATGCTCTCATGGCTTCAGTACTCACATGCAGAGCACAGAAGGTCCCAGCTTCAGCTTTAGCCACACTGACTCCAGCATGTGTCTGACCAGTTCCAGCTGCACACAGTACAGGCAGATTCATTACAGACAGAGCATCAGGAAAACACTTCAAAATCCAAAGCTGGGACATTTTGAAAATTCCATAAAAGCAAGATTTCATGATTCGTTCATTCTCATTTAACTGACAAAAGCACCAAAATATTTCCAATGTTTTCACTGACCAACCTAAATATATATTGTAAATATAAATACATTTTGAAATTGGTGCTTTTTGCACATTCAAAAAAAGTTAGGACAGAGGCATGTTTACATCAGTAGTGTTACATCACTTTTTAATTTTTTGGGAGGTGAAGATGCTAATTGTTGCAGTTTTGCTAGTGAATTTTTGTTGTCTGTGAAAGTAAGGTAGAGATGGAAATGTACAAGTCATTAGATTAGAAGGAGGAGGCACATTGGACAAGACTGGTTTAGAAGTAAAAAAATATCTGTGTGGAATACATTTTCTCTCTTTATATTTTTGGAAAAGAAACAGCAAATACTCAGTAAGATCTGTCATTTAAAGGTA
>JBBPDA010000126.1:18385588-18396303 GCA_037974385.1 Arnoldichthys spilopterus
TTTTGTTTTGTTGGTGTGTGTGTGTGTGTGGTGTGTGGTGGTGTGTGTGGTGTGTGTGTGTGTGTGTGTGTGTGGATTATTATTTATCTGTACATATTGTGAACGCCGTCAGTGCTGAAAGAAGACTGATCAGTTTTTTTACAGAGAGAACATCATTACGTCCTCTTTAATTGGATGTTAGTGCTGAGTGGTGTGTTATGTTGATTAGTCATTCCTGGTTTTTGATAGCAGTGTTTAAAATGTGACCCTGGTTGGTGACCGTAAAACCCAGAAAATTGGTGCATAGCGAGTATTAGGAAAATGAGTTCTGTTATGAAAAGTACAAATTTATTTTTGGCATAGTGCCCACCCTTAGTACGATGCTGATGATAAATGGGGGCTGCTAATCCACATTCCCTCTCTTTCTTATAGTGTCGCTTGGCATCTTTGCAGTCACCTCTGAGGCCTGACTGTTCGGGGTAATTCTGTGGTTGATGCCTGTTTTTACAAAAGAGAGAGAATTTGAGTTGATTATTATGTATTAATTCTTTATTTTAAACTCCAGTAGTTTGTTCAGTACGGTTTGTCATTGACATTGTCAGCAGTGAAATCACGGTCAGTTCTGAATGATCTTATTTCACTTTTAAAATAACATGCAGCTTTTAATGTGCATTATCAACACCGTTTTAAACCCAGATCTGTTGATAGAAACTGTTAATGTTTAATTTGTCATTTTTTAAAAACTTTTACATAGTTTTGACACTGCTCAAGATCATCTCAGTATTGTATTGTATGTAAAACCGCGTTCTGAGGCCTCAAGTGAATATTTACCTAGTCTAATCAGCAAGTCCTGCACTTGGATGCAGTATGGAATTTCACGTGAAGCTCTGCTGTGAAGACGTTTGCCATGTATTTGTTCCAACAAATGTATTTTTAAGCTTCAAGCGATGTACAGTTACGCGTCTGTTGGAAGTGATGCTCATTGAGGCCTGTGGACTTCGTTCCTCCTGGGACGGCGTGTGCTCATATGGCCTGTGATGTGGTCAGCTTAGCTGTAAGGGCGTTGCTGCACTCTGTCTCGGAGGAGTCCCGAGGGGGTCTGGGAGGGACGTGGAGTGGATTTTGATTGGAGCAGAGCTATATGAAGGACCAATAGGAATGGCGCTCGGTTCAGCTGCGTCGCACCAGTTATTGTTCTGCCCCAGTGCTGACAGAAACGGAAACATTACACCTCGCTCCCTCTCTTTCTCGAACACACACACACACACACACACACACACACACACACACACACACACACACACACACACACACTTATGCACTACCAGCTCCCACACACAAACCAGCACCACAACTTCCTGTTGATACGTGGGCAGCTTGGGGGATGGTGGGGGGTAGGTGGGGGTGTGGGGAGGAGACATCACTTTAGCAGGTTTCTGCGCTCAGGCCTGGAGGACTTACACTTGCTCAAATACAGTTCAAAGCACATGAGCAGGAGAAAGGAGTCTGTTACCGAGCTCTACAGCACTGTGTCTCTTAGTGTAGACTTTGTAATTAGTTATTCATCATAAGATTCAATATGTGATAAATATTACTAAACGAACATTCACATTCTATAGTTATGAGAGGGAGGAACTTCAGTGTGGGCCCACGTACAGGTCCTTAGAATTGGAAGGACTAAAAAGCCTTAGTGTTCACCTCTTCCTGCGCACCGTGTCTGGGCCACGACAGGCCGGGGGAGAGACTCTTGCAGGTTCCTTCTTTATTTCCTCTTGAGAAATGCCTCCTGCTCTGGACGTGTCTTCATTGTGCGAGAGAATTTACGTAACGGCGGAAGAGCAGACTATTAAAGCACATCCTTCACAGCCAGTGATTGAGGGAAGGGGAGACAGACAATAGGCACGTCCTCCTGAAGTGATCCGTGCACTCGACAACAATGTATTCTGTGTATTTTTTTTAATGCATATATATATTTTAGGCATATTTCAGCATTGTTACAACGGACCTCTTCACCTGCATGGGCCTGTGTGTCAGTTCGTCACTCTTTAAACTGCATCATAGGGGAAGGTGATGTAGTTAAAATGTCACAGTACTTAAAGATACGTTCTCAATACACCATATAAACGAATCAGCCATAACATTAACACCACCTGCCTAATATTGGGTAGGTCCCGATCATGCTGCTGAAACCCCTCTGACTGTGGGGCACTGTGTGTTCTGACACCTTTCCATCAGAGTCAGCGTTCACCTTTTGAGCAGACAGTCACCTGTCTTGGATCATTTTGGTAGGTACTAACTACTACATACCTGGGACACTCCACAAGACCTGCCGTTTGGAAGATGCTCTGACTCAGTCATCTAGCCTTCACAATAAGACCTTTGTCAGAGTGTCTCAGGTGCTTCGCCATTGCGTGACGTTCTATTGTATTGAAATAACAAGACCGTTAATCTTATTCACTTTACATGTCATTGGTCATAATAATATGCCTCATCTGTGCAAAATTCCAGTTTTTGTTTTGATAACGTAATTATTTTACGTACAGCACTACTTCTTGTTAAACCAAATATACTCTATTTCTACATACAGTCCTGATATGATATATTTTGTTAGATTTTTTTTAACCCTCTAGAATTCATCAGAATCTTAATTTTCAGAGGGAATTACTATAACTATCACTATATTAAACAAAAATGCCAATAAAAACAGAAAAGTGGCAACGACATAACAGTTGATGTGATATTAGGCTATAAATATCATGTCATTCCCAAGTGAATGTTAGCTAAAGGCTAATCACAGCCAAACTTCCAACAAATTTTACAACTCGCCCTTTAAGTTTGAAAGAATGAGGCAAGAAAAATTGGTGAAATATGTTAAAATGGTAAACACTGTTGAAGCAAAGAGAAATAGTTCCATATTCAGGAGGGACCGCACTGATGTGGGATTTGTAGGCTGATGTTTTGATGTTTTTCTGTGTACACATCTGCTGACGCAAACAAAACATGTTGATGCCGATATTGCAGAAACTGCATCTATTACACCTACATAGATTAGGAAAATTTCTTCCATATAACATTAATTTCTATAAGCATAACATTAAAGTAAAATGAGAATGTTGAGAGTATTTTAGCTCAGTATTCCAGCATCAACTAAACATTCTGCTCTTTCCAAGCAGTGACGAATGATTAAATATATCAGTTTGCAATATCAGTCAAATCTAAACATCTGTCTGATGGTGGTACTCTTATGTTTTTGTTCTAGCAAATATCTGCTGATACTGATATAATGAAACTGTGCTTTACTTTTGGCTCCTTGATACTAAAGTGACAGAAGTTCTAAATGACAAAGTCATGAAAAAATAGCAATGAAAAGCTTATTGATGCACAGATGTGGGTTTTTTAAGCTGAAGTCGATATGTCCTGAGTACAATATTGAGTCAACTCTGATATAGTATAATATATAAAATAATATATATCCCACTGTTACTACACAACTTTTATATACTAGCTTTATAATAGCTACTAATAATGTGTCTTAAGAGTAATATGATAACTAGTCAAAAGATGTATAGTGTAAGAATAATTTGCCGAACGCATGTTTTATTGAGCTATAATAACTGTTTTAATAAATGTTGCTGATGCTGTAGCATTTTCTTTCGTTTTTATTTTTTTAATATTTTTTGAACCAGGACTCTTTAAAACATTTTTACAAAGTGGGAAACTTTTTGTTTATTACATTATCATTACTCGAAGAATAAGCCTGTATTTTATTGGATGGTTTAGTGAAGAAAATGGACATAAAGGCAAAGTAATATGCTGTTCACGCTCAAATAGTTCCACTCTCATTATGATAGAGGTTAGTTTTGTGTCTGAGGGTATAAATAACTAAGTTGGTATCAGATACATCTTGTAGCATGACATAGTGGAAATGCATGGGCTTTTACTTTCACAGATGGATAAAGAGAAAGCCAGCAGTACGCACTGCCCGATTTGGGAAGTGGTTATGGTCATTTCTCTTGGGTAATTTCACATTTGGGTTGAACTTTCCAGCTAAGTGAGAAGTCCAGTTTTGTGAAATAGTTGCATGGAGAGTACTGCCTAGGTTTACTTTGTTGAACGTTTACATTGCACATGGCCCAGCAGCATGCGAGAGGAAATGAAGGCGTGGGCAGTTATGAATGTAGATGTTCATGATCCATGTTTAACATTTGTCTGTAAGATTGCTTTGGGTTTACACTGATTGTGTCCTTTATTGATTCAAAAATGTACTCTACCATGGAAATTCAGGTTACTAATGTCTGATCTAATCGCCTTTACTAAATTGACACTGGGTGAATGGAAGTAATGGGTTTTTGTATTGTAAAAAGGTCCAAAAAAAAATCCACAAGGGAAGTTACAGTAGGGTGGCCACAGGACATCTGTGGCAATATCTTCGCCGCCTCCTAATTCAGCCGTCGAAAATGCGCATTGTTTGTTTCCCTTGGCGCTGTGAAGAAGTGTTTGTAGCGTGTGTGTATCTGAGTGTGTTTTCTTGGTTCCGACCCCCTTGGTCTTGTGCTGCACACAGTCGCTGTGCTGATGAAAATTTAATTCACATGAGACCAGAATAGCTGTAACATAATTACTGTATGCCTGAGAGGGTGCTGTTTTCCAGCAAGCACTCAGGCTAGAAGAACACACTTTCTCAACACCCCGCCCTTCCCTTCCCAACACCCCCTCCAACCAAGTGTTCTCTCTTCCTCTACCCCCACAGGCCAGAATAATTAACACCGAGCATTGATTAGTGCCCTTATTTAAGCTATTAGGCTACTAAACTCAGTGTCCGTATATTGGCAGCCAAGCAGCATACTGATGTGAAATGTTGCCATGATGCCAGGTCATGGACAACACAGTTTTTCTCATTGTTTGTTGTACATTAAAAAAATGTAAAGTTTTAAAAGAAATAATTCAGTCTGTGGTTCATACAGTTCACATAAGCTACAGAATCAGCCTCAGGTTTTTGTGATGCCACACACACCATCATTTTTGCATGTATTCCCCTATTCAGCCTACAGCACTTTCACTCCACACTCATGCCGACGTTCTAATTGTTTGGGCTGCTTTTTGAACGAGGCAACCAATGAGAACAGAGAATCCTGTTGTGATTGGTAGTGTAAATGTCTTTAGCAGACTTGAAGAAAAAAAAAATCTGTTCGATGCAAAACCATGTAGAAGTTGTAGAGAATCTTAACGCAAAATTGGAGGAGGTAGTTCGAACCGAGACATTTCTGATAAGCTTGCCATGTTCAAACACTGTACGCCAAGTTAGACTTTTTCTAGAAAGTCTTGAGCAAAGTCTCCTTTGAAACAATGGCTGGTCGGCAGTGATGCCTCTTTCCTGTCTTTCATCTAGCAGAAAAAGTGTGGCACATTGTTCAGTGTTTAAGCCGCCGCACGTTTGGTTCTCTAACAGAAGAGACCGAGCTTTCGCACAGGCCCTCGGAAACCAGCCCGCCCACGCCATTTTTCTCAGAGAGGAAAGCGAGACAGAGAGGGAATGAATTTTAGAGAGACAAAGAGGGTGTAAGAATGAGCGAGACAAACCCAGTTTGGTGAGAAGTAGGTGTACATTCCCATCTGAAAGTCTGTGATTTGATGATGGCACTGTGTTGCACTGTTTAAGTCACTATTCAGAAATACTAAACGTTTCATTCTGTTTTCACTGTGTGCGCTGTTGTCATGAAAATGTGGTTTATTGTTCAGGGATCTGCTTGAGCTTCTGCTTTTGCTTCATCAGTGGTAAATATGCTTATTAAAGGCTTAAAATAAGCCGCGTTAATGCATCTTGTTTTCTTATTTTTGAAACCAGGGGCATTTGTTTAGCACAGGTTGATTATTTTTCTGTTCAAACGCACTTCGAAGTTAGCAGATCTAGTGGCTGTGTTAAAGCAGGAACTCGCCAAACTGAGGGACTTGAGGCCTCCAGGACTAGAACTGGTCACCACTCTTCTCGGTCATTACTTAAAACAAATTCCCATTGCAGACAATTGTGTGATTTGAGGACCTGATTTGGAGCTTGAGAGAGCGGCTTTCGTATTTGACCAGGTGCAGATGGAGAGAAAACTCCAGCAAGACATCTCCCTGTTGGTTGGGAATACTGAACACAAAAGTCTCCTTAAAGCTAGAAGCAGGAAATTGTTCCTTGTTGGTTGCATGTTACATAGACTTTGTTGGAAATATGACATGTCATCTGCTCAGAAGATTAGGGAAGTTTCTCGGGAGGACATATTGAGACGTTACTGGCCTTTCTGTGCACACGGAGGCTAAAATGTCTGACCGTGCCAGTGTTGGAAGTAACTTTGGCTCTGTGTATTCCTGTAAGGCTTAGTTCGTGTGTGTCAGATTGGGGTTTGTGTGCATCAGGGGCATTTGTCTAGAGGTCCTTGGAGGGCAGTTTCTTCTCAATCACCCTCTGAAATGCCGGAAGCACTGTGATGTTCTTCGTATATCTCCACCTATAAATTTCTGCTGTTAAGCATTGTTCCACTAAAGCTTCCCACATACAAATAAAATGAGAGTGCAGGAAATGCAGACTTCCATTAATGCTGTTTTTTATGCCCTTGTTATACTCCTGCTATAATGCTTTTATAATCTCTCTCTCCCTCCCTCTCTCCCTCTCTCCATTCTCAGAGATTACGAAGATTATCAACCAAATACAGAACAGAGAAAATCTACCCTACTAACATTGGAGAGAAGGAAGAAAATGTGAAAAAGAACAGATATAAAGATATACTGCCATGTAAGTACTTCACAGTGCATCAAATCTTTAAGACCAGAATGTTGGTTATTGTTAGTCATCCTAAGTTTGTTTTGCCTTTGCAAGACATGTTTGGAGTCCAAATTTAGCTTCTTTTTAGAACTGGAGCTGTGACACTAACATTGCTAACAAACATTAGACGTCAGTAGTAGATGTGGGCAAAATATTGAAATGGGGAATATATTGTATTATTACCTCTTGTGATACATTATTGATGCACTGGTGCCAAGTATCAATAATTGTACTAAAAAATCAAGGTGCTATAAATGGACCCCCCCCACCACCACCACCACCACCACCACCACCACCAGAGTCATTGTCTCTTTAGTAACAAATGAATGAGGAGAAAGTTAATATTAAAAAAGAAAACTCAAAGGGGAAAGTGCTGAACAATGGGGGAAAAGCAAATTGGAGAGTCACAGTGATGGTTCAAATTGAAAGTCTGGGCCTGCTTCTGCTTTTACAACACTGATGGAACAAACCAAATCAGTAAAGATGACACAATCTGCAAGAACGGCCTCGTGAAAGCAACGTCCTCAGGAAACACAACAAACATGCGTACAGAGATGCTTGCAAGTCTGCGAGTCCTTTTTGTTTTATATTTCTGCATTATATATAACCTAAAACATCATTAGACTTTCCCGCAAGCCTCACAAGTACATAAAAATAATCCAGTTACGTAAATTAACAATAATATTATTCTTGGTTCCCAAAATTTCAAGCCCCACTGTGCCATCTCGTTCACCACCATAGTTGGTATTGGTAAGCACTAAAATGTCTCCAGTTTATAATAAGTTGATTATTCTTGTTAAACACTGAAATGTGTATTTGTTTTAATATTTGTTTTAAAATAGGTGAAGTGAAAGTGACTATTGTCATTGTGAACACACTCAAGCACCACAACGAAATGTATCCTCTGCATTTAACCCAACACACGTGCACATGTGGAGCAGTGGGGCAACAGCACCCGGGAGCAGTGTAGCGGGACGGTACCTTGCTCAAGGGTACCAGTACTGCCCAGGTCCGCAAGGCAGCATCCTAACCACTAGGCCGCCACTGCCCATCTAACATTGTACTACTAGAGAAAGAAATGTATTAATATTTTTATATTAATTTAGTCTTTATACATTTTCTTAATTTGTCTTAAACTTAATAGTGTAGATTTAGTTACACAGATTAAAACATTTTAATGAGGCATAGTATAGTTCCTTTAAACATTTTAACTCCAGAACTGATCCGCTATCTGTCCGTTTATGGCTATTTTACTTCGGAACAGTGGCACACATGGACATGGACGTGGACAAATTGTGTGTACTTGTGTCTGTGTTAATGAGGCACTAAACTCTACGCACTTTGTTGTACATCTCAAATCCTGTGAAAAACCTGCAGCAGATTGCAGATAATAAATACAAACCCCATTTCCAGAAAAGTTGGGACGTTTTGTAAAATGCAGTAAAGACAAAAATCTGCTGTTTGTAAATATTTTTTATTTAACTGACAGATTTACAAAGACAGATTGACTGATCAGATTGATTGTACTTTCTAAATAAACTAAAATGTTTGAGTTTCAATGGCTGCAACACACTCCGAGTTGGGCCAGAGGTAAAATAAGAGTGAACAATTATGGAATATTCTGCGTTGCTCTGATTTGAAACATTCTACAATAAGCAGGTGAGCTGGTAACAGGTGAGGGGGTCATTAAAGGATGCAAAAGGAGCACCCACCAAAGGCTCAGTCTCTAAGTAAAGATGAGTTGTGTCAAACTTGAAGAAAAAATTGTTAAAGAATTTTGCCCTTTTATCCACATTAAATAATATTGTAAAAAAGATTCAGGGAATGCAGAGAAATCTCAGTTGAATGTGTGTGACCTTCATGAAACTGTCATGCAACAATGATCAATATAGCCACATGGGCTTGGGAGGACTTCGGAAAAACCACGGTCACACAGTCAAACGCTGTTATGCAAAGACAAAGCCAGACTTCAGTTCTTTACAGTAACACAGCCAAATTCTCTGGACCCAAGCTCATGGACAGTGGAAGTGTGCTGTTCTGTCCTCAGCTGAGTCCACCTTTCTTGTTTTTGTGGAAAAATACACTTTAAAGTTGACAGTTTAGGCTGTTAACAGCAAAGTTGCTAAAGCTAACATCTGTCATGGTATGGTCTGGGTCATCAGTGCCCATGGCATAGGTGGGAAGGTTCCATTGATGTGCAAGCGTATTTTGGGATTTTAGAGAGACATGTTCAGCCAAGTGTCTTTTCCTGACAAGTCATTGGTTATATCCACAAGACAATGCCAGACCTTATTTTGCACATGCTACACCAGTGTGGCTTCAAAGACACGGAGTGTGTGCTTGACTGGCCTGCCAGCAGTCCTGATCTGTCTCTTTTGAAAGTTTATGGAGCTTCATGAAGATAAGAGAAGAGGAGAATTAAACACAGGCCACCATGGATGGTTAAACAGCTGGTGTCTTGAATCAAGCAAGAATGGACAAAAATTCCACTTGCAGAACAACAACAGTTAGTCTCCTCTGTTCCCAAAGGACTGAACAATGTAATTCAAAGGAAAGATCCTGTAACTGTGGTAAACAGGCCTCTGTCCCAACTTTAGTTTTATTTTCCAGTGTGTTGCAGGCGTCAAATTCTAAATTTGTTTCTATTTACAAAATATTTACGTTAAGTGAAATAAAAGTTCAGCCTAGTTAGCAAACACGTTCTTGTTTTTATTGCATTTTATGAAAATTTTACAAATTGGGTTTGTACATAGTCTCTGCTTTTTTTGCCTTTTTCTTCATCACTTGCGCAGATCTGTTGTATGTTCAGTCATTTGTAAAATGTGTTGAGCATCACAGAATTGCTGGATTGTGATAGTCTTGATCATGGGCAGTGTATCATTGATATTGTGAATTACTCCAAGATTCTGACCCCAAAAGCACTTTTAAAAATGTGTTTGTTATTTAAATTTTTTTTTATTTGTTGTTTGTTAGCTGTTAACTGGAAAAGCTACATTTGATTTCCAAACATTTACTTTAGTAAGTGCAAAATCCTGTAAATTAGATGTTTTTCACCAGCAAATGTTCAAAAACATATAGTTGCTAGTCCTGTGTTCCTGTGGTGAGCTGCTATAACGCATGTTTGGTTTTGGTTGAGCGTTGGATCGAAACCCATTGCGGTACTTTAAACCAGCTCAGATACTACTCCATCAGTGAGGCTGCAACTAGAGTAGAACAACTGACCTACATCATCAGCACCTACGATCAGTCTCCTAAAAGCAATTGATCCCAAACTACATTTGTGTGAAGAGGCCTATTGATGTCCAGTGTTGTGTAAGGTAGTAAAGATCTGAGTGGTGCGTTCACCTTTTCCACTCTCGCCCTCTGTCTCAGACTTGCTGAAAGTTTCAGTTTTATTGCAATGTATGAAACCTATCTCTCCCTTTACGTCTGTCCTAATATTGTGTGTATGCACTCTTATAGAATGTGTGTTTTTTACGTCTTGTCTTTCTGATCTTTCAGTTGACCACAGTCGAGTGAAAGTCACATTAAAAACATCCAATCAGGACACGGATTACATCAATGCAAACTTCATCAAGGTACATAGAATTTTTGTGGCTATTACTGTGTGTGTGTGTGTGTGTGTGTGTGTGTGTGTGTGTGTGTGTGTGTATGTGTGTGTGTGTATGTGTGTGTGTGTCAGCCTAATATGCAACATCATTGGTTCTTCATGTACGACTGTGCTGTGAAGCTCCAACGTCATCATCAAGTTTGCAGACGACACGACCATCCTGGGCCTCATCACGGACGATGATGAGACGCCTACAGAGCAGAGGTGAGGTCTCTGACCAGCTGGTGTCAGGCCAACAACCTCACTCTGAACGTCAGCAAAACCAAGGAGATGATCGTGGATTTCAGGAGGCAACAAAGGGGGAGACACATGCCCCTGCAC
>JBBPDA010000126.1:18421685-18440419 GCA_037974385.1 Arnoldichthys spilopterus
AGCTACCAACAGCGCCCGGGGAGCAGTGTGGTGGGACGGTACCTTGCTCAAGGGTACCTCAGTAGTGCCCGGGCTGGGACTCAAACCTGCGACCTTTAGGTCTCAAAGGCCTAACCACTAGACCGCCACTGCCCACAGTTGAGTAATGTACAGATCTTTCAATAATACTTAAGTGAAGTAATGGAGTACTTTAGCATTTTTCATGCATGACACATCCAGCCTATACATAAGAGAGGTTCTTTCTCACACTTTGCCTCAGCAGTTAGAACTGATTCATACTGTGCAGACCTGAAATATCAACACTGAAGCCAATGTTGAAGACAACAAGGGGAAAAATATCTCCCGCAGTAGGTGAAATGGTGAAGTAACTAGGATTGTTTTTTTTTGTTTTTTTTTTTTAAGTATTAAAATTGTCATATTTAATATTATAATATTGTAATCCAACAAGTTTGGGTCCAGATCTTGTGTCTTGATGCCCCAATTGCATTATGGTGCATCAGTGAAATAGTACTTTGTTACAAAGTCCTTCCTTCCTTCCTGGAAGCCCGTCAGTGTACATAATACAGTTTCGCTTTTTAGGAAACATTGCTACCCTGACACGCAAGAAGAAGAGCAAATATCTGTTTTGAAGTCTTCTGAGTGATCATTTGGGTGCTCCCTTGTGTGATATCCCCCCGCTGGTGTGCTTTACTTATTTCTACACTGCATGCGGAGTTAAAAGCACAGAGGGGATTTTAACACAAATGCTCCACAGGATGCATTTCATTTTTTTCGGGAGCATGGCTGTAGGGCTGTGTCGAGACAAACAAAATAATTAACGGAAAGGAAACCAGAGCAAGGTCGTGACTCATGCACCACTAATAAAAGCCACCGTACAGTTTATAGTGACTTTATTTCTCACTGTTTTACCTTTTGTCCTGCAAGGCCAGTTCCTGTTGCAAAATGGTTCTGTTATCAGAAACAGATGAGTGCAAGAATTCCCACACCATCAGATATTGCAGGCGTTGCATTTATCCTAGCTAATTCACTGAAGCATTTAGTACAGGCATTTAGTAAAAGTGGAAGGAGCTAGTGACTGCAGGAGGTCTTAAAAATTATATTTAAAAAAAAACATGTTCTAATCACTGAATTGTTGTAATCACATATGTAATAACATGCATAGCCTGCCCATGGATTCCATATGCATACTCATGAGAAGCGTTGTCAGTGGAAAGGGCTTCACTGGCTCAGTAACCTACCTGTTGCCTCAGCTGACACTAAGTGTTTGCTAGAGCTCATTCAATAAAACCGTGATTGCCAGAGGTGCCAGCAGGGTCCGGAGCCAACTGCCATCTTTGCTCCGCATGAGTGGCCTACTGAGGAGTGCTGGATTTGAGGGCTGGACTGAAGCCGAACTCAGCCAGTTCATCATCTATCCATGCTGAGGATCCATTCGAGGGGAGGCCTGACATTCCCTTGAAGTCAAAGCAAGAAGCTGACTGGCCCATGTGGAAATTGCACCTTCATGCTGGTGGGAAGCTTCCCTCGTTCCAAATTCGTCTACATTATAAGGCAAGGAGATCTGTTCATGAGGAAAAAGGTAACACAATGCAGGTGGTGTTAATGCTGTGGCTGGGTGTAAATAGCACATAAAGATATTCATATTTGCTTATAAATATATATAGAATTATATATATATAATTTTACTTTGTATTAATGTAATAACTGTAGTTTACTCCGATTATTATAAGTTTAAATATCTTTATGTGCTATTTACGCTATATATGTTTGTGTGTGAAACATGCTGAACATACTGAAATAGCCCAAATAGCATATATATGATACAAAAGGCCACATACTCAAACTTTTACACACGTAGGTCAAGCACAGGCATGTTTAAGTGCAGACAAGAATACCAACATATATTGATTATAAAATTGATTATGATTCGTATGTAATAATCCAATCACAAAAATAATTGTTTTAGCGTCGCCTTTACGGTCTTCCAGCGTGCCACTACTTTCCAGCCTTTCCCGCGTAATGGAGTAGCCGTACTGCGCCACAGCACTGCCTCACTGCTCCTCCCCCTCTGGGCTCACTAAGCGGAAGCTCCGCCCACGCGTAGGAGCTTGGTATGTCCATCGCGCGGAGGCCCCGCCTCATTCGCGCAGCGATCATACCGAGGCCCCGCCCCTCCCTGCCCCGCTCACAAACAGCAGCAGAGTCGGAGAGTAAATAGAGAAAAGCCCCAAGATGGCGGAGTCGCTGAGCTTCATTCACTTCGGCGCTGCGGCCAAAAGCCCGCTCCCCAAGCCCAAGGAACCCAAAGCCTCGTCCGAGAACCGACCGCAGTCCTCCCGGGACCATCATCCCCCGCCGTCCAAGAAAGTTCGCAACGACGAGAAGAGCCTTAAACCCAAGAAAGTGAACGGAGAAGGCGGAGGAGGGGGGGGAGGAGGCGGCGGCGCGGCGGACAAGCAGCAGCAGAGTTATGGCAGCCCTACAACATGGAGCTTCACTCCCGTCAAGACGAGCAGCCCTGCGGCGCCAGTCCAGCCTCCGCTGCACAAAGTGTTTAAGCAGAGTGCCTTCCTCGCCTCTCCGCCCAAAACCAAGAAGCTCAAGGAGAAGCGAGAGAAGGAGAAGGAGAAAGAAAAGGAGAAGAGGAAGCATAAACTGCCCTCGGAGAACAGCGTTAGCGGGCTCAGCAGTGCGGGCATGAAGAAGGAGAACGGGGAGGTGAAGTTGTTGCAGAAAGGTAACGGAAAACTTACATTTAAAACCGCTGTAGTTTCCCGTTTGGGGGCAGTTGACTAGTTATTAAAAAGTGACGTTTTTGAAAAGCAACATTTTGTTGAAGTTTGTGTGCTTTTCTTACCAACGCATTTCTCTCAGAAAGTGTGATGTGGTAAACATCCAGTAGCTAGCTTCCCGGGCTAGCTGGCTAGGTTAGCTGCTGAGCTAAAGCTAGCGGATAGTTTCCCTCGTTTCACGTAACGGAGAGCGAAGGCGTGGAGCCACAGGGAAAGTAGTTTGGGCTGTAAAGGTGCAAAATGTATATATGCTTTACCTCTTTAAGTAAAACAGATAAGATAAATAAAATCTAATCTAAAAGGATAAAACACAGGCAAATACAGCACGATATCACACACCTGAAAGTCCCATAATGAGCCTGACTTGTAACTACTAACCTGTATTACATGGCTAATAGTAACAGCCGGGTCAACATTATTACTTTGTGTACATTTTAGTTGCCGACTTCGAAAGTGACACATGCTGTAATGCATTTATTGCGGTCCCTCTGCCCAAAGTTGGTTAAGTATTTCCTCGGCTGAAGCTTACTTAGCTGCTCTGGTGTCCAAGAACTATTTTTGTTGCCCAGCCTTCTTCACTACATCGGAATGACCAACGTGGCTGCATGTGAATTTCCCATGTGAGATGGGTATTATGCTTGTAATCTGTCCTAGTCAGAATGCTGTTGATCTTTATAGCACATTTATTAAACTGTTGATGTAATCGGGTAACTACAATTAGACTGCAGTGTGAAACTGGCCGTTACACAGCAAGGTGTGTTTAATCCTTTTTTTCAGGATGGAATGAAATAATCACAAAGAAAAGAAACGAGAGGGAAAACTTCTGGATTTACAGACTGTCAAACTATTTTGTAGGCTTTGTGAGATGGGCTGACCCCTAACTGTGTTTGTGTCTAGAAGCACAGATTATCAGATGTTTTATGTGTTTGTTCACACTATTGTCTCATGACAGTATGTATGCTGTTCCTGCAAGTTCCATTGAGTGGACCAGTGATTCTGTATTGCTTGTTTTGTAGGGTGTCTGACCGTATGCAGCAGTGAGGAACTTGCATTGACCTCAGGCCTTGTCACACTTGAGAACTGTTTTGTAAATTATATCGTTTGGTGGGCTTGAGCCCATTGCATTTGTGAGATCAATTTGACATTCACTGTGAATGGCAGTGCAGTGACTATACTGGAATTTCAGCATGTGCAGTATTTATTATATATTACCTATTAACAGAAAGGCTGTATAGAGTAGAAGATGAGGTGTAAACTTGATATTTTCATTAAAAATAAAATGGGGAAAATAATTTTATGAAATAAACAAGTGATTTGACCGTATAAGGTGCAGGAGAAACCCCAGACTTATTATTATACGGCCAATACTGATCCAATATTTCTTCTTCAGTTTTAAATCGAATGCATCTAAATATTATCCATCAGACTCAAACACTACTGCCCTACAGGCAGAAATACAGAGATAATTAATTGGCATCACACAGTATGCCAGTGTCCTATGTCAAGCTGGATTTGTTACACGGTTCATTCAAATATTTTTTTTCTTCTCATATCTGATCCAGCAGTTTCTGCATGTAGCAGCCAAATGCTAATAATAGTAACAGATTGGGGCCTAATGGAAATATCAACTCCATTGACTGTGTCATGTGAAACTGTAGCCCACATCTTTGTCACTAGCAAGTTTGTTTGAAAAATGTTTTCCTTTTAGCTATGGAAGTTAGTAATGTAATATAATGACTGAAGATGTATTATATTTAATATGTGTGTAAAACCAGGATTTCCTTATGTGTTAAATGGAAATTGTTGATTTTTTATTTATTTATTTTTCAATCTAACAGAACAGGCAAACCTCTCCAGTACAGTGCCTGCAGATAAAGGTTATATATTTTAATCAAGGAATGGAATATACCACAAAGAAATTTGGATTTTATTCATATATTTAGCAAATTGTTCAGTAAATGTAATCTTCATCTGTTGCCCACTTTAGCAGAAATAACTTCTTGTAGGTGTATTGAGTTCTCCACTTGTCCTTGATACTGGCTTGCTGACTTTTTTGACTACTCTTCCAAGCAAAATACCTTCAATTGCGGGTGTGTTTAAGGGTTTTCTTAAAAGTGCTGTGCTTTTCAAATCCCCCACAATATTTTAGTGGGGTTTAAATCTGGGCTTTGACTAGGCCAATTCATAACACTGTTTTTTTGTAGAAAGATCCACAACCAGTTCAGCTTCAGCTTTGGACAGATGGCTTCACATAATCTTCATATCTTCTTTGATCTGATGCAGAATTCAAAGTTAAATCAGTGACAGAACGCAGCCTGGTCCAACCATAACATGAAATTTGTTTCTTGAAAAACCTAATATTTTTTTCCTGGCAGGAACTCATGCAGGTCAGATTTGTCCAGTCTCTTTTTGATTTTACAAGTACACTCTCTCACTCCAACAGTTGCAAGAGTTATGTGCTAATCCTGTGATAAAAGAAATTTTGCTTTTTATTTGCAACGGTCTGCTCTCCGGCTGAATTTGCTGGCGCTGGACAAACTGACAGTTGTTTGAAATCTATGACACTTGTAGATTAATTTCAGTGGAATGATTGTTTGTGACTTTTTAATTAATAGAGTTACAGCCATGTCTGGTTACGTTGATGCATGCAGCACAAATCGTAGGAGTATCAGCCACCAGTAGCACATGCTAATGTTTGGGCTACTGCAGCCATTCACACTCATACAGAAAAGAGGAAATGACAAAAACATTTTTTTAATAAAAACTCAAACAACCGCATTCCCAAAGAAGACACCTCGACAGACACAGCTGAAAGCTCAAAAGACAAGGACATTGATGAAAAGGGGGAACTGTGGAGATATTTTGGCTATTTAAAGTGCGACAAGATGCCGAGTAGTGTGCTCTGCAAATTGTGTCAAAAGCATGTTCCTACAAGGACTGGTAATCCCACTAATTTGCCATCTCAAGCAGTGCATAATGCCAGCTCTAGACCTAAGGAAGTGCTGGTGGTCTCTCTAAAACAACCTGTGCGATACCTGTGCAACAATAACAGACGTAGTGTCCACTTTTTCTAGCGCCTTCTTCACAACAACAAAGCAACAAAGAGAAACCATGATCTAACAAATGCAATAGCCTTATTTATTGCAGAAGACATGCCCTTAATCACGGTCCAAAATGTTGGATTTAAGTAGCAGATTAAAGTAAATTACCCTCTTTACCAGTTCCTCGACCATAAACATTTATCTTATACAGCATTTCCTCAGCTATACGTGTAGTGTAGTGAGTAGTGTGTTGTACTTCGCTACCACATTTGTGGTTAAGTCGCAAATCTGAACCATATATGAGCCTCACTGCCCACTACGTTGACCAAGACTGAAATTTGAAAAGCAAATTGAAAATACAAATTTAGTGTGTTTTCCTGTAAAACTTGAAGCTTTTGACTGGTCAGAACTGAGAGTTTTTTACTGCCTATTTTATTTATGAGTAAGGTTTTAGTTTTATATGTAAATAATTAATTTGAACTACAACTGTATGTAATGTTATGTACACTTATCATGTTCAACATCTTACAGAAAATAAATATGTAGGATGTGGAAATTTTACATATTAAGAGTAGAGGAAACCTTTACATTTGACAGAAATAAAGATTTTAAGCCAAATAACAAGTAACACATATTTTATTGTCTCTTCAATCTCCTGCTTTTGTTAGAAAGTTACTTATTGTTTAAAATAAATATTTTTATCTCTGAAAATTGTCAGTAATTCATGTGAGCATTCTGAAATTCTAGAACGTGTTTTTGAATATTTTATATTATGAATCTTGACAACGGACACACTACATTTAAACTGAATTGTAAAGATTGTGATGTTTTATGTCCTTCAAATTTTTCCAAATCTTATATAAAACTTTGATGGTTAGTAATAATTGTGGTTCCATGCTACATTCATGTTACATGAGCTAGCAGCATGGCGGATGAGGAGCTGGTGCTGACAAAGTATTCAGCGCTAGTAGTGTGAGAGTAATTTGGCTGTGCACAGTCAGACATTTCTATTTTAATTATGTGATTCTGTTTTGCTTTTGTTACTTTTTTTTGCTTATTTTAAACAGTATATAGTATATCACTGCAACGGGCTGATTTTTTCACTTTTGCTCATTTGTTTACAATTAACACTTTTTCTACTTGGTTCCTGATAAATTCTAAATAATTTTATTTAATGACCATTGATTACAGCCTTATTTTAAACATTAAGCCAAATATTTGAAAAAACGTGTATTCAATTCGTGTTATTGTGTTTTTAGTTCCTAGGCTTTTTTGAGTCTGGATTTCCTTGATGGTATATATTAAGATTGGGGAGAAAGTTTGCAATTTAGATTGTGGATTAGGATTGTGTCTTAAAAAATATTGTAATATGATGTTTTGGAAAGAGCCCCTGTTTTAATTAGGGTTTGTTCAGTGAAACTCAGACTTGGGGGGGGGGGGAGGAGGAGGAAGGTTATTGGCTTTTATTGTTCCTTTCTGGCAGAAATGGAAACTGTCCTCAGTATAGAGAAAGTCACTGTAAAACACCTGGCGTTTATCCCAATGTATTGATTTTTCAAAATATTTTGTCACCCCAGCTCTACATTTAATCTATGCATTGCTAAATGCACAGGAAATGTAGATGAATTAGTCCTTAAACATAATGAATTGTTTAGGTTTGTGCAGCTTTGTGGGTAGCTGGATACTCATGCCTGTTTTTTCACCCCAGTCTTTTTGTGAATGATGCTTTTAGAATCATGGTTAAATAAAGTTAATGAATTTATTACAGTTTTATGTTGTTATTGATTAGGAGTTTGCTCGTAATCTTGTACCTTCATAGAAGTTATGGTCAGATGACATGGTGCCAAATGAAAATGTGCTTTTTTTCCCCCTTCAGCTGAGCTCTTCTTTCTCTTTTCCAGAACACATAATAAAAGACAAACTGAAGGAGAGAGAGCGGGAAAGAGAGCGAGAGCGGGAAAAAAAGAAGGACCGAGATAAAGACAAGGATAAGGATCAAGAAAAAGAGAAAGACAAAGAGAAAGAGAAGAAGAAACACAAATTAATGAATGAGTTCAAACGAGAAAATGGAGAAGTCAAGCTGCTGCAGAAAGGTGAGTAGCGTCACTTTAATATTCATAATAACCTGTAGCAGTTCTACAGTGGGACAATTGTCAACTCACCTGTATCAGCTTGAGCAAGGCCTTACTTTCACTGTGCAAGTGAGTGTACTTTTTGTGTTAAGTAGTCAGAGAGCTTTTAACAGGATGAATCAAAATATGTTGCAGCAAAGGATTCACATAATTATTTTGTATTATAACACATTCTGTGAATCGTTTGTAGCACCTTTTAAACATGAACATAAGCATGAAGCCTGACTAACTTTCCCTAGTGATATTTTTAGTCTGTCTGCTGTTGTATTGATTCCACCACATATATAATCATACATATATGATGTAATACAGTGTTACTGGAGTTTAAATGTGGTTTTCTAAAAAACGTGCAGTGTATGTATTCCTACTAAAGGAACTGACTTGTTTGCGAGACGCTTGAAGAGTTTACATTTACTAACAAGAGTACATTGTAATGAAAGATATGAAGATTTCTAGCATGTGAGCAGTATGTGTACAATTCATTATAAGCGTTATCTCAATATATCGCTGTGTTTGATCATATTTAAGCAATAAACTCAATGTGTCCTGAGTACTCGTGTACTCTTGACAAGAAGTGTTTTATATAGTATTAAACTTCCCTGCCTTGTGGAACCTTTTTCTGCACAGTATAAAGCCAGTTTTTAGGAAGTTCTTAAAAGAACCATGTACAACATGTTTTCCATCAGAGAAGAAAGAAACATTTTATCACTGAAATATTTTTTTGAGTGTGCGTTCCTCTGTATACCTTAACTAAACCAAAGAACTATTTTTTTTTAGGCTACCGTATGCTTTTACTGTTTTAAAGAAACCACAAAAGCTAACTTAGCTAGCCAAGCCATTATTACTCTTGTATAACTGCTGCTCCTGAAATACAAACCCAGTACTGTTTTCATACAGCAGGTAGTATTTCTTGAAATCTTGAACAAATGGCAAAAAATTGACTCAAAGTGTAAAACCTGGCTTTGTGCAGGGTGCCTGTTGCTTGGTATAAATGCTGAAGGAATGTTTTGTGGTGTAGTGCAGCAGTGGGGATAATGAGTCTGCTTTGAATACACTATCATTCTGTATTGATCTTTTTTTTTTTTTTTGTACTTTTTGCTTGACAACTTTGCAGCCTTTCTTTCTTCTGCAGGTAGTTAAACAGGCTGTTTTTGGTTCTGAATTATTTACATTTACAGCATTTGGCAGACGCTGTACTCCGAGTGAAACACATAGGTGCTTTGTAAATTAAATGTGAATGACCTCTGTTCTGATTGATTGCCTTGTTCTGTGCCTTATTCAAAAAGCAGCTCAGAACGAAGCACCCATTTCAGTGGGAATGGGTGAGGTAAAAATGCAGCAGGTCAAATGGGTAGATTTATGCAAATGAGTTCTTGTGACATCAGAGACACTGGATTCCAAATGGGCGGTGTTTACATCATACATGGGCTTCACTGACTGCAGAATGATCAATTTTAAACTTTCTAACAATGTTTATTTTCATTGGACCCCTTCATTGTTATTAAGTAGTAAGGGAAAGTAAGGGAAATTTACTTTTTGTGATTATGGACCCTTTAAAGAGTTTGACCCTCAATGTACAATTACATCAGTTGCTATACGCTCAGTTCATTCCACTCCTCACTCAACTATTGATTTATATTTTTTATTAATAGACTAAGTCTATTTACCTATAGTCAATGTAGTCCAAAGAAAATAATTTTAGTAGTTTTACTGAACATCTTGAATCTATTTTGTGAATATACATAAATTCAGAATTAATGACCGCAACAAACTCCATTGTCACTTTAACACAGCCTGTTGCTGCATCAAGAAATGCAACTTGAAACTGTGTTGCACCATACATTAACTCTATGCAGAAACGCCTGCGAGTTCTCTGGGCCAGAACTCATCTCAGATGGGTTGAAAGACCGTGGAAATGTGTGCTGTGGTCAGATGAGTCCACGTTTTAGTTTATTTTTGAAAAAAAGTCTGCATTTGATTCTCTGTGCCAAAGATGGCATGGGTGAGTTGCATGTATGTAAAGCTACCAATGACTCTGAGGTGTATATTAGGAGACCTGCTACTATTGAGGTGACGTCTCTTTTTGAGACATATATGCTTATTTCAGCAGGAAATGCCAGACCACATTTTGCACAGCTTACAACAATGTGGCTTCATAGACACTGCCAGCAGTCCAGATCTGTCTCCTCTTTGAACAGCTAAAGTCTTGTATCAAGCGAGCATGGACACAAGTTTCAAAGCTGCTACAGTTAGTCTCATCAGTTCCAAAATGATTAAAAAGTGTTATTAAGGGAAACAAGTACTAGCTCAATACCTGACAGCAAAGGATAGATTCCAGTGCCACCATTTGATGTCATGACCCAGAGCATAACGAAAATGGTGACCCAAGAGTATCCAGGTATTTTCTTTATTTTTATGATGAATAAAATAATTAAAAAATAAGAATAATTTAATATTTTTATATTTACATATTTATTTTACATAATCAAAATGTCTTACCTGTCTGTTTTTTTTTTTTTTTTAATATTCTTAATGTTTCTATAAGACATTTGTGAGTAGACCATGAACTTTTACAGGGTGCTTTTAGAGGGCTTGCATTGTGGAGTACTAGGACATTTCTTTAAACCTGTGAGGTCCTTGCAAATATAAGAGAGCTGGAAATGTTCATGCTCCAGTCTGTGGTACAGCTGAATTAAGTCCTTAACCCTTATTAAATGTTCATGTAGCTGAGCTTCATTTAGATTTCGGTTTTGTTTTTTTTGCATTGCATGATAATACAGTAATATCAGGAGTAATGTTCTAGCTGAGGAATAATGATCGTCCTGGCAGGGAGAGCGTGCTTTCACACATACTTATGGTCTTGTTCGTAATCGCGGAAGCATGGCTGGGAGAAAACAGATGGCTTTCTCCTTCTCTCTGTTTCTCCAAATGATCTCATTCTTCTTTCCTATCTTTTCTTATTTGTGTTATATATTTTTTTATTTGGACACTTACCCTTCAGGTAGTGTCCAAGCAGTTTAGACATTCCCTTGTTCTACCTTATGGTGACCATTCCACTTTGGTCATGCGTCATTTAATTGGCTAATAGATTAATTGAGTAGTTAATTACACCTGTAAACTTGCTTTTTATTCTGCAACTTTATTTTTGAAGGAAATAAAAAATGACTGTGATGTGTAAGTAAGTAATAAATACACGTTTTTGTGTGCACATCGTTTTTCCTAGAGCCATTCATGGAGTAGTTTAATAAACTTTAAAAGCTTTAATGTCTGCGGTTTTGGTTCCTGGGTGTCTGTGTGTTTGCCTGTGATTTAGAAAGTCATGTCACTCTAGATTAATCCCTTTTTTCTCAAGCACTTGTACATGAATTGGGTCTGAAGCAGCATGACTGAAACAATTGTAGCTGTGTTTGTGTGCTTCAGTTTGCAAGTTTATGTGAGGGGGAGAGAGAGCAAGAAATAAGTCACAAACAAGAACGTCTTTGTGAATTAAATTCCTTTTTTGTATCTTGCACATGAGAGCGATGGAGTATTGGCATTGCTGCAGTGTTTCCATGTTGTAGCTCTGCTTAGCAGTGCAAAATGAGGAGAGAGCTGATTGTTCGACTTGCTGACTGGTTTGCTTTCAGGCCTTTGAGTTAGATTGGTACAGGGACTGGTTCTGACTGCTTGTGATTATGCGTAAAATTCCAGTGTGGTGCATGAATTGGATCTGTAAATTCAACTATTCTGGCATCATCTTTCTACATAGGAACTATGAATTTAGGTTTTGATGTTTTGCCAAAGCTCATGAATAATAGATCTTAAGCTTAAACAATGTACAATGTGGTAGTTGCATGTATCTGTAGTAGTTTTACCTGTTCTTTTCTGTTAGTTTCTAGACATCTCTGACTAGGTGCAGCCAGTACAGACCATAAAAATGAATAGTATGTTTTTTTACTGTGTAGTGAAGCCAGAATCATTCCAGTTTTTAAAAATCTATTTAGCAGTAAATAATAACAGCTACATTATACATGATCATAATGCATTCTTCTTGTTTGTTCTTGTACATCAGTTTTCTCTTTGTGAATAGCAAAGTGCAAAAAACTAAAAATGTATTAGTTCTGAATCACATGCAGCACATCTAAAATCCTATTTCTAAGGCGTTTCAAAAAAGTCCCCTGTTCCCCTGAAGAATTTTTCCCCCCTTGTACACTGAGCGGCAGTCATTTATTTCTGTCCTTATTAACGGGTTTCCTCAAATTAAAATTGAAAAAAGGAAAAATATTTTATATCGGGTTTTACATCTCTAAGACTCTTGAGTGTATGTCTCTTAAGCTCTGATTTTTAGCTTTGCCTTTACAAGAGAGTAGTAATAGCCTACTCTACTATGTAATACTTTACTTACAAATAGGGGTGGGGGATATAGTAAAAATATTATATCAAGATACTTGATACTTAAGATTTTTCTGTTATGCGATATGTCAGCATATTTATTTTTCCGTCATCTGTTAAAATGGAACAAATTAGAGAGAGCCAGCAGTGACCTTTGTTTTTAAACATCTAAGGATGAGTTGAAATTATATTTATTGAGTGTTTCTCAAAATGCAGTGCAATATGTTCACTTGCCAAGACTAATAATGATAAACCTGAATTTCGACAGTGTTTTTAATGATCTTGCGATGCTCAGAAAAACATATTGTGACCACAGTTTATCATGATTTAAGATGGTTCATCATGAGCATTG
Source organism: Arnoldichthys spilopterus (assembly GCA_037974385.1). Classification (NCBI taxonomy): domain Eukaryota; kingdom Metazoa; phylum Chordata; class Actinopteri; order Characiformes; family Lepidarchidae; genus Arnoldichthys; species Arnoldichthys spilopterus. The sequence continues at coordinate 18,434,374 of JBBPDA010000126.1, forward strand.
TGCTTGTCTGACAGTTTAAAGTGCTTTCACATGGGTGATTTCAGACATCTCTGCTCCTTTAGCTTCACATGGCTGTGTGAGCTGCAATTGGTTGGTTCTGAGTTGATGTGGATGTCTTAACTGAATAATCTATCATTTATTTCTTTATGTTTACATTTACCATATACTTTTTAAAGGCCTTTGCTGTCATTTACATTCCTTCAGGATGAGTGAATAGGGCATGTTAGGTGTTTGAACAGGTGATAACTCTTTATGGAATCTTGTGCATATAATCAACCAGAGTCCTTCATGTTAACTTTTTTTCTTTTCCTTCTCTCAAAATGCAGTGATGTTGTTATGGGTTACTGTGACCACCCTCATTTAGGTGACATGGACAACTCTGTTGTCTCTGAGAGACACTTTACTGTATTGTCAGAGAGAGAAACTTTAAACTGTGTTTTTGTATGAGAAGCCTAAAGCCGTAATGCTCATCAGCAAGTTCAGGTTGGCTAAGATTAGATCGGCAGACTGAGCTAAGAATCAGCCTCCTCCCTGCAGCGTTGAGCGAAGAGAGGAATTCATGCTTTTTATGTCTAAGACTCAGTTTTGGGTCTGTCAGATTGAAAGGCTGGTTTCCTTGCAGTTTTGCATGAATTGAAAGTTTTGCACCCAGCATTGGTATCACTACATCTCTCAAGCTCTAAAGTGTCTGCATTTATCCTCACTCGCATCACCCTTTCTGCAGAGGTCAAGTACTGTTCAATGCTCACATTCGCCTTGTATGTGACATGGCTCTTTATGAGCAATATCTGTTTAAGTAATCGTCTGGTCTGCTGTCCCAGTTGTGAACAGGACTGATAGGGGGAGGGGTGCTGTAGAGGGCAGGATTAGCTGCTATTGCTTAGTAAAGCAGCCATCCACCTTTTTCTCTCCCTGTCAGGGCTGAGTGATTATGCTTACTGTAGTAACAAATTACATATGTATCATAATGAATGAGCAGATTACTGTTCAGTTAAAAACTGCAATATTTATGTATTATTTAAATGCTAAATTCCTAATTATGTATTATTCTCTGGTGCACCACTTCACTTACTCACTTTAACAAGCTTGTCTTTTTTTAAATAGTGTGTTTTTCTCAAATAAAAAAACACACTAACGATCATTTATGGTTGTCGAAGTGAGTTTTGGGTTTAGGTAAAGTCTTCACACATTGATTGTTGGATAAAGTCACAGATAAACATCATTTAGAAATACAATGTTGAGGGAAACCAGCACAAAGTTAATCACCCAGCAGTGATCTACACCTATAAAACCACAGTTCTTTATGGCATTAGTTTATAAATTCCATTACAACCTCTCACAGTCTGATGGAAAACTTTGTTGCTTTGACTCGTGTTGACAGTTACACTTTTTAACATTTTGTTTTCTGTATTGCTTTTTATAGACCACTAATTTTATCCATTACCAGATTATGCACATGATGGCTAAACTGTTTCACATCAAAATACAGCTTTACCAATAGTAGTCAAATTCTGTAAAGGAAGCACATTATTTGTGGTTGCTTCACTTCTCAGTGGTGCTCATGTCTAAATTGTATAGAAAAATTTAATGTTAGTTGCATCTTGTTGTCTGCTCTGGTCTGCTTGTATTTTGTGCTTGTCTGGTGAAGAAACCAGATCGGTTTGTTCTTCTGGTGTCTGAAGAACAAACCGATTCCTGCACCTCCAGCATAATCGCAAGTCATGTGTAGGTTTGCTGCTACAGGTCGCTTTCACACCTCTACCAGTTTTATGAAAATCTAAACCACCTTATCTCATTGAATCAATTATTCCATAGAACAACAGGACAAAGTAGACTTTCTCTTCCCCATTGTGTTCTGCCAATCATTAACTGCCACCATTCTAGTGTTTTCAGTAGTGTGGTCTGGGAGTGTGGTTCTGTAGATGGCCCCAAATTCATGATATGTTCTTGTATTTTGGATGTTGAGATCTTAAAAAGACTTCTGCAATTATTGTTTTGTTTGACCCGTTTTCTTTGTGAGCTATAGTAATTGGTGGTATTTGGCAGTAGAACTATATATCGGTTTTCTTGTTTTTTGTTTTTTGCCATTGTGCATTTTGCTTTTTTTATGATGGGAGAGCAACAGGAAAATGATTTCAGTCTTAGAAATAGAAAGTAGGCCAAGTTGTTGGATATGACTAATGAGACTCGAGTGTGCTGTAATATATATCCTTTATGTAACCCTTTGTAATTCTCTGTTTATCAGCAAAAATGACTCTTTGTCAGATCAAGGCTTTAAGTCTTATTTTACAAGCATCATATGCAATGCACGAACACATTTGTTTTTTTAGTGAAGGAGTGGCATAAATGTTCAAGCTCATTAGTGAAAAAGGGTGTATATATTTCATGAGCAATGGAACCCTGTTGGTGGAGTGGCCTTAAACGAACACTTCAACTGTCCACACTCCTCTGGTTAGGAGATGTTTTTAAAAATTGTGGGATGTCTTTCATGACTTGCATGAAGATCAGATCACGTTTCACATTCAGACAGGAATGGACATAATTCAAGCGTCACCTTTAGCTTTATGCCACAACAGTACCTGCATATTCCAGTTTTTTTTAGTTAAACTCCTCTTTCTCTCATTCTTTTCTAGGTGACATGGAGAAACCGAAGGTAAACTCAGAGGAGTTGTTGCTTAAAAAGGTAAAGAAGAAAAAGAAAAAGAAACACAAAGAAGGAGAGAAACGAAAGCGTCCCAAGATGTACAGCAAGTCCAGCCAGACACTGTGTTCGGCCCTGCTGAGCCCGGACCTTCCGGGCCTGCTGTCCAAATCTGAGGCAGAGTTTAAATCCCCTCTTCCTGTCTCTAATGCCCTCTCTTTCTCCTCCTCAACGGTCAATGCCAAGCAGGACAAGAACTGCTGCCCAAAGTCTGGTTCCGGAGCTGGGGACACTGGCACCATGAAAACTTCCCACTTAAACTCCAGGATGCCAGGGCTGGAGGGTCTCGAGTTCGGCCGCTTTGTCCATGTGGAGCAGCAGCCAAACGGTGGTGCTCTGGTGCTGCATGCGTACATCCGAGAGCTGTCCGTTCTGTCTCCAGAGGAGATGCAGAGGTTTGCGCAGGAGTTTGTAACGTTAGCATTCTGTGAAGATGAACAAGGTGCAGCGCACTACGTCATGGGCATCATCCATGGAGCCGCTTCCTACCTCCCTGACTTCCTGGAATATTTCTCCTTAAAATTTCCAAACTCGCCTGTCAAAATGGAGATCCTGGGGAAGAAGGACATTGAGACAACTACTATGGCAAACTTTCATTCTCAGGTGAGTCAAAGGCTTTTGATTTTGTCTCATTTTAAGGCATTGACCCCTGCATATCACACAATCAGCACTGACGCCAGCAGCATGAAGCAAGTTTTTCAAAGTATCCCGATCAGCTATCTCTGATCAGACTTGGTGCTTAGTTGCAGCTGTTGTATGCAGTCCTAAGTGAATGGTTGACTTGATCTTGAGAACAGACTCATAATTGTCAGCTTTGCTATCTGGGGAAGCCTGTGAGCAGAATGGGCGGTAGATAAATTTTCTCTTCTTTTTCTGAAATCCAATCTGTAACTGCTGTACAGGAGAAGGGAGTGTGGTATTATCAAAGCTGGAGTTTCCCAGGATTGTCTCCTATAGCAGAAAGCTGAGATGCTGTCTGAAATGGAAATATCATCCCGTTCACTTGACATTTAGACGTATGAATTAATGCAAATTTTAATCCAGTTCCTGCCAATGCAGGGATGATGATGATATATTCACAGCATGTGACACAAACTTGCAACCATCAACAGTTTTTTTTTTTTTCTGTCTAAGAAAGCTCATTTTGCTTTTTCTGAACAGTGGCCAAAATATTATTGATCCAGTGCTTGTGAGGAATAACACTGAGACATTTTGTGTTCAGCATTCAAAAGCAGTTCAACTAATGGTCCAAACCACTCAGAAACTGGCAAAGTTGCCTTTGGTCATATTGTCTGTGCTACATTTACTTGAACTGGCTTAATATTTTATATCTTTAGATCCTTAGTGTAACAGGGAAGTTTTACTTTCTTATTTCTAATGCAAAAACACAACTTATGGCAATATAACAATATTTATTGTTTTTGTGAAATTACATTATAAATACGCCACAGTAAGCTTTTCTGAGCATATTGTCACTTATCTGCTGCATGTTTCATTACAAAGAAAATATAATTAGTTCTGTTATTTGTTGTGAAGCAGCGTGTGATGATGAATGAAAATGATTCATAGTTCTATTTATCTGCAACACTGCTATTTTTTTTTTGCCCAATTCTAATTATCATCAGAAAAAAACCTTTTCGTGACATTGTGTATTGTAAAATTTTTTTGTACTTTTGCCATAATGTCCATCACTTTCATGTACATCCGATATGTAAAACACACATGAAGATTTAAAAGTAAACAAAATGATTCTTACTAATAAGTTGTGTTGTGTTTTTCACACTTAATGGTAGCCTTCGCAAACAAATAAAAAAATGCTGTGAACTTTGCCTTTAAATTCTTCTTGCTTTCCCTCATGCTCTGCCATCTGCTGCTGTAAGACGGCACTCTCGCTAGTACAGCCAGTTCACCACAGGTCCATTCCCCTCTCTACGCATTAGCGCTTTCCCTGTAGTTTCATACAGGCACGTCCCCACCCCCCACTTCCCACTCCGTGTCATTAATAGAAACTTGACCTCCATAAAACGCCACACCAGCAGTACTACTGAAAACAAGAATGCTCGAAGCAAAGGTCCTACCGCATAAAAGTACAGGAAACTTGCATTAAAATATAGCCGTTAAATGGCACTGGGTGAAATTTTTATACTGAAGAGAAGTCACGATGGACCCGTCTTATACATCATGCGATAGCCTGAAAGTGGTGTTGGATAGTTAATCTCAGACAGTAGTTCCATCAGTGTAATCAAAAGACTGAATATTATTGTGTATAGAGAAGGAGCACAAATCTTATGGTGTAAACCACATAGTGCCAGCACAGTTCAGGGGTCATTATCTTCATTCATGACCATGTTTCACAAGGAAAACTAATCCGTTAGCAGCCAAAATGAAAATTTTCCATTACTGATTCTTAAATTGGATATAAAAAAATCAAAGTGTATTTAGTAATAAAAATCATGTACTTACACAAGACAGATGCAGGATTTCTTTGGTTTATTTGAGTTTTATTATAAAGATCACTTCTCTCTTCATTGTGCACATGATGTTGCTAGAAATGTGTTAACAAATGTATCAAATATCGAAATATTTCTGGTCACAATGTGCTAGCAAAACTCCTGCTGCGTTGCTAAACGTGTTCGTACTGTGAGTGTGTTTCTGTGCGGTGGGATAATTTTGTGTGGTGCTCATGCTCCAGTGATGTAAAGCATCACTGGATGAGTCAGCCTTCTAGGCATTTATAACCTGGACTCGACTCCAGTGATGTCATCCAGTAGCTTTCAACAGTTCTGCAGCGCCTTTATCGCTCCTTTCATACCACCTGACCCTCAGTGGTCACCCTACAAATAGGCGTGTTAGAAAAAGACACGATTATGATTCATACTCTTTACTGGAATCTGCTCGATATTCTCGCACGTGTGCAGGTCTGTACGCAGTGATATGCTGTAGCAGCTAACCAGGCTCTCCAGCAGACAGGGCATCTGGAAACTGCCCCAGCAAGTGGGGTACAAAATGTTGTTTAGATTGTGAAATGGGTGAAAACGGCTCTACTGGCAAGTGTAATAACGCTGCAAGGACAGAACCTGTGCACGTGTATATTCATGTTTATCATGCACACTGTTGGGCTTTGGCATGAGTGTGAAAATGATCGGTGCCTGTAGGGATGTGGTGAGTTCTAGCATTCACTGCATGCACAGGCATCTTGTCTACATGACTCAGTGTCTATGTACATGTGCAGTGTAGCCACAGCCACTTGAAAAGGATGGATTGATCATTCAAAGTGTGTGTGTGTGTGTGTGTGTGTGTGTGTGTGTGTGTGTGTGTGTGTGTGTGTGTGTGTGTGTGTGTGTG
>JBBPDA010000126.1:18441185-18458022 GCA_037974385.1 Arnoldichthys spilopterus
TGTGTGTGTGTGTGTGTGTGTGTGTGTGTGTGTGTGTGTGTGTGTGTGTGTGTGTGTGTGCTCTTTCTTGCTGTCAGGTTCATGCGTTCACTAAACCCGGGGAATCTGTGTTTCCTAGCAACGGTTGTTTTTATCCCTGAAAATGGAGGGAGCAGGAGAGGGGGGAGGGAGAGAGGAAGTGAGAAGAAACATGTGAAAATGCAGTGTTTTGAAGTTCAGCAGATGATGGCCAGACCTTCTCTCTGCTCACCACCACGCAATTTCCTTATGCTTTTTATTGCTGCATAAAGATTCTCTCTCTCGCTCTCCTTCTCTGTCTTTTTCAAGTGCTTGTTGTAATATAGCCTCTGAGGCTCAGAGATTATGATTTCACAGTCCTTCTTGCTCTCTCTGCCTCTCGTCTGCTTTTGCTCTCACTGGCATAGAGAATGAACTTTGGGAAAGATCTGGTGCATGTGTTTCACTTCTGTTTTGTCCTCACTCTCTAAACTTTATTTACCAGCATTTATTCTTTAATAGTCAGCATACATTCAGGAGACTTCTGCTCTCAACTGTTGAATGTCGTCTTCAGAGAAAGTAAAAGAAAAAGGATTTTTATTGCATGTACATATATGACGGAACAGGATAAATGTGTTAATGACTATAATAATTAGTGGGTTTCTGAAATATGCCTACTTCTCTTTAACAGATGTTTTGCAAATCGCTTATGACCACATTTCCCAGTTCTTCGATTCACCCCCACTGTCCTGTAGCAAGATGTGATGTCTAAATCTAGCTGTAACCACTAAGAGTCTGCATGCTTGTGGCAGCACAGTGAAGAGCGTGCTGGAAGTATGAACTGTGGTGCTCTGAGTCAGAGTATGGAGTGAGATCACTGTCTTTTACATGAAAGCACAGATACAAGTTGTTGCTTTTTAGGCTCATGTTTCTTGATTCTGCGCGCTAGCAGCGTCTGTTTTGTTCAGGTTACCCTCAGATCTAGGCTCTCATGTAAGACCATGATCTCGCTTCATACATCGAATTTCACCATGCTCCAGTCTGGTAGAGAGCTTGTAAAGACTGAAATTGAAGTTTAAGTAGGTTGTGTATGATGTGAAGAGTCTAGGTCGTTTTATAAAGATTAGTCAATGTTATTTGTGATTCTTTTATTTGACTTCTTTTCTTATGCCACCATAGGCAAATAGACCAGCAAGTTAATTTTGGACCCTGCTTATGGTTGCTTTGAGTCTGTTTGGAGATTAATAAAGGGGTAAAAGTGGCTGAGCAGTTTGTCAGTACTGAGATAAAATGCATGTTATCACCTCAGTGTATGTGGAATTTGAGAATTCGGATGCCATTAAAAGTATTTTGACGCATAACTTGAAACATTCTTAAAGTATCGTGATGTATTTTTTAATCCCACCCTTTATTGCAGCAGTGTATTTGTTAGAACTCTTTTTTTGGTAATCCTGACAGCTTTTCTTTATCAGACTACTGAATGTACTGAATGGTTCTGCATACAAATATTCTTTTGGATATGTAATGGTTAGTGTTGTCCTTCTGAAGTGATTGTCCTCTGGTTTGTCAGTACTGATTCACTGACAACACTGCAGTGGTAATATTAATATAATGGTGTATTTCTGTAAGAATGTTGCTGGTTGCTGTAAAACCTCAAGCACTCATTAATGCGATGTACCCATCAGACATATGGAGTTTATATATAAAAACAATTATTCACCATGTTTGCTTTATGTTGTCACTATTAGTCTGTAATTCTCTTAATAGTAGATAAACGTGCACATTGCAAGCAGTTTTAATCAGTAAATGTCATTTTTCCAGTTATTTAAAGTAGGTAATATGTATTTAGGTACATATTATCTGCATGTTCAACACTTTCACATTTTCCGTTCTGAAGCCAAGTTTATATATTGCCTGGGGTGTTAATCAGAATTGATGTGGCAGTACTACATTCCAATTAATGCTGTGATTTCTGTAGGAGTCAGTGTTGTGATGCATTCAGAGAGAAACATCTGGCCTTGTTTACTAGCCATCATATCAGTAACTGGGTGCAGCAGGAAGATGACAAGCAGTGTGGTAAAAACAGGCTGAAGAATCAGGCAGCAGGTGGGTGCTGTCATTCAGGCATAATACAGAGAGGAGCGAGAGACACGCATACAACAGCAATAAGAAACTTAAAATAGATGTTTGTGCATTTTAAGCATGTAAATAGACTTCAGTAAATGGCAAGGGCAGTAAGCGTAGCATCCAGAAGCTATGCACGTCAGTTTGAGCATTCCTAACTCCATTCTTTGGATAAGTGTGTAAAGTTGACATCCTGTTATGGTTTGCTGCTGTGCACCGCAGCATTGGAGTATTTATTTGCTTTGTTTCTGGCCAAGTAGTCTTGGTTCCAGTGCTCCTAATGGTTCCCTGCCGAGTGAACTACACAGGATATTCATACACAGGGAGGCTCCAAAACCAAAGATTGAAATAGTTCATCTATGTAAGTAAAGAATAACAGCTTATGCAGGGCACCTGTAGTTGTAAAACGGATTTGTTGGAGTTAAAAGTATGGCTGTCATGATTACGGGATTACAACAATAAAAATGTGTGAACTTGATGAATCTGCTTAGTAATTGCTTTGCAGTTTGAATAATAAACATTGTATCTGCACATGATTATAAAGTGGCATTTAGCAGTCTGAGTTCAGAATTGGGGTCTGTAGGCTTTTGTGAGCATCATTGAAAGAGAGGAAATCATCGTCTTGGTTGTTGTTGTTAAATATATGGAAGCCCTTTACCTTTTGAAGGCCAATTAGCCACTTACAAAGATCTGACTCTGATGGAGAACAAATATTTCTATAGGATATAATATTCAACAAAAAGTTGGTTATAAAAGATTGACAGCCCGTGTTCAACCAAACAAAACTGCGACCAGCAGGTTTAGAGTTAAAGTGCAGTAATGTGCAAACCATGCACCTCTCAATACACACACAGTCACAGGTCAATATCTTAGTTGAGGTACCATGCATATGTAGCTGTAGAACACTGACTTAAGTCATCTTCAGGAATTGTGTGTGGCTGTGTGTGTGTCTGTGTGTATGTGCCCAAAACTGATCTTCCACTTCAAAACGTGTACAAAAGAGAAATGTCTAGAGTCTGAGACACTGTGCCAAAATTGTTTGTATAAAGTTAGTTCAGAATAAAGGAATGTATTCAGTATTCTTTCCCTTAACCCACACTGGCTCTCATCACACCTAATCACTTGATGCACAGTCCCACTGAGGGGTGTGGGGTGTGGAAAGTAACTTCAGTGTATACCATCTATTAGATCATTTAAATAAGTGCTTTTGTTTAATGCTTTCGATTCCTAGTCAAACCCCCGTATCTTTTTTAAGTTTAGTGTCTGATCTTTGTCTGAGATTGTTTTAGCACTAACTTGCACCAAATGCACATGGATTTTTTGTACGAGTCAAGATCAGCTTCCCCAGGAAGAAAGACACTGATCTACTGACAGCTGGAAAAAAGAAGCTAATGACCAAGTGTCCTGGTCAACCTCTGCTTTGATTCACTCTCGAGAGAAGAGAATGATTGAAGCAAAAGAATGAAGAAGACATAGTGGGCTCCTATGCGTCCATCTGGAGAATGCAGATGGTGCCATCTGCACAGGCTGCTCAGTTTTTGAACTTTTCTTTGCTGTTTACAATTTAAGAAAATAAGGCTTACAGTGTTACAGATAATACTGTCACTAGGCAGGGGAACCCCCCTTACGGTTAGCCATGTCTGGTCTCTTGTGTGCATGACTTGTTAAATCTCCTCACATTTTTACGTTTAAACCTAATACAAATGCTTTAGGTGTGTTGTATTAGAAAGCAGCATTTTGACTGTTGGTTTAATCAGAGTTTGGAGAGTAAGGATTTGTTGAAGCGTTTGTTATAGAAGGTCTCTGATCAGGTGAGCAATACTTAAATCAACTTTAGTTATTGTAGATGAACAGGTTTTATAAAATTGCCTAAATACAACTTCTGCTTCAGTATTATTTAATAAAATGATACCATGTAAGTTCTTTTAGATTATTGAGTTTTGTAACAGTGTCTGGGGCAGCGGACCTTTTTACTCTGTAGGGTTATTACAGGGCAGACCTATATTTTTAATGACTGCAGTTTCCGCTAATCCAAAATGTAAATAACGCCACAAAGCTGTCCTGCTCTCTTTTTTGAATGTGAAGCAGTGAAAAGTGTTTAGTTGGAGAAATGATCAACTTGTTAACTTAAATGGGTTGTAAACATTGTGATTGTTTTATTGTCTTAACACAATTATCCGTTTTATCCTTTATTCCTTGGAGTGGTTGTTGTAGATCGGTGCTCTCTAAAGTCATGCAAGTACTTTTCAGACAGAGATTAGGACTGTATTGCAGTGTTGACTGTTGGCTGTAAGTGTGTCAGTATTAAGAATTTCTGTTTTCTGTTTGTTTGTCTCTGATCTGGGGGGTATTGAAAAGTAAGAGAAGCCCCAAAAAAAGTTGGAATGTTCTGATGGAAACATGTCACCCAATTTTTCCCAATACAGTAAGCATTGTTAGAAATCCGTTGGAAACAAGCTACCACGGCAAAATGTACAAGCATGTGCAAATAGACATTTCTGAAGTGTTTACTCGCATATCGTTATTACTATATTTAAAGGTGCTGGTTGCTTTTAACCCTGTATAATTTTTTTTTTATACTACAGACCATTTTATCATTTTTTTTTATTTATAAACAGTCTCAGTTTTTACATTTCAGCAACACTTTGTCTGCTGATGTTCTTGTTGTGAATCTAGGGGAGGTTGGCGTCCTATATTCTCACGATAAATTGTGACACTACACTTTACTGAGCATGTTGTGGTTGTGTTGTGGTTATCAGTCCAGACCGATAATCAACTGCATGTTTCCTAACCGAGAGAATAATTGGATTTAATGTAGCACACTCTGAAACGTAGCCTAAAAATCATTGTAGGTCTACCACATCTTTTTTTTCCAATGAGGTGCTGCTGGTGCGTTCTGTCCAAACTTCTAAAACTTGAGAAAAACAAAATATGTTGTTTTATTTGTGCCATATCACTATCTATTTGAATCCATTATACGCAGGGCCAGGAAAAATAAAGACCAGGTTTACTGAAAGATTGGTGGTAATGTACGCTTGATTTTTGGAGAGAATGTTCTAGAGTGCAATACTCTTAAACCTCTTTAGTGGAAGTTTTTTCTCCCAGTTGAGTATAAATTTATTCTGAAATCTGTGAGCCCCTGCCCGCTCCTCCTGGATAGGTTACCGTATAAGCCGCCGTGATCTACACCCCTGTCATTTATAAAATGTGTTTAGGGGGACACACTCAAGCACACACATGTACGCCTCTGCGATGGCACTTCTAGCTGTAAATATGTAAGCAGTGCCTGTGCAAAGAAGACAGGATTACTGGCTCAGCAAGATGGGGAACAAGAGGAGGAAGGAGAAAGGGGGAAAGGAGAGGTTGAGATGCAGGGAGGGAGAGAGAGAATGAGAGCAGTGGAGTACAAAGAGGCGTCGCTCCCCTGGGAGAAGCTGCTCACAGAGAGAGAGCGGGAGAGCGAGATTCTGACCTTGAAAAGCAGTGTGCAAAACATGTCCTTCTGGTTTAGCAAGCTTTGCACGCACACGTGCACACACACAAAGGCTTTGGTTTATGGAGGTGATTTTAGCAGAAGCTTGAGAGCTTTTCTTCTCTCCTTGGTAATTCTCCATTACTGCACTTCAGTCGCACTGTTTGTTTTCTGTAATAGGATTTAGATTTGCCGTTTCATAATTAGGTCATGCAGATATGACTTGACTCATTTGCTTCAGTTCATTCAAAAACAGAAGAAAATAAATATGCAGGTCACATAAATAAATAGAATTTTAGAGAAAAAAGAAATATGATTCTGCTTCTTGGATACGTCAGGTACCGGAGAGAGTGAAATGTAGCACTGTAATCTATAGGAATGCATGATTCAACCAAGACCAGAATTGTCACATTTTTTGCTCCAAACACAATGTGGGAAATCAATTAAATTTGTCCTTTATGACTCTGAGTTGTGTTTTTTTTTTTAACTTCTATGAATAATTTAATTCAAGTTCGTTCACTCATGCTGAATTTGAATACTGCTACTACACCTGTACCAGAATGGAACACAATTACGCACTGAATCTTTATGCTAAATATCCAGGTGGTGTTCGATTTATGCAAACACATTTTTCATTTAAATATTTTAAAAGTTTGATTTGTAAAACAAACAAATGCTGTATATGATGTGCTTTGACTAATAGAAAGTCATAATGTGTTGCACTGTTAGCACAGTGTGAGCTTCAAGTTTCATTAAAACATAAGACATTATGAATCAACCAAAATATTGACCATCTGCCAGTTTGGCTGTAAAAAATCTGGAATTGGTCTTAAAGATTTGTGGTTCATACATTTCTAATCACCTGCACTGAGGTGGTTCCCTCGAGTGTACGTCCTTAGTACCTTTTGTTCAGAAAAATAATTGTGCTGTATTGTGCACCAGGTTTTTATTTTTTTTAATAAATTTTTTTTTAAAGGTTGCATTGGCGCCACACACCCTGTCTGACTCTTGTCTTTTTATTTAATTTTTTTTATTTGAACGGTTCACTTTAATGTACAGATCTGCCGTTTTCCTTTTTGAAAGTGAATGTAGTGTACTGTTAAACAATTCTGATTTCTGTTGTATCCTAGAGGAGACAATTCCGTTGTTTGTACCCTGAAGGACTAAATTGTGTCCAGACAGCATAGTGTCTCTTTTTTCCTCTTTGGTTTTGTTGAACTTCATGAACTCATACGTGCCTCATGTAAAAGTAAAAATAGATGCAGCCTTCACTGTACAAATACGCTTATCTCCAGGTGATTGCACATCTGTTTCATAGACTATGATCAGGTTTGATCTATGATGTACACCTCTGAGTAGTGCACTTTTCCCCCTTGTGCAGCAGTAACTAAACATTTTCGGAAACCGTTGATCAGTCCTACACGTCGGCAATTGTAGCCCATACATACTCTGGGGTGTTGGTGGGTTTTCTCACATGAACTGCTCCCTCCACAACATTTCTTTTGGCTTAAGGTCAGGACTTTGACGTGGCTGTTACAGAATATTCACTTTATTCTTTTTTTAACAATTTCTTTGGTTAAATGACTTGTGTGCTTAGGGTTGTTGTCTTGCTGCATGACCCATTGTCTCTTAACATGGGTATAGTTACGGACAGGTTTTATGACATTTTTCTTTAGAGTCCAAGCACTCCAGATCCCAAAAGCAACCAATGTCTATAGTGCACTCCAGCATCTTATGACTCTGCTTTTTGTTGTCATAAACACACAGTATGTGCTCTTGCAGTTACACAGGTGTCTGAAATAGCTCCCTCTCTATTAATAACCTCTGTGATGTCTGGTTTTTACTCCCTTTTCAGTGACACTGAAGTATCGGGATTTTTTTAGTTCCATCTTTAAATTGTGCAGGTTTGGTGCCCACACAGCACCATACCTTCTGCCCCACTTAATGTCACCAATGCTAAAAGTTGCCAGACTTATTGTATATACAGCAAATGTATATACAATAACCCCCACCCCCCCCCCAAAAAAAAAAAATAATCTAAAGTAGTTGTTTTGAAGTTGGAGATCAGTTCCAGCACAGACCCACAACCACTCAGTTTCTTAGTTACCCCCCTAACTTACTGTGCACAGTTCTTCCCTTCTTGCCTGCTTGCTGAACATGTTGGCTGTTTCGTGCGCGTGTGCACGTGCTAGTGCGTGTGATATGCATGTAGGTGCACTGTGAGAGAAAGTTTCGTATCTCTTCTATTTACAGTTCTGAATTGTGGTGTTTAAATTGTTTTAACTTTAAACCTGTTGGTTGTTTTAAGTACCACAGAATCATTTTTAGCATATAGTAGTGTCAGGTTTTCATAACCATCTGCTGTCTACTATATACTGGGGACATATTGTTGAATGTTTTATTATTGTTATTTGTTTGAGTAAAACAAGTAAAATAATTGATCACAGTATCTGCAGATAACCAGAGCTGTGAAATTGGTATCATGTTGGAAGTAAAAAAAAGTGGTATCAGAACATCCATCAGATATAATGCATCTGCTTCAACATTGTCTGCTTTTTCTCTCTGTTTTCCTTGTTGCATGGCAAGCAAATGTTTCCCAGCAGCAGACTGGTTTGTTCAGGAGGTTATTTTAGAATGGGCATAATGGAGCAGTGCCCTAGTTAACAAACAGGAAAGGTAAAATATTCATGAAAATTGACTTGGTCTCAGCATTCAACTTTATATGCATAAGCAGCAGGAGGTCATATTCCCTTTCTGCATGGTCTACTATTACGGCTCAGCGTTTTCCATGTTCGATGACATGTTGAACCTGTGACATCGATCACCATTATACACATTTTGAACACATTGTATGCATTGCATCGTTAACTAATTGAGCAAGCTTATTATTCTGTTACCAGTGAAATCTGAAGTGTGTGCTTTGGATCTCTCATGTTCAGTTTGAACTGAAATGTCTGGCTAAGTTGTTTAGACATTTTAGCACTCTCAAATTGTGCTTGCGATTGTCTCCAGCTGTAGTACTTTTTAAGAACATAGTGTTGTCTTTTTTTTGTTGACGTTAGTTTGCAGTTATTTGTTCAACATGATTCTTCCTGTTCAGTTCTCAGCGAGGGGTAAGTATGTGCGCCTGCTGTAAAACAGGGTCTTTTATTCTGGTGCACTGCCAAATTACAGATCTGGCAACTGTAGAGTGTGAAATTTGATAATCTTTATAGTGCGTGAAAGCAGACCCGCCTAGACAGTGCGCTGGCCTGCTTAGCTTTAAGATTAGAGCTTCGTGCACATGCAGGGCTTTTTTTATACACATGAATCACAATGTAGAGGTTTTCTAAGGATGATCACACAACTTATTGATGGCTGCTCTCTCATATGTAGACTAAACATTTTACAAGTGTCGAGTAACATTAGGAGCAATTATATATGTATTGAAATTTGCTAATCACTTTGAGAGACCCAAAGACAAGCCGATTTTTGGTATAAAGGTAATTGGTTGTTAACTAGCTAAAGTCAATTAAGATATCTGAGAAATTCCCAAGCTGCCATATTGGATTTAGGTTATGCAGCAGACACATACTAACACAACTTCTTGGCACATCTGAATAGGGAAGATATAGTAGGAAAAATACATTTGGTAAGGGAATGAGTGCTTACTCATTTTAGAGCATAAAAGTAACTAAGAGACTGTGAAAAATAAGATGTGTTAATTGGAGAAATCAACCCTGCAGTGTATTAAATTTCTTGAACGTTTCATGCAAAGGTAACGTTTACATTTATTATAGTTATTTGCGCCTCAAAATTGTAATTCCATATGTATCATATTGGAGCTCCATATGTGGTCTAGATATTGTTTGGGGAAATCATTGGCCAGATTGATTTGTAGTGTAACTGGAGGGAGCTGTATTGCGTATTTTTAGGCCGCTTGAGTTTTATTAGTAGCATCAAGTATATGTCCTGAAGGATGCCATTCCAAAGTAACAGTTATGTTTATTTGCAGCAATTTTATCCTCTTAAACATGCCTTAATGAAGAGATAAACAAATATTAGGGAGAAATCTCTAGTATTACTTTATGCTGTTTTATCCCCAGAACAGCCTGATTCCATTAAGACTCAAGACCTTGGCACTTGTTGACTCCAGTATTTGCCACAGTTGAGTCAAGTTCCCTTAGTCATAAATCTCTATTCCAATGAGCCTTTTCCGTTTCATCCCACTCATCCCACACATGGTCAGTTGGATTAGATCTGTTGGCCACTACACTGTGCTACATTGTGAGTTTGTTGTTTGGGGACCGATTCATGGGCATCTACAAAAACAGCCTGTAATATTGAATGGTAGCATGTTGTGGCCTGATGGTCTTCATGTGTTTTTTTTTTTAATTTTTTTTTTTTATATATTTGTTTGTTTTCTTTCCATGTTCTACGCTGCCCATCATGACCCTGACAATGCAATTATCCCAGTGAAAAAGGCTGCATATTTTAGTCTTTCCCATGAGCAAATCAAAGAATACGACAAGATTTTATTTATTGCTTTCTTCTTTTGTGCCATACACACAGACCAGCTCTCGGTAGTACCAATCCAGATATAATTGTGGAAGTCATGTTGATGGCAGGGTACTGATGTTGACCTCAGCTGTTTTCATCCATTCCTCTAGTGTCCTATAATGGTTAAACCAGCTACTCATACATCAGTGTGGAAGTGCTTCTGTCCAAGATGTAGGAAATCCCAGAGGAAATGCTGTTATATGCTTCTTAGAGAGATTATACCTGTGCTTGTGTGTGCATCTGGTGTTCAATTCTGGCCGACTTAGAAAAGCCCATTAATGATGTACACATTTGTCTGATAAACCTTGTGTGTCTGTGTGTGTGTTTCTGTGTGTGTGTGTGTGTGTGTGTGTGTGTGTGTGTGTGTGTGTGTGTGCGCACTGCCTTGTGAGGTCCAATTGTCCTCATAAAGATAGGAATTATAGAAAAAGCTGTTGAAGTGAGCACATTTTGATCGTCCTCACAAGGAAACAAGTCGATTTCTCCACATATTCAAGTTTTTTAGGAAAAATGAATAGTGCCGAAAGATTTACTTTTGTTGTCTGGGGTTAGGTGTAGGTGTAGTGTTACTGAAATACAGTAATACACAAGTCAGTGGAAGTGGTATAGCAATACCAAGGTGTGTGTGTGTGTGTGTGTGTTTAACGATACTCTATAATTTACAATATTCAACTTACTATTAAATATTACATATTACAAATCATACAATTTTTAGGAGCGGAATTTAAATGAAGCAAACTGACTATTTTGTGGCATAATAACTAATGTAAATCAGTTTGGACAGGGGAGAGTGATGTATGAAATGAATGTGCTGGACTGGGTCTTTGACTGGAACTGGTTTAACACTATAAACAATTTAATTATGTCAAACATCACAATTAGAGTGCTAATTTTCCAAGTTCACATATTTTTACTCTGATACCTTGTGTGTGACACAGTGCGATTTCAAGTCTACCTCACTGTCCCACAAGGCTGTGCCAGTAAAGCAACACAACAAATGCACTGGGCAGTGGTGGCCTGCTGGTCAGGACCTTGCCCTTGTTGCAGGTTCAAGTCCTGACCTGGGGACCACTGAGGTACGCTTGAGCAAAGTACTGTCCCACTACACTACTCCCTGTGTCCGTTCCACAGCTGCCCACTGCTCCATGTGTGCATTTGTGTTGGGTTAAATGCAGCAGTCACATTTTGTTGTGGTGCACTTTGTGTGACAAGTCACTTTCACTTTTTTTTTCCCCTCCATACACACACATTCTTCCCAGAAGCATGCAGTTTGACAAAGCTTGATATAGCAGATTACCTACCAGAACAAAATACAGTCTTGTGCCAGTAACGCAGTTTACTGTGTGTATGTTAATGGAACACAGTTCACGTATGAACATCACTTGTTCATTGGACAACATTTTGTACAAAGTGGTAAAAAGAAGTTTTTGTGTGGCTTTTAAATAAAAAACTAATTAAATACTTTTAAAACATCCCCCTCACCATTCTGAAAACAAACAAAATAGTTTATAGTTGATCAACTTAAGAGACCACTGCGTTCTTTTTAAATGAACTGACCAGACATTTTTGCGTGTCTGCCAGCGCTGTATGCCTGTTTTGACTGACTAGCAGCCCTGTGGTGCCTTAATGCTTTCTGAGCAAGGTGTTCACTCCATTCGCACCAACACACTCCTGCAGAGTTGTGCTACACTGCTTTAGAGTGACATATGTGAAGTTTAGCATTAATGTCTGTTGGTGGTGGTTGTTGTGTAATTCTAGGCAAATGACATAAAGCATAGCAGAACTAATTACTGCCCCCTGGTGACTACAGTTAATCTTGGTGGGCTTTGACGGAACGTTCTAAGTAATATTTTAATGTATTATTGTATTATTCCCACTTGTATGGAGCCTCTGCGCAGCTTAATTTTTTGCTGCTTTAATTTGCCTAATTTAGCTCGTCAGCCTTTTCATAAGCTTTTTATGAATCGATGTTTGAGGAAGGAAGACAGTGTTGCACTGGGGTGAGCTAGGACAAACCGAGCCGCTGTCCGTTTATGAAGTCAGTTCGGAGGAATTTAGCCAGCATTTCTTGGGTGCTATGTAACTGGACGGATAAGCTGCCAGTGAATTTGTGATCACATGACCTGGCCTCTTTGCCATAAGAGAGCCTACTGTAGTTAAAGTGTAGTCTTACTGAACCAAAAACCAAACAAAGACCGAATAAATGCAGTTTACGGATGTTCTTAATATTCCAATAACTTTAATCACCAGGGTGTCTGCTGTGCAACTTTTAGTAAGTGACACTACTGCAGGCTCTGTCTTGCTGCACTTCAGTTCCACAAATATACAAACACTGAAACTCGTCTGCCTGATAGATGGCTGCTTCCACCAAATACACTCTCTCACACACACACACACACACACCCACCCTCACTCTCACTCATTCTCTGGCTCCAGAGTGGTGACTCAGCCCCTGAAAAGGAACAGAGTGACCAGGCCACAAGTCCTGAACGCACACACGAACACGTACAAAAGCATGTGCACACACACATACAGATGGAGGCCAGCCCATATCCTGCCTCATGCTGGTGTCTCAGTCCCTCAGCATGGGAAAAAGAGCAATGAACTGTAGCGGATACCAGTCTTCCTCTGGGTAAAGAGAAAAGGCATGACGCACATACTCAAACATTCATAGATTTAAATCTTTTATTCAAGTTTTTCTCACCAGCATCTGTGAACCCAAATTTATTAGTGATTTTACGTCTAGGTATCATTCGTGTTGCAAAGCATACTTCATGTACACGGTCTAGTAATAAGCGTTCTAATAAGCCTAAGTGTTCTAATGTCACAGGGTTCAGCTTAAATATAACTTGCTCGCTGATGGTTATTACTGGCATTGTTGTTAAGCAATGCAGCATTTGCATGAATGGCATTGTTGGACATAGTTGTAACATTAAGATGAAGTAGAAAGATGAACGAGTAGCCTGTCAAAGGCACCTGTGTAATTCCCATAATCATTGTGCTTGCCTGTTTGTTAATCAAACAGCGTCATATTCAAGTCAATCCACCGCCTACAAACTGCAGCTAAAATGCCTGCGTCGCTCAGAGCGCGTTCACTTATACAGGATTTGGACGCCCTTGTGGACTAGGCCTTACAATTTGTTTCTGTGAGTCTAGGCCCTGTCAACACGGACGTCTGAACTGCTGCTGAAAATCCCATTAAATGCTTTTGCAGTCAGTTCTTAAAGTTGATGTGCTGGAAGCAGGAAAAATGGGTGAGCATAAGGACCCATTTTGACTAGGGCTTTATTGTGATGGCTAGACAATGGAGTCAGAGCGTCTCTAAAACGGCTCTTAAAATGTTGTTTTACTATTATGTGATATTAAATATTCAGTATGAGCTGTTAACTAATATGAATTAATTATATTATGCAAAAGTACGATTTTTATTCATTTTGTCTTTCTTCTGGCAGGCCCTCAGTCACAGTGAAAATGATGCTCCTTATTGAAAATTTTAGTGGCAACTTTCTGTAGCATGCAGTTGGCAACACTGAACAAATCTCATTCCAAGAGGAGCTCAAAACTTGGCGCCTGTATTGTGCTGTATTACACAGTTAAATGTAAAGAGTGCACAGTCTGCATGTTGCTAACTTGCTAAGGCTTACAGCTTAAGGTTTCCGGTTGGAACTCGCACTTGTGAAATTTAATTCATCTGTCTTCAGGAAAACAAACGAGAGTATACAATGATCGGCCATAACATTAACACCACCTGCCTAATATTGTGTAGATCCCCGTCTGCTGAAACCCTGTCACTGACTCATCAATTGTAGGTCCTTGGATCACTTTTAGTAGGTGCTAACTTTTGCATACCTGGAACACTCCACAAGACCTACCGTTTGAGATGCTCTGACTCCGTCGTCTAGCCATCATAACAAAACTCACCCATTTTTCCTGCTTCCAGCACATCAACTTTAAGAACTGGGTGTTCACTTACTGCCTAATCTATCCCACCCCCCTGTTCTGGGCATCATTTGTTTAATGAAGCAGAATGTCTCCATTTAATTTCATGACCGTCATTTCCTGTCAGGTCTGTGTTAGCAATAATCTCTCATCAGCTTCTGTTGGTGACCATGTCTGTGGGTGATCCAGATTTAGTGGTGCTAATTCCTCTTCTGTGTGACCTTCTGAGTTGATGGGTCAGACAAAAGTGGACTTAGTACTTCAATGATCGACCCAGAAACCCGTCTGAGCAGAGGCGGCTTCAGACGGGCACTAGAATGTCTCACAGCAGTTGGAGGTCGTGTGTGGTGTTTGTGCTAGTTGTATGTGAAGGTCCTTGACAGAAATTTGAATTTTATTTTCCTAAATGATATAAACTCACCTCTGACAGACAGACATAAACTGCTAATGCTCGTACGTACTGCAGCCATGCATGAAATTGAGTATTGTTGATGTGGTAGGAGAAAAAGAATGTGAGGCTGTATTTGGTCTCTCTCGAGAATTAGCAGCAGGCAGGCCCTAATCTCTCGCACAGCAACGTTTGATCTGTCTGCTGCCAGGAAGATGCTTCTGTAGCTCATATTTTCACACAACCTCTCCCTTTCACGGTCTCTCTCTGTCGATCTCACACACACACACACACACACACACACACACACACACAGTTTTGCATAATTACCATGCTATAAAATGAGTCTGGTGTTTGTATTTCTCTCTTAGTCCCAGTTTTGATTGTGTTCTCTCTATTCTCCTTGGTTCTAGGTAAAGAGAACATATTCTCATGGGACGTACCGCGCCGGGGCCATGCGCCAGATCAGTCTGGTGGGGGCCGTGGACGAGGAGGTGGGAGATTACTTCCCAGAATTCCTCAACATGTTACAGCAGTCCCCCTTCCTGGAAGTAAGTAAAATACACTTTTTTCAGTATCCGCTCATCCTAGAGGACTTGCGTTTTTGATGCTCTCTGAAAAACTGGAAAACTGGGCTGATTAAACATTTATTAGTCTAAATAAACCCAGAACAACATAAAACATACCAAGTAGAACAGTTTGACCAAAAAGGCAGGCAAAAAAAGTTCATAGTGATTTTAACCTAGAGGTGGTTGTAGTAGTAACAAATGTTTCCTCTGTGGATAAATTCTTTTCCAATTAGTCACGTCAAACAGGAAGAGACCGCCACAACACATTAACTAGTGCTAGCACCAATCAGATAAGTCGTATCTGTATTGACACCAATATTAAAACACCTTTACTGAACTGCTAATGTCCGTATTTGCCTTTCTTCCTTAGTCACACTTGTTACAAAATTGTAACTAAATTTCTTTACACTGATCAGCCACAACATTATGACCAGTGACATGTATAGTAAAAAACATTGACTATTTAGTTATTTAATAACAGTGGCACCGGTCATGGGGTGGGATGTATCAGGCATTAGGTGAACAGTCAGTTCTTGAAATTGATGAGCTGGAAGCTGGAAAAGTGAGCGGGCGTAAGGAGCTGAGCCACTTTGATAAGGATGTTATCGTGATGGCTGGATAAGTCAAAGCATCTCCAAAACATCAGGTCTTCAGGAAAGTTCCAGGGCTGCAGCAGTTCGTACCAACCACAAGTGTTGCAGGGGAAGAGGCTTGATTCAGTAGCAGGGTCATGGGCACCCAAATCTCACTGATGCATGTGGGGAGTGTAGGCTAGCCTGTCTGTTCTGATCCCACAGAAGAGCTATTGTGGTAATAAAAGTGAAGGCTGACTCTGATTGAAAGGGGTCAGAACACACAGTGCAGCACAGTCAGAAATGTTCAGCCTACTCAGTATTAGACAGGTGGTGTTAATGTTATGGCAGATCAGTGTGTTTCCTATTGAATGCGTTTGTTTTCTCTTCTACAGTTATGAAGTGGTATAGTATTTTCATCCATTTTTTTCCCACTTCTCATAGTTTCTGTGTTTGTTTGTGTATCTGTAGCGAACGTTGCCGTGGGGAACGTTTTCAAGTCTGAAGCTGATGAGTCCTACAGAGAGTGATGACGGGCCCATCATGTGGGTTCGGCCTGGAGAGCAGATGATCCCGGTCACTGACATGCCAAAGTCTCCCTTCAAAAGGAAAAGGTAAGTTTGTAAGCAAGCAGCTGCAAGTTTCTCAGTTACTTAAAATGCCAAACGTTAGAGATTAAACATCGATCTCAAGCAGTTTTAAGATCAGGACAAGTGCACTGCACATATTAGACTGTAGGTAGGTAGTAGGCAGACAGAAGGACAGAAGGATAAGATATATAGACAGACAGACAGACAATATACAAGATAATTAAATAAAGAAAGTGTACTGAGTGGCAGTGGAGTGTGTTGACCAGAACATATAGACAAGGTGAAAGTTTCAGCTCACTGCCCTCTCTATGTTTAGGTTCATAGCTTTTAGCTGTGTGTTTTTCTTTCTTTTTAGTGTACTCGGAAATACACTCCCCACAAAGATCTTTTTTTTTTTTAATTTAATAATATGACTTCGTATTAAGATGTAAGGCCATTCATGCACTCTCTTAGTTTCTCTCCCTTTTAAGATGTGATCATTGTCATGTTAAGCAGACCAGGAGCTTGCTTGAGGCACAACCTTCTGTTCTTTCACAGGCAGAAAGCCTTGTCTTCAAAGAACACATGCACATTACGTGTGTGTGTGTGTGTGTGTGTGTGTGTGTGTGTGTGTGTGTGTGTGTGTGTGTGTGTGTGTGTGTGTGTGT
>JBBPDA010000126.1:18458122-18476705 GCA_037974385.1 Arnoldichthys spilopterus
GTGTGTGTGTGTGTGTGTGTGTGTGTGTGTGTGTGTGTGTGTGTGTGTGTGTGTGTGTGTGTGTGTGTGTGTCACCAGTAGCAACGGTTTCCTTAGTGTGAAAAATGCTGATGTTTGGTTTTGCAAATATATGCTTTTTGTATTTTTTCTCCCCTCCACTAAATGTGAGGTGATACTTCATCTGCTTCTGCACTGCGCGTACACACACACACCCTACGTGCTGTTTAAGGTGTTGCCTCTATTCTGTATTTCCCCAAGGGCATGAAAGTTTTGCAGTTTGTGCTTCTTTCTCTACTTTAGCTGTAAAAAGTAGTGAAAGCCCCCCCTGTACATCAATGCATACTGTGAGAGCGAAAAGTGTAGCTCTGAGCTGTAGCTCTCTTGCTGTGCTGTACTGCAGGAAGGCTCAGGCTTTAGTTCACTTTGACCACCGTGATCTCATCAGCAGACCTTTTTGGCTTCAGTGCAGAGGGTTATACGATAGAACTGGGACTATCAGTCTCAGCACTGATAAATCCATCACACCCACACTCTCTCTCTCACACACACACACACACACACAAAAACTCTCTTCACCTACTACAACCTACATGCATGATTTATTAGTCTTAGATAAGATTCTTCCTCCTTTTCCTCCTGTTGTCCATTCTGCTGTAATCCCCTGTTCCTCCTGTAAGAAAGCACACATGCTTTTAATCAGGCTGACAGTTGTTGCTGTTGCTTAAAAATGTTCAGTGAGTAAGTATTTCTCCAAACACCAACACTTTCAGTGTTGTTTTTATGATCTAGATTATATATAAATCCCTACACTCCTTTTGGGTGTGTATGAAACTCATTTAAGTAAGTTAATTCGTTTAGAAACATGCACAGTCTTCTGCTCCTTGTGAGTACGACTGATACTGTGACTGGAGAATGTTCTGGCACATGCAGCTGATTTTGGATCTTCTTTTAAAAGTGAAAGTGACTGTCATTGTGAACACACTCAAGCACCACATCGAAGTGCGACCTCTGCATTTTACCCATCACACGGG
The DNA here is from genome assembly GCA_037974385.1 of Arnoldichthys spilopterus. Classification (NCBI taxonomy): domain Eukaryota; kingdom Metazoa; phylum Chordata; class Actinopteri; order Characiformes; family Lepidarchidae; genus Arnoldichthys; species Arnoldichthys spilopterus. Next base: position 18,459,154 of record JBBPDA010000126.1, read on the forward strand.
CACACGTGGAGCAGCGGGCAGATATCAGCAGCCCCCAGGGAGCAGTGTAGCGGGACGGTACCTTTCTCAATGGCACCTCAGTAGTGCCTGGGCCGGGATTCGAACCTGCGACTTTCAGGTCTCAGAGGCAGTGTTCTAACCACTAGGCCAAGGGCTTTATATAAGCAGAGCCTTCTGTGGAAACACTGCAGACAATTTAAAACAATCACGTGCCTACAGCTCAGGTAAATTACTTAAGAGCACAAACATTCAGGTGTGGATCACCTCTTTAGCTGCACACAATACATGTGTCCAGTCTTTACTGTGTGTCCATTTTAATTAAAAAATTTTCTTTTAGTATTTTAAAATACTCTATATTTACAAATGCACATATTGGCTTCAGATGTGGAGCTTGACTATGAGAATAGGTACATGTCTTTCAGCTGCTGTCTTACAGTGTGGTTTTTAATCATTACAATACTGCGCTTCATCACCATATGTGAAGTTGCTGACTGATGCCTCTTGCTGACTCTGTGGAATCCTCTGATTCTTTAGAGGCTGTTTATTGACTCATTGAGTCAATCACACTGGTCTCACCTTGCCCTGCTGTTCCCACGGTAACACTGGAAGCAGCAGTGTCTGATCTGCCCTTATCTCTCACTCCTGGCCAAGCTGTGTGTGTTTAGGCACGTGTGTGTGTGTGTGCGCGCGTGTGCATGCGCCCCTCTCAGTGCGGTGGAGTCCCTCTGTGTGCATCAGGGCTTTGCATTCATTTTCCCTATCATGGTATGCAGCTCTCGCCTGTGCCGCATACTAAACAGGTCTGTTCGATGTACTGTAGTTTAAGCCCCCCATCCCCCATCGTAGCAGCCTTTGTAATGTATGCTAAAGGCCTGTGTGCGATTACACCATTCCACCACTGTTTAGTGTGAATGGCTGAAGCTGTGATCTGAATCATGATAGGACTGTCTCTCCTCCCATATGTCAGATTGACGGATATTATAGTTAGTGCTGTAAACATTTATTAAATAGTCAATAAAGAAAAGTGGCATGCTGACTGATTTGGAGGAAATATAGTTGCCTTTTATTGTGACTTGTATTCAAATGTGAATTTTTTTATATAAATTGGGCTGCAGGCTATTTTCCCCAATACATCTGTTTGTTTTTTTGTTTGTTTATTTAGAGGCTTGATTACTGAGTGCAGTGTACCATACAGCCTATTTACAGGCTCCACAGTATTTTGTTATTATTAAAGTTCTCCAATTTAAACTTAAGACAACATTAAATAATATTGCATATCATTAAAATTGCATTTTTCAAACTGCTGTACTAATAAAAAAAACCAAAAGTCTAAGTAAATTGACACATCCTCTCATTTTTTTTTTTTTTTTTGCAAAGGCCTAGTCCACACCGGCATTCAAATCTTTTAGCTGCGGTTTGTAGACGCTGGGTTGACTTGAATATGATGCTACATTTGCCATTGTTTGCCTCTGTTGAACACCAACCTGCAGCCCAGGTTGTAGTACTGTGTGTTCACCTGTGGGGGCAGTAATCAGTGTTTTTTAATCTGTGGGGTTTGAGCTTTATCCTGCACTGTTTTAGTGAAATATGGATCAGTTGCTTTATTTAGACCTAAACCTTGACGTTGTTGTGTTTAAAAATCCTTCTGATACGGCGAAAAATATCGTTGCCGCTACTGGGATCATACTCTGACTGAAGGATCATGGGAAGGCTGTAGTCCTCCACAGTGCTAAACTAACAGCATGTAAATGCAATGAAGGCGTTTTTTTTGCGCTTATCCGGATTTCGGCAGAACTTGACACCAAGAAAAAGCAGCATGCGATGTTTTTTTGAGACCGACCGAACGCGAGCCTCAAAAGCCCGTATGGACGGTCAGATTTGCTACAACGTGCATTAGTTTAGATTTTTTGATCTGCGCTCACCTGACGCCATAAATGTTAGTAAAACGATTAATTCAGACTTCCGTGTGGACAGTGCCTACGGCACCTAACGTCTTTATCACGTTTACATGCCTTTAGTTTAGCTCTGGAGGACTACAGCCTTTCCACGATTCTTCAGTCAGAGTGTGATCCCAATGGCGGCAACGATATTTTCGCTGGATTTTTAACAAAACGACATCTAAGGTTATGTCTAAATAAAGCAACTGATCCATATTTTACTAATACAGTGCAGGATAAAGCTCAAACCCCACAGATTAAACACACTGATTACTGCCCCCACAGGTGAACACACAGTATTATAGTCTGGGCTGCAGGTTTGCCTTCAACAGAGGCAAACGAACACGAATGTAGCGCCATATTCAAGTCAACCCACCGCCTACAAACCCCAGCTTTGTAGCTACGATGCCTACGTCGCTCAGAGCGCGTTCACTTATACAAGATTTGAACACCCATGTGGACTCGGCCTAAGTGTGACACTGGAATAACATAAAATACCATAAATTTATGACTTTCATTTTTCCCCATTTTTTCAGATCTATTAAATTTGGCAAATAAGCAGTAATTTAGCAGTGAAATGTGCAGAATTGTGTTTGCTGTAGCAGATACGTGCTTATTTTTACTTGCAGTACAAATAAAATTCATTTGTACTTTGATAAATAAAAGGGTGATATGGCAAAATCCTAAGTACACAATATGCATCACAATGTGTAATATTTCCTCTCTCTGTGTGTAAGTTTGTGAACGAGCTATAAGTCCCTGTGATCTAAGACTAGAATTCAGATTCACCCCCCACCCCCCACCCCCTCAGTACAGCATTTTACAAGGAAGTAAAAAAAAGTCTTGTAAATAATACTAAAATAGTTTTGTTGGTAAACTAGGCTAATGGCATAATGAGCTGACATCCAATCAGCTGCTTGTTATTATGCAGTTTATGCAGTTAAGTGTCACGCAATGATCATTAATTTGTCTGCTCTAAGAAAAAGGTCACGTGACTAAAGTCTGTGGTTGTTTTTACAGGCTGTATGTAATTAGTCTAAATCCCTCTTTATGATAAACACACTTATTCAGTGTTTTACAATACAGACCCCCGTCTTCCCCTACTGCTTCTCTCTAGCTCACTGAGGACTATGTAAATAGCAGTGTTGGATAATCATAATTATATCCTGCTTTTAAAGGTCAACCAATGAAATCAAGAACCTGCAGTACCTACCTCGAGCGAGTGAGCCGCGTGAGATGCTGTTTGAGGACCGGACCCGTGCGCACGCAGACCACATTGGACAGGGTTTTGAAAGACAGACCACCGCTGCTGTGGGGGTGCTGAAAGCTGTACGCTGCGGAGAGGGGTGAGTTTCACACACGTATATACACCTACTTGTGTATTTCAGTTGTGGTGGCAAAATCCTTATTATGACATTCTTCAAGATGAATAGATTAAAATTACACCTGTGGATGGAATTCAGGTATTGTGGACTGTGTCTATAGAAGCTTTTAATATTTGTGTGTGTGTGTGTTTGTGTGTGTGTGTGTTTGTGTGTAGTGCGGAGCCTCCTCGCATTACCAAAGACGTGGTCTGCTTCCACGCTGCAGATTTCCTTGATGTTGTTCAGCGATTACAGCTGGACCTTCATGAGCCACCTCTCTCTCAGGTGAGTTCCATTCTCTGTGCTTTCAGCTGGCTGGCGCTGCGGTCAACATCACTCCTCTTTAGGCATTTAAGAGCTGGAGTGACACTACACTGCTGTGCCACTGTGACTATTTTATTCGTTTTCTTATTTATAACAATTGTAATGGCAGGCTGTCCTTGCCCAGAAGCTGACAAACAGGCTCCGTGATACTATCACCACCATGTTTCTCAACAAGATTATATTCCAGTTCTGTAATGCAGTGTTTTCTCCGAACACTGCACTTATCATTTAAACCAAAACATGCTATTTTGATCTCCTCCATCCAAAAGACATTTTTCCAGTAGCCCTTTTAGCCTGCCTACATGATCTTTAGGGTCAACATGACCTTTAAAAGATCTTTCATGTTCATTTTGGAGAGCAGTGGCTTTCACCTCACAGCACTTTCATGCACACCATTGTTGTTCAGTGTTCTCCTGATGGTTTACTCATAAACATTAACATTAGATAACGTGACCGAAGCCTTCAGTTGCTTAGAAGTTGCCCTGTGTTCCTTTGTGGTCTCACAGACTACTAAACACCTTGTCCCGGAGTGATTTTTGTTGTGGTCAAGTTGTCTTGAATTTTCACTATTTCTTAGTCACTGTCTGGCTGTTGAGAAATGTTCTTTTTGCCATGATACACTTCCACAAACATGCGCTTTGAAAATCGGACTTTGCAAGGTCGTTGTTGTTGTTTTTTTTTTTAATAAAACAGGGTGAAGACTCTCACCAGTTGTTAGGAAAACACTTGACCTTTAAATGAGCTGCAGATCCAAGAGGTTTACATACTTTTGTCACTCATACATATTTGATAATTTTCCACAATCAAAAGTGTAAAATTATTTGTTTAAAAAAGTTCGTTTGACGTTTTAGGTCACATTTTTACAGAAATGTTTTTCTACACTTTTTTTTAAACCAAAAGTTCTAAAGGCTTAAACTTTCAAGCACCACTGCATCGGTCAGTGCTGATACAGTTATATGCTTTCGGCATGTATAAAATGTAGAAATTGAAACTGCATTTACTTGGATAACCATCATGTCAGTTTCTGTTGGGTTGCAAATACAATGAGTGAGTAACATGCAGATATTTTAACATGGTGCCAAAATGTTCTACTAGTATAGATGAAATATCTAAACATTAAATGAATGATTTTGGCTTTAATCACTGTTTATACATGGTTTATAGACGTTTTATACCGCACTGTTAGGTCTTTTGTTCTGATGGGAAGTATGTATTGTCAGGTGGTCCGTGTAAAATAAATATGCAAGCTCCCCGTGAAATTGATGGCAGTGATTGAAGTTTTATAATAAATGCAAAAGAAGCAGCGTGGTTAGAAAGTACTCTGCCTGGAGTGTCTCTTTTCAGAGGACACAGACAGTACTGTTTTAAGGCTACAGCTGAGATATTGATGTAATTGGGCTTTTGGCTGAAAGTAGAGTAACATGGAATCATGTGAGGAATCAGTACAGTATCAGATTCAGTCCAGATTGCTTTCTGAAGATCTCCCAGTGCTTAATGGAACATTGTGTAAAAAGAAGGCTATTGGTCAAAAAGTGAGATACAGTAACAATACTAATACTTATCCTCCTCCCCTCCCTCTACATGTACATAGCCCATGACCCCACAGTCTACGGTGGCCAGCAGAGGTCTTCTACAACATGCCAGACAGGGCTTACACCAGTAATTCCACTGCTGAGGAAAAAATGCACATCCACTGTTCTGCATATGAAGCCACTGTTTTGCTTTATAAGGAACTCTAAGAATCTCACTTTTTTCCCAAGATTAGGATTATTTAGAGCACTTTTGTATGTAGCGTTACTATTTCAAAGAGATCAGAACTCTCATCAGATAACTAACAAATAACAGTGGATGGAGCTGTAAAATCTGCAGCTGTTTTCCAGGGTCTTTATATACTAGTCCAAGGGTGCCAAAATCCTGTCCTGGAGATGCACCACCTTGCAGAGCTTCGCGCCAACTCTAATTCAACACGCCAGGTGCAATAATAAATACAATAGGCTGTTGGATATGAACTCTCTAGAGTGGTAGACCTCCAGGACAGGAGATGGATACCACTGTTAGAGGCCATGGCCGGATTCATCCTAATTGTTAATACTGACCCCTGCTGGATAGATGGAGAGTTGTACTTGTGTACTCTATACTGAGAGCCCGGAAGAGGAGCTAGCCTTTCAAACCTTATTAGCCCAGATGGAATGCTGTTTGTGGAAGATTTAAAGAGTATCTAGAGTACACTAGATGCACTAACCGGGCAAATACACTTTCTGTGTATTCAGATTCTGTGCAAAGAGGAACTGACTTCAGTTAAGCCTGACAGACTGAACATGTATGAAATAAGGGCATGTGATGAACATTTAGCTTTGTTTAACATGGGATTAATCAATATATTATTGTTTGCCTACATACACCCAGTGCCTGTGCTATAAGATACTCTATAGCTAATTAATATGCTACCATATATGTTCTAGTAAATTTTAATCCACACATTAGACACTGCTCTTGTGCTCAGAAATCCACTACAATTGTGCAGTTACTAACCGAGTTTAATGAAGTACCTGTTCTGCCAGCACAGTAGGTTCTATCTCAGTAATTTGTGAATGTTTATCCATTGATCAGCCACATTAAAAGGGGACCTACACATTAGGCAGGTGGTTTTCATGTTCTGGCTGATCGGTGTATACATGCATGTATATGTATGTGGAAAAAGAAATGAGGTTAACTAATTAATTAGTTAACTGCAGACTAAGAAGATACATTTTTGAATTGCTTACTCAGCCAATCTTTCAGCACAAGCATACAAAGTGTTGGTTTTGTAGTGACACTGACTAAGCAGTCTTTTATGGAAAGGGGAGGAATGTCCACTATACACTTCACGTATGCAGACATATCCAGTAACTCCTTATAATGATTAAAAGGTGCACCCATTACCAACACAGCTGATCAGTGACCTGCACACACAGCTTGTATAATCTCCATTAAAAAGCACTGCCAATAGAATAGTAGAATGATGTGCTGTGAAGCATATCCACATGAGCCTAAGGTCATTATGCACAATGGCAAGCATTGGCTATAAAGCCGTCCAGCAGTGCCACTGTGTTTGGTGTGATGGAAAACCATGTAATATCTGTGCGAAGAGCAGGAGTGGAGTTGGTGATCCTGAACTAGTCGTCCAGCATCAGTTGCCTGCCCTCTGTAATGCTCTTGGGGCTGAATGCAATCAGATCCTCACAGCAAAGTTTCAGCATCTGGTATAAAGGCTGGTGAGGGGCTCAAAGGTTATATTAATTGTAATTGATCTCGGAAGAAATGCTGGATGAGCAGGTGTAGTAATGTTTAAGCTGTATTATGTAAATTGTTTAAAATGTTCCGCTAACCCACAGAAAAAGGTGCCAATGAGGCAGCTTTCTGTTCTTTTAGACTTTGAGTGACTAAGTACGTTGCCAATGTTTTGATAGCATCATAACTAAACGATATGGCTACATATTAGATACAATTATAGAGTATGTGCACCAACACCAGGGCTTCTCAGTGTATGTGTAATTGTCCCGTAGCAAAGATGTGTAGCAATTTGTCTTATGTAACATCACTTAACAAGTAACCGTGTCTGTGCTCTCCTCAGTGTGTGCAGTGGGTGGATGACGCGAAGCTGAATCAGCTGAGACGAGAGGGGATCCGCTACGCTCGCATCCAGCTCTATGACAACGACATTTATTACATCCCTCGCAGCGTTGTCCATCAGTTCAAGACCGTCTCGGCAGTCTGCAGCCTGGCGTGGCACGTCCGCTTGAGGCAGTACCACCAGAGCACCGAGGATGTGAAGCCGGAGGAGGAAGAGGACAAGAAGCCCCCCTGTATCAAACAAGAGCCTCTGCATATTAAACAAGAGCCCCCTTGCGAGACCCTGAGTGCCCCCACCACTTTGCCCACCTCAACAGACACCAAGCCACCCAGAGATCTGCCCCTCGTGCCCCAGATTAAGGTGGAGGAGGTGGAATCCCTTTCAGAGCGGACAGCCAAAGCCCCTAGCTGTCCTCCCAGCAACTCCAGCGTCGCGCCGCCTCCAGCCCAGACAGTTGTGTCAGAAAGCCGACCCAAATCACACCATTATCATTCAGAATGTGGAACCACTCACACACACTCGCTGACGGCCAGGCCAGCACCCAGCCTGACTTCATCAACGCCCAAACACACACACCATTCAACACCAACCAAACATGCGCACACCTCTACGCCAACCAAACATACACACACCTCGTCGTCAACCAAACATCACACACACTCCAGCTCGACATCCAAACACGCCCATTCTTCTTCCATGTCCAAATCGACCCATTCTACGACACCAAACAAACACGCCCATGCTACCAACACAACCAAACACACACATACTGTCCAAACAACCAAACACACGCATTCCCCCAATCCTAAAACCAGCTCTGGACATTCAGACAGTCGGACTGCTCCTCCCCAGCACCAGGTTCTTCCTCAGACTGTGCTGCCCCAGTCTCAACCCCAGCAGCATCAGCTGCAGCCTCGGCCAGACAGAGGCCCGGACTCTCTCCACCCAAAACCCACCATCACGCCGCAGGACACGCGGCCACATCACCCACTCAACCCCCTCCTGCATGAACAACAGAAAGACTTTTTATACTGATTTGTACATAACTGTTTTTAAAAATGGCTTTTCTGTTTTTTCCTCTTTTTTTTTAAAGTTTATTTTAAGGTTTTCAGTTGACTTTCTGTTTGTATTGATCCGATGAGGTGAAGATAAAGGAAAGATGAGCGCGACACCAACAGCAGTGTGTGAGGTGAAAGGCAGCATGACAAACCTCCAGCAGGGCAAGAGTGTGGCTCGCTCCCTCTCCCTAAACGTTACCGATGGAATACATAGCAAATGTAGCGCGTAACATTCCTCAGTGCCTGCCTGTAACTGTGAACTATCAAAGCACTTAGGGGCCAGCTGCACTGCTACCCTGCAGGTCGGAAAACAAAAAAAAACCCACAAACAGGTCCTTAAATAATATATTTTTAAGTTGTAGTCTATAGTTGTATTAGAGCTGACATGAACATATATATTTTTAAGATGAGACAGAATTCTTTTAATGACTCCAGGCTTTTCCATAGAGCTTATTTATATCAAGGTTGTTTTTTTGTTCCATTTTTATTGTCAGCACTGTAGTGTATATAACTTTTTTCTTAAAAAAAAAAAAAAGAAAAGAAAAGAAAAAAAAGTGTAGTTTGATTTATATCTAATTAAGAACATCGTAATAAAAGGTTCTTGATATTGGATATTGTCGTCATGTAAACAAGGGCTGCACTGAACGTTCATGTGCGTAATTTCAGACTGGCTCAGTGTAAGGTAGGCCGCCCTGACCTGCCAACACGCTTCCACTTTCATTATTAATCGGGAAACGTTTCCACAGTACCCTGTGTAGAGTTTAAGACAACTATGTTTGGAGATGACTGAAGATTAAAAGCATAGGATCACTGCACACCGTGTTTCATTTTGTTCTGTCAAACGTTCTGTGTCATGTTAAGGTGACGCTTTGGCCAAAAATGAAATTCACACAATTTGGTCCTTAACTCCAAACATAGTCAATCAGCCAAGACACCAAGAATGTTTTCTGAAGTTTGCTCCTGTTCTGCACTGCAGCCATGAGGCCAGTGTAGCTGGAAGCTTATACGTTGATAGCACTGATTACACTGCATGTTAGCTTGTGGTTATTACCAGGTAATAGAACTAAACAAGTAGTGCTGCTTTCACTTCTGGTAGTTGCCATTTTGTGTTGCTCACTATTTGCAAGAATACACCATGGTGTATTTTCACCCTGCCTAGCTGCCAACATAACAGTCAGTTGTCGCTGTAAATCGACATCTCTTGTTAAAATGGCAGCTGGTCACTCTGCTGCTCTTCTGTTGTCCGTGTGACAATGGGGTTCATGATTACACACCTACCTCAAAAAGCGTCGAGTTGTTAAGTAATCACAAATAGACTTGCTGTTGTGATTTCTGACACTGTATGACATTCTGTGTGAATTCATGTGTTATTTCTCTTTTTTTTAGACAACATTGATGTCTCTCTCTGTTCTAGATAAGTGTATGCTATTAGTGTTGTGGTTCCAATGCAATACTGACGCTGCAAGGTGCTCGTTGTAAAATGTCTTGGCTGATTGACTACAGCCTACAGGAAAAATTGTGTAAATGTGCTTTTTGCCACACATAGTTGATGGAAGGCTGACGGTTCTGTTTTCCTGAATTCAACTTCTATTGGTGCTGCAGTAAAACCTCAGATATTGTTTAGAGAGTGAAATGAGTCATCAAGCTTGTCTGGGAGTCGGGGGGCTCTAAGCCATACTTAGTGTGGCCAGAGCTTCAGTTGGCTTAGCTTCCCTGCAAGTGTGTGTGTAGTGTTATGTAACACAGCCACCCACACTGTGTAGTGTGATGGTGATGAACACGGCAGTGTTGGTGTCTGGGTTTTTATCCTTGAGCTCGAGTTTTTACCGTATGTATCTGTTACGGAGGGTGGTGTCATTCAGATTGACTGTGCTTGTTCACGCTCAGTGTTTTGTTTGCACAATATTTCAACTGCTTAGCACTCAAAATCTAGATTTTTTTTTCAAATGATTTAGCACATTGGATAATACAGACCCATGCTGTGGCCTGAAAAAATATAGCATAAATCTATCAGTTAGCGGGGCTTGTGCATTCTAGTGTTGGGTTTGGAGCTTCGGCTGCTGAGATTGTTGATATTTGTGCTAGTTTTAAGTGACTGTGACATGCTGGCCATACTTAGTGGTTGGTGATTCTGCTGTTTGTTGTCAGGTTTTTGGAATGATGGGCTTCTTTTGCAGTATTATTCTCTTGTAGAATAATGCCATCTACCTACAGGAAGTGGAATTACAAGAGCAAATGTAAGGGATGAAACAGGAGTGTTTTTTTTAATTCAAGCAGCAGTGACTGCATGTGCTTTTTCAGGTTTGTCTGACTGATTTGCTTGTTTGGTTTTAATATATACTTTCATGTGCTGGGACAGGGAAGACACATGGACAGGGAGTGGATACTAGCTCTGGGAACAGTTATTAACTACATTTTGTGGGCAGTGGTGGCCGAGTGGTTAGGACGCTGCCTTTGAGACCTGAAGGTCGCAGGTTCGACTCTCGGCCCAGGCAATACTGAGGTACCCTTGAGCAAGATACTGTCCTGCTACGCTGTTGATAGCTGCCCGCTGCTCCACGTGTGCACGGTTAAATTGCAGAGGTTGCATTTCGTTGTGGTGCTTGAGTGTGTTCACCATAGTCACTTTCACTTTTCACATTATCCATCCATCCATTTTCTAAACCGCTTCTTCTGTTTCCGGGTCGCAGGGAAGCTGGAGCCAATCCCAGGTGAGAATGGGTCTAAGGCGGGGTTCACCCAGGACAGGAGGCCAACCCATCGCAGGGCAACACATAGACAGACAACCATTCATACACACATTCACACCTACTGGCAATTTTTAGAGTATCCAATCAACCTACTGCAGCCTTTGGACAGTGGGAGGAAACCGGAGCACCCGGAGGAAACCCAGTTACTTTTACTCCCTTCTCTTTGCAACTCCATGTTGTAGATCGAGCAGGGCTAACTTATCCAGCTACTATTTCTTTTATTAGTTATTACAGAGGAGTTGCTTTCAGATTTTATTTTTTTTTGCAGTTATCCACTCAAAATGAATGGAAGCTTCAGCAGGAAGTCAATTCCTGCTTTTTCTTTTTAAATAAATCATACTAGGCCATGGCACCCAAGTCCAACCCCAAAAGTGGTAACCGCAGCTAGAGTTTATGAACATGTACCTTTATTTCTGCAACAATTACAAACAATACCTCATTTACAAAGTGCATGCTATATAAAACAATGATATACAAATGTGCAAAATAAGGAAACACAAGGTCCATACATGGATAGTGATGGCACAACATGGAAAGAATCTTCGACCAAACACTTCAAAAAGAGCTAATGAACAGTAAAAAAAGAGAAATCCTTCCAAAAAAAACTCCATCTCAAATTTTTTTTGCATCCCTCAGGCTCATTGTTTGGATTAATTTAGTCAGTGTTCTCTCGCCACAAAACCCAGCATGCCTCCATGGCAATGCTGAATGAACGCATAGCCACTCGTGTAAAGGACAATAAATAGACAAGATTCCATTTCCGTACGCTAATGTTGGTTATGTGGCTTCCAATAAAAAGAGGCAGTCCACCATCAAGAAGCTGCCCATGCTGCATCTTTCCACTTCAAGATACGTCTTCAGGAGGGTCTTTTTTACAGAGAATTCTGCGGCCCCGCGCTAGAAGGTATGTATATTTACAAGAGCTGTAGAGGTGGTTATTTTTTTTTTTATTTAAACACAAGAAACTGTTCCCCAACTCTCCTGGAGAACCAGCTCTCTGCAGGTTCTACCTCCAGCCCAAATCTTACCCATCTGATAACAGGCAGATGTATTTGGTGTGATGGATTACGGTTAGAGATCATGTCCACATGTCAGAAGATGGCTAGGAGTATGTGGGTAACCTCTAAAACTCCAATAGATTCCTCTGTTTTATCAAGTCTCAATTCCTAGAGGGGGTTACCATGATCATCGTCCATTTACTGAGTCTTTAAATTACTTCATTTGTTAGATTAATTGTTTAAGTGGTTCATTCCAGTTACAAGATGAATAACTTTGGCAATGAATCTCATTCAGTCAGAAAAATTCAGCATTCTGTTCAGAGTCAAGTGCAATCTGAAAATGCCAGAATTCAATGCTAGTTAGTTAGATTACCATCATGTCCTGAGGTCTGTCAGGTCTATGGCTATTGTATCAAGGTCTTGTTAAATCTGTCAATTTGCAGATTTTTTACATGCAATGCTACAAAGCATTTATTAATTTTAGGGATGCACAGTGATATAATACAAAATATTATACAAATATTTGCTTGAAATCCTGCAGATGTGTAGATTTGACCAGTATTTTAGACTGATATTTAAAATGATTAATAATTCATATTTAAAGGATTTGTCAAGTCTGTCACTCTCAGGAAGAGCAGAGGGTTTAGGTGACACTAGAGTAATGCACTAAAATTTACCTTCTACACTTCTCAATTTACCTAATTTTGAGGAAAATTTACCTGGAAAAATATCAAATTACTGCATCGGCCTACGCATCCCACATCCGTGGATCTCAAACCGGTTTCTCTGATTATAACACACATTCCCACCGGCCTCTTCACTGCTGTGTTCCTCCGTTGTCCTACTTTAATTTGTTCATGTTCCTGACTGGTTTTCAGGTACTTTGGAGGTAAAGTCCAATAACAAAATGGGTAATGTAGTAAATCCTCCAGGCCCTGAACCTCAAACTCAAAAACCATGAGCTTCACTGCTTTACTGTTTAACCATCAAATGCAGTGAGGAGGATCTAGTGCAGTTGATATTCAAAATAAAAATCCGTTAAAGACTTTCCACCTAGACGCTAAGATGACTCAACCTTTTCCCAAAATCAGCCTGCATCCCCAAATCCTAGGCTGGGCAATGTTTTTGCACAGAAATGAACTGGTTTTTTTGTTCAAAATTGTAATTCGTAGCTGATAAATGAGTGCAGCTCTGCAGTTACCAAGCAAAAATGCTTCATAAATCGAGTTTCATTTTCTAAATCCTTTCATATAAAGTAGACTTCATACTAGACTGACAACAGAAATTAAACTGGCACCATATTAGACTTCGTTATCTTATCTAGCACTGACTCCAAAGATATCTTCAGACTGCACACACTCAGGAATAAAACTGCCTTAGTATCCAGTTGGCAGTATCATTTGGGCGAAACAGCCACAGAAATGAAGCCTGCCAGTTGGAGCTGGAGAAGAAAATGAGTTTCAGATACTAGCTAGCGGTTTTCTTCAAATCAATCATAGACATGACAAAGCAGGAATTGCCTGCCTTCTTCCTTTGTACAAGGTGCATGTAACCAGGAACTCCCTTTCCCTTGTTCCACAGTGAAATTGTCCTTTTTCCAACCATCCCAGTGGCTGGGACTTGTCAAGGCTAGAAATACTTAGTTCAATTAATCATTCCTGCAAATGTGTGGCACTTGTGAAAATCTGTGCTGAATAGTGAAACACTATGGTTGTGTGTTAAATCCTTTGCTTTCAGTGCTGAACTGCACTTTGGTCTGTCTGCCCACCCAATGATATTTTCCCTTGTAGGATGTCTGTGTTAATGCCAAAACTGCTGTACAACACATTTGCTAATGTTTTGCAAGACTAACTGATCTGTCTGGTATTACAAGCTTATAGCCACTTGGCTAGCATTATACAAACTCCATTCACTAATCACACACATGCTTTAAGCAGTGTTTTTGAGTCTTATAAAGAGGCACTCTGACCTAAATCTAGAGTTTAATGTGTCATTAACACAGTGGTGTATTCCTCAGTTATATTCGCTTGATGGAATTAGTGATTTTATACCGTTTTAATGCTTTTGTTCATCCATGCTCTCCAACTAAAAAACCCAGCATGTATCACACACCCTTGGGAATCCCTGTGCTGTCAACCAATTCTGACTGCTAGTCGACCCACTGAGCTATATGCAAATAAATAAATTGAAGTTGGAAAAAATTTAATTCTATTGTTATTTGGCCCAAAATGTATGCATTGTATTCAAGATTCATCATGAGAAGGTGTTTTCCTGATCTGTAAAGTCACTTTAGAAACTATTTACAGCAGCACAATTTTTAAGCCTGTTTACAGTAGGTGGAGAGTTCCAACATTTAAATATTCCACTTTGACCAGATTGCCCCTTTACGAGATCTTACGGGCTTGCTTGTGTGGTTTCTAACCCTAGTTTATGACATTCTCTTAACTACAAATTGCCAAAGGTATGTTGCATGACTGAAAACAGTAACTGAATACATTATATGATGGTTCAAGAAGGAGGTTTGCATGACGCTACCCTGGCCGCTATAAGCTCCCATTACTTGTTAGCTACATTAGCTAAAAAATCAATTTTTGGTTAAAAACCATGTTGGCCATGTTTACGGCTACATTCCCAATATGAGTCGAATTGCGTGTTTGTGCCGTTTGGCCTGACTGTCTTGGTCAGACCCACACTGTGAAGGGCTGTGTGTATCTGTGTGTATGCATGTGATCATCCCAATGAGACACTCTCCTTCGGCACAGAGGATCAGTCCCTGCGCTGAGGGAAGATATTAGCTCCCAGCTCCACCATGGCTCCCGTAAGCATGGTCCATAGTGGAATGCAGATGTAGACCAAGCGCAAGTTAGTGAGGTGCTCCAGGCGGGCACACAGTGTGACACAGAAGCCCAGCTTCAGTAGTAGAGCTATGAGGTACCACACCTTCCTGCGCAGACCAGGAGCCCCTTGACGTAGGTCCTGACCTGCCCTGCACCGGCCGGCCATCTTCACTCCCAGCATGAGCAGGAGTATGCTGTCAAAGATCCACATGGGGAGGAAGATAAGGAACCAGTTCCAGGTCACTTTCCCATCCAGCTTCAGGACCAGCATTGTAAGGAAGACTAGTGTGAAGAGCCAGGTGAGGAGGACACGCTGAGCCAGAGACATTGTCACTCCTTAACCACTGCACCTGCGGACACACACACACAACTTTTAAATAGGAATGCTGTTTAAATAGGGGAACTGTAGGCCTGTGTCCCATATTATTTTTTAGACATGGAAGAAAAAAGAAAATGATAGAGTAGCATTGCAATACTCCACACACACACACACACATATATATATATATATATATGTGTGTGTGCAGTGGTGGCCCATGCCCTTGTGAACAGAAGGTTGCAGGTTCAAGTCCCAACCTGGATACCACTGAGGTACCCTTGAGCAAGGTACAGTGCCACGACACTGCTCCCTGTGTGCTGCTCCACGTGTGCACATGTGATGGGTTAAATGGAGAGGACACATTTTGTTGTGGTGCACTTCGTGTTCACCATAACAAGTAGGTCACTTTCACTTCATATACATCACAATGTTTTTGTCACAATATTATATCGATACAGTGGCATCAAGTATCAATATTTCGTCCATGTTGTTGTTTTTGTTAAAATGATTATTTAATGTTTACGTTTGTTTAAAGAGAAATCAGTTCTGAACTCCACACGATGGCACAAGACATTCTTCCCATTTCACAGCGTGAATCAGAAAGGCCAGTGTAACCAAGTTGGCTGCAGAGACTCCTATATGTAACATGGCTGCTTTAAAGTCGAAGAATCATAATGATCATGTATTGTTGCCACTGTGGGAACTCCCATCCTAATTGCTCCTGTATTCCTTAAGGTCACTGGTTCAAATCCCTGACAGATACAAGTTACGGTACCGTCCCCAAAAAACCCTTCCCTAGGCGCTGCCTATGTCGGCTGCCAACAGCTCCTACAAGGATGGGATAAATGCAGAGACTGTGCTGTGCTGTGCTGTGCTGTGCTGTGGTGTGTTCACAATGATGCATATGTCAAAACCTGAATTTCATCTGCCCGAACTATCATTATTTTAGTACAGTAGCCTAGTATGCCGTAAATACTGATTATACTGCTCAAATCTAAATATTTGGCCCATTTTTGAAGAATTTATCTGCTGATATCAACATGATGCCGATGTCATTTGGCATCAGAGCTGTTACTGTATGACTGAATCGTGCTGAAATGGGATTAATCAGCTAATCCCCGCCGTCTCTGCACTACACTAGCACAGGTTAAGGCTGGATGAAGCAAACCGTCTGTTTATTTTACTGCACCGCTATTCAACTCTTCAAAGATCACAACTGCTAAATTCAACTGCAATTCTACCCATATTCGAGTGTGATATTATTAGTTTAACGCGATAAAGATGAAGTGTGCTCTGTCTGCACTGCGTTACCGTCTACAGAAAACATACTGCGTGTGTCTCCCATGTGCAGCGGCTCCGCTCCCTGTGTCTGCTGTGTCCGTTAGCTCCTCGGCTTCGACTGACCTGAGCGAGCACGCAGTTCGCAGCGCTGGGGCCTCTCCTCAGCCTCGAGCGAGACTACATTTAAAAGCTGATGAGAATAAAAAATTAAAATGAATCTGTATTTTCTTCATATTCGCTTGCGGCTGATGTTTTGCTCAGCACATCTGCCGACTCATATACCCTCTAGCCGCTTTTGTTGTATTTCCGGGTACGAGTTGTATTTTTTTTTACCGTAAGAATCCTATTATGCGCGCCCACGATTGTGGCGTTAACCTCTGTCACGTTTTCTCGTTATAGTTTACTTAATTACTTGTTACGATAAGGAAGTATCATAAAATATGAATATGAAATATCTTTCCACCTAAAACACAGAAATGCAGGATTTTCGCTGTTGCATACAACATGCAGCATGATAAATCTTGTTTGTTCAATAGTACACGAGCTGTGGGACCTGAGGGACATTACTGGACAATCCTCAAATCCGAGTTTATATTATCTGGCTATGTGATATATCCTGCTTTGTCTATGTCCACAACATAAAGCCATTTGATTTACTATCCCGAACAACCGGGAAACATACATGTGAAATGTTAATCATGGTAAAACAGTGGTAGGTCGGAGTAAACAAACCGTTGCGAATGGTGTGCACTATGTAGGAAATACACACAGGCTCCTTCTAAACAGTGAGTAACAATGAGCCAATGAGGTTTTAGCCTTATGCCACACTGGAAACATTGTGCACTATATGGGTGTAAAAAGTAAAATGTTATAGCGCACTATATAGGGAACAGGGAGCCATTTCGGATTCTGCCGAAATTTTACAGCCCTACCGCAGTTTATTCGGTGACCACAAGAGGGAGACAACGCAGAATCTCTCTCTCTCTCTCTCTCTCTCTCTCTCTCTCTCTCTCTCTCTCTTTCTCTCTATCTATCTCTCTATCTATCTATCTATCTATCTATCTATCTGTC
>JBBPDA010000126.1:18480327-18496971 GCA_037974385.1 Arnoldichthys spilopterus
CTGTCTGTCTGTCTGTCTGTCTATCTATCTATCTATCTATCTATCTATCTATCTATCTATCTATCTATCTATCTGTTTGGGGGTCTTGTAATTAAGAGGCACTGGTCGTACTCTGTAGAACATTACAGATTACGATGTATAAACTGATAACATGAGCCTCGTCGTTTTTGTTCGCCGCTGTCCCTTTGACGAAAGGCTGACGTGATGCGAAGAGCGTGCGCGTTTATACCGTGTATGTCGGTAAGGCGCTTGGCTGAAGCTGCCTGTAGTTCTACAGTAAACGGACTGGAGGTCAGCAAAAGAAAAGGAAATCAGACCAGAGCTTCGCAAACCCCTCATACCGCATCTTCTGCACACTGTGCTATAAACAAGAGGGGGAAGTTGTTGTTTGTCTTTCTTTCCCCAGCGATTTGAATGCCAGCACGAAGCTATTCATAGAGGTAAGAGCAGGAATGATCGTGTGTGTGTGTGTGTGTATTTTTAGACGTTGCCGTTTCTTCAGTTGGCCGCTCTGTAGCTCCAGTGGCTCCTCATCGCGTTTGAATGTCTGGCGTTAGTTGTTAAGCCCCGTGCGTTGTAAACACAGTCCAAATTCAGTTGGACTCACTACACTCAAACATACCCCCCAGCTTCCTGAATGAAAGCAGAGCGCTCGACACTTGAGAGTGTGAGGTGGGTGCAGGATTGTTCGGCTGTGGAAAACAGGGGCTCCCGCTGCAACAGCTCACAACAAAACCGACCAGCGCGGACTGCGGCGCTCGTTTTAACAGCTCTCTCATTTAAACTCCGTTTCTGAACTAATTTAGTTCACTTTAGGTACAAGTAGAGCTCCGTTCGCCACGTGAACTGGCAGTTTGTTGTGTATTTTAGGGCTAGTGCGGCTCTTGGGTCTGTAGCACCTCTCCCCGCCTCTACGGCTCCATCACAGCTCTTCACCAGTTTTGAGCTGTTTTGGCGAAATTTGAGAACCATATTCAGTATTTGGAGTAAGGTGACTGTAGATAAACACTATAACGTTTCAGGATTATTCTCCATGTAAGATAAGTATGTGTATGTAACAGGCAGGTGTTGTGCCGTAATGTGCACCCCTGCCGGTAAAAGCACCCCCGTCTGGAACGTAGCATAACTATTGTAGCAGGCTAATATTTACTGTTGTTCTGCTTTAATCTGATCTATTTATTTCAGTTGTTTTAGTTGTTTTTGCTTCTCTTTATCCAAATCCTTTTGAATTAGACTGAGTTAATTTAGCTCTTTACCTACATGCATATCAGATAAATCAGTTTGATTCCATTAAACGGTGTAAATTAAGACAAAACCCGTTAAAAACATTTTCCAACATGTAAAAAGTCTCCTTACATCAACGTAAACACTACTCAGCACATCTAATTGATAATAATAAGTTCTAATAAAAGCAGTCATTTCGTCCCCTTTGCCCGTTCCCGCAACAGGGGTGCTTTTAATGGCAGGCGTGCTTATTATGGCACAACACCCGTTGTGGTGCAGGACAGTGAGCTAGGAGTGGGCATGCATTTTACTCATCCAGAGTTGGGAGGTAGGTGCCTTGCTCAAGGGCACTACAGCCATGGGTGTTCCTGCTGGTTCAGTTATTTGAACCAGAGACCCTTTGGTCACAAACACACTTCTCTAACCCTTAGGCCAATGGCTGCTCCACAATGGCGTCCTGCTCCCTGTATAGTGCATAAAATAATACGATTTTGCGTATTTATTTACTGCATTTTCACTTAGTGTTAAGATTTTGAGTATTTATTTACTGCATTTTCACTTAGTGCACAGTTAGACATGGCTGGATCCCCAGTGGTCCATTGTTAGGCACTTTATGCACCGTTCAGGTGCAGCAGCCTGTATTTTAATACGTAGTGCACTAGAGCATAATGACCTATTTTGGATGCATCAGATGTTTCCAAATTGGTCAATAAATCCAGAGGTAAACGTTATTTTAAATATCAAATAATCAGTGCTCAGTAGAAAAGCATTATATAAGACTGCTTTTCCAAGTTTTCAGTCATTCTGTTGGTTTCTGAATGTAACGTTATTCCCAATCCATCAAGATTTTATGTGAAGTTTGGAGATATTAGTAGGAGAACATAAAAGATAACTTGCTTGAAAGCTAGATTGTGGGCGTCTTCAAGATTGATCACAGTATAAAATCATCAGATTGCCGACCTCTAGCATGAGCTGCAGGTCGGTTTAGCGTACTGAACTTCCATTTGGTTAAATGCAATTCAAGTGAACTGTATTTTCCTGTGTCCATGACCAGGCTTATGGCATAAGACCCAGGCTTGCTTCCAGCATTGTCTACTGCATTTATCCCTCTCTAAATCCTGCATCATTTTCTTTAGGCTTCCTTTACTCAGAGCTTTAGTGCAGACTCATGTGAGCCTGTACATACACCCATTGGGTGTGGGTTAGCATTTTGCATCCTGATTTGACCATTGTGCATGGTTCTCAGTGCAGACACTGGGCACTCTTACTAACGCATGGTTTTGTGAGTTTAGTTGGAAACGGTAGGTACCTGCTCACAATAACACAGTCGTTTGACCTCACTGTAAGGAGATCCGGCTGAGGGGTCATTGTCTTTGTCATAGATTGGTAAACACTGATCTGCTGTCATTATAGGATGCGCCGTGTTGCCTGGCATTACCTCATGTCTGGGCGTTCGGCCGATGTCTGGCTGTCAGATTTTGATGTTTGCCTGCTCTGTCTCTCTCTAGCTCATTCAAGCTGACAGTCGCTCAGGCTGCCAGCCACTGTCCTCGAACTGTTGTAGGTTACATCATCTTCAATTGATTCAGCTCTTTGTGAAAAGGCTTTTTTCCCCCCACGTCTAGTCTTGCTCCAGTGTCGCTCAGTGATGTAAGCTGTGCAGCGGCTGGAGAAACATCCAGGACTTTGAACGCAACATGGCTGTCCTGTTGTAGCGAAGTGATGAATCTCACAGTGCAGCTCTCATCAGCTGCTTGTGCATTTGCACTGTTCTGCTCGTCCTCCCCCGGTATAAACAGTAGAAGTGTGCCTGTTTCCAGGCTTCGTGCTGTGCCGTGTTTTTTTTTGTTGGGCTCCGGCGCGTTCACCTTGAAAAGTAGCACAAGAGCGTGTGATGAAATTGTGCGGTAGCTGGATGGAGCTCAAGGCTGCCCTGAGGGAGTGTGTCATCTCGAATGTGAAATGCTATCAGAGGGCTTCATGAAAGGTCCATGCGGAGGAATGGGTTAGCCCAACAACGCATGGAAACATTCTCTAAGGGGCACATGTGACTGAGCAAAATGCCTTCTTTGTTGATTTTTTATTTTTTTTTTGGTAGACTTTGCCAGTAAAATGAGACATTTTATCATCAAGCCTGAGCACTAAATTCCAAATAGGACAGATTTTCCAGCCGTTTTCCAGAGAGTGTGTTTGAGGCACGGAAATAGTTTTCCTGGAGATTGATGGATATGTTTTTACACAAATGGGAGAACTTCAGAATGCAAGTAATTCAATTCCAAGTACAGAACATTTACGAATCAGTGTGTAGATTTAATGGTCTGTTTTTATGGGGAAAATGCACAATGGTTAATGCATTGGGACTGAAGAATATGCAATAGCATCCATTTTATAGCATCCACCTTAGAGCTGTCATACCCAGATCAGAGGACAAAGTCAGATGTTGGTTAGTTTGTTACATACATTGCATTTGTATCGTGTTTTTACATTTACATTTACATTTATTCATTTGGCTGATGCTTTTATCCAAAGCGACTTCCAGGACAGAAGAAACAATCAAGCATTAGCGCTGCATAGGGTAACACTGAAGGTGGTGCTACAAGGAAGACCGTACAACAAGTAGTTGTAAAATAGATAACAGACGCAACTACTATAATACATATATATGCCAAGTGCTTACAATAGCTATAGAGAACAACTACTACAAAATACATGTGCCAGGTGCTTACACTAACTACTACAATATAACCAGTTTACATCAAGTGCTACAGTAAAACTAGGTGGAACATAATTCTCAGGGTGACATCCGGTCAGTTATCAGGTAGCATTAGCTTATACGTGACCGCTAGGCTTATGTGCTGAGGTGGGTGCGGAACAGTTGAGACGCTTCTTGAACGTCGAGAGAGACTCCGCTGAGATTGTGTCACTGAGCAGCTCATTTCACCATTGAAAAACAATGAGGCAGAAGAGTCTGGAGTGATGTTTGATTCCACGAGGAGATGGAATCTCCAACTGCTGTTACCTCGCTGATCTGAGTGACCTGGTGGGTGTGTAGGTCTGGATGAGTAGCCAGGAGCTGATCCATTGACGATTTTGTAGGTGAGCGTCAAGGACATAACGTATACATTTATACGTTATGTTTGGGTCATTTTTTGTCCCAGTTCTTGTGTTTAAAAAGCAAAAGTATTTTAACGGGGTGGTAGGGCTCAGTAATACGCTGATGTTGAGCATTATTGTGGTACGTTCTGGTATAGCATGTTTCATCATGTTCTAGATATGACCAAATAATGCTGCTTAATTACTAGAACTATGTAATTAGACCAGTTAGGTTGGATTTAGTACAGTGCAGTGTGTGATACACTGAATTCAAATCTAAGGGCTTTATGTCTGCTCTCATTTGCCACATTATATAACATAAAAAATGTCTAAAAGTACTATAATAGAATATTTTTACCTCTTAAAAAATATAAATTTACTATTAAATGCAAAATACATTCTAGGTCATTTCTGGAACTTGGACTAAGATTTAGTGTTAGCATTCTCAGCAAATCCACACACAGCCAAATGACTCATTTTAACCTCAGCTTATGGATCAACTGCCTGATTTTAACCTGCTCCTCACTCTGTGTATTTAGTCTGTCTTGTGAGGGTCCAGCTACAAGTGGCTATTTCTGGCTGAGGTTCTGTGCATGGCCTGTGTTATTTTTCCCCCCTCCTCTCAGTTTTCTCTCTTGATTGATGCAGGTGCTTCCTTAAATCATAAATGTCTTTTTTTTTCTTCATCTTTTGACACTTGCACTGACCTTCCACCCATCTATGTACAGCTGCTCTGTTCAGAGGTAAATCTGCCAAGTTGTGGCTTCTTCACCCTTCTTGGTGGAGCAGCCTCGAGCCGGTGGACCTGAATGTTTTTTTTCTCTGTGCGCTGTTCTTGTAAAGCTGCTGCTATGTTTAGAATTTTCAGTAGAGCATTATACCAATGGCTATGCCAAACTTATCTGTGAGATAAGAAAAGCACCCTGGGCACTTCCTGCCTTTCTGTGCTCCCTGCTTGTAAATGGAGACTTGCTGTTGAAGTGTACTGCACCTAGTGCTGGAACAATTTCCGGTTTGTGTTCTGTTCCACAGTATAAAGTACGATCATAATCAAATTTTGCATATTGCATAAATCATATTTTGATCCTTCTGATAACAGTGTACAGTTCCCAACAAGCTCTTTGCAAGTCCAGGGCGTTAGCTCAGATCAGAGCAGATAACAGCGAAAGCCGGGTTTTTAAATGTATTTTATTTAATTTATTTTGCCGTTATGAAGCTTTATGCATGATTCAACATGAAGGAAAGATTAAAGCCTGAAGATAAAGACTGAAACACTTTCTGTGTGTATTAGTACTTTTTAAACATTTGCTTTGTCATTTTTTGCCAGTATTCTTCCCAGTTTAGCCACTTTTGGCATGACTCACTGGATCTCCAGCAATCACACACTGATGCCAAACTGGGAAGGTGTAGGTGAAGTAGCACCACATCTTTTCAGACACTGCTAATACTACACCGTTAGACTCCGAGGAGAACGCTAACTGGCTTTTCTGTTACATTAGCAAACAGGAGCCTGGAGTGGGAGGGACAGGGCCATCCTTCCCCCTTTTAGAGAGAGCTAGACCACTAATGCTTTCTTAGACTCCTAGTCATAGATGGCTGTGGCATTGCCATGAAATGAGCCTACAGTCTCCCCACAAAAAGGCCCAATTCTTTGGCTGACTAGGAACCTGCCTCTTCTAAAGGTTTACAGTACATTCAGGACACGGCAATGACACTGATAGGTTTGTTCACTTATGGCATGATAGGAAAATTTTATGGCACCTCATCCTTCATTACAGCAGGCTTATATTATGGGAGTTGGTGAACCATGCGGAAAAGGCATGAATTCACTCTGTGTGCCTCTATGTTTGGATTTCTCCCTTGGCATTAAGTAATCGGAACGCAAACAATTTGAACCTTTTTCAAAGTAAAAGACGCCTTTTTGATCTGTGTTTAATAGCTTTCATAGGATATCTACTGATGAAGCTTTGCCTTGAGGTTGGTGGCTGGCTGCAGGTGTTCAGGGGAACAGAGAGGCAGTGTGTAGTGTTTGTGTTTAGTTTGCATGTCTTCTGAGAAGATCCCTAATGGTTCACTTGGAGGGTTCAGATAAGAGCCTAAATGAAAGTTTTGTGGAGAAACCGTCTGAGCTGAAACACTGCAGGGTTTTTTTTAAAACCTATGCTCTTCTGACTAATGAGAGGGATTCAAATAACTCAGATTTCTCAAATTTCTAAATGGAAACTCACAAAATGTTTAACATAAGGGCCCTTAAACCGACGCCGTGAGCATATAACACTGTTATGAACTATTAATAGTAATTGGAACAGTAGACTGAGATCAAACTTGCTATTATAAACATCATGTTAGTCTGATAGGAGCTTTAACAGAACTATTGCAGTGTGTAACGTTCATAACTACACCTCAGCCATCTCGTTTTCTTGTTATGAATGGAAAAGATGCCTTTCTGTACGTTAACAGAATGTCTTTTACTTCATTCAGCATCTTGCTTCTTTCCAACATGAGCCAACAATAAACACTCAAGCTTTGATTTTTTTATGCGTGTTCCTCATTGATCATGCATGTGTTATGTAGTCCTTGTGTAGTGTTTAAATAGTGTTACCCTCCATGTATGGTATCTGTGATTGTTGCCCTAACACTGACTGACTTATGAGGCAGCTGATCTGTTGATCAGGCCCTAATAACCTCCCCCACCCCCACCCCACCCCCTGTAATATAGAGTTTTACCTGGGGGGAAAGGTTTAAACAAAAACAAGATAAAATGCACAGTCTTAAATCTGCAGACAGGTCGGTTTTTCTTTTAAGGTAGATGAACAAATCTGGTGAAAAAGAGTCCAGAGAGGAGCTCACTGTAGTGTTATTTATAAATACTCACAGGTAATTCACCTGTGCTGGCTCTGAGGATGGTAAGAGGATGTTTTCTTAGGCAAGGCAAGGCAGGTTTATTTGTATAGCACATTATCATACACAGAGGTCATTCAATGTACTTTACAGCGAAATGCTTTTGAAACCTTTAAAAGGCAAATAAGCATGAAAGTAAGGAAAGTGTGTGATGAAAGTAAAAAATAAAAACAAACATAAATATAGCAAAACACCCACATTGTTCCCAATCAAAATAGAAAATCTGGGCACTGCCTCTTTTGACCAACTCATTTTTTCCGATTCAAAGTCGGTTGCAAACGAATGCATGCTTCATGCTGGAAAATGGTCTCATTTTTTGCATCGGCCTCTGTGCCTACACTATTTCTTATTTCAGATTCATTATAAGTGTATAAGATTCAGTGTAACTGTGAGTTTTGATTATTAAAGTCTGTTGTTGTGATTTTTAATTCTATGGATTGCATGATTTAGTTGTTGTTCCCCTTTTAAATTATTGGGAAATAAGCCATTCCTGCTCTTTCGTAGAGGTGCCAGCTTTACGACATTAATGTGTCACGGTGTGATTCTGAGCAGTGAAGCTTTGCGGCTGCATAATGTTCAGCAGTGGAGATGAAGCGGGGACGCAGGGTGCGATTTTAGCTGAGTAAGCTGGAGAAGGGACCGGCAGGGCCAGGGGAGGGTGCTCGGAGTCGTATTTCAAAGCGGAGCCCCAGAACAGGCCGGTATAAGCCCTTAGCAATAAACATGCGAGGAGTTGAAGAGTGTTTCAGGCAGAATTGGCGAATTCGTGGGGCGGCAGCCAAGAGCGACTTAAGCTGGTGCCTCACTTTGCAGCTTCTCATGTCTGTTTCCTTTTTAGCACATTACGCTTCTCTATTCCACTTCCTAATACACATGCACACACATGGAAATAAAGCTGAAGAGATCAAGAGAAGACATGAGTAAGAGGAGAGAAAAGAGATGGAATGTGAGAGATAATAGTAGCTATTTCCCCAGAGCTGGTAGATACAGGGAGGAAAACAAGAACACAATGTATTTTAAGAGGACAGAAAAAACCCTCAGACATGACCAGAGGGACGTCTCAACTTGCATAGCTCTGGCTTCTGATATCTGTCAGTATGTGTGTGTGCATTTATAGGCTATATGTGTGCGTCCATGTGTTGGAAGACACCGCTGCATTTGGAAAGGCTGCATCGAATTGTTTTTGTTTGTTTGTTTATTACAGCTTCCACATTTATGCACTCCCAGCATCACCTCTGCTCCATTTTACATGCATCACATCTTCAGACACCCTCCCTTCATTCGGTTACTGTTCCTTTTCACTTCTTTCCAGAACCAGCTTAGTCTTCGCACTTCATATATTTCCATTGCCCCCGGACCAGACCACCGCTGCCTGCTTTGCTTCTCTGCCTGCAGTGCTTTGTTAATGGTGACTGGGAGCTGGAAGCAGCACATGGCTCCTAATAGCAGGATAGGTTCCTTGTAGCTTGTCACAGTCTGAGATGATTCTTGATACAAAGCAAAATGTCTAGTCCCTCAGTCTGCAGCTTGCTTCTACTCACTACTAGTACTTCTACTGGTCATTTCTACATCATTTTCAGCCTTGAGCTTTATCTACAGAGTCTGTCTCTCTTTACCCGTACCAGGTGATCATTACAGTCTGATAACTTTTATAAAGCAGTTTAATCCAGCTTAGTTTACATAGTGCTTTTTAAAACAGCACAGCAGAATTACCAATGTGACCACAGAATAGGGAAGGGCGATAAAATGATAAAAATATTGATTGCGAATTAACATTTACAGCATTTAGCAGACGCTCTTATCCAGAGCGACGAACAACATTACCTCAATATAAATAGAAGACAGTAATGATAGAACGTCATTAGGACTCATTCAATCTCTGTTTGGACTTTGCAAAAGCCAGTGATGGTGAGTAGTGCTGACTGAACCAATAATGTGGCTACAATAGAGTTACAGCCCCATCAGGTTAGGTTACCACACAGTGCAGCCAGGAATAGCACATGTGCTAATGTTTGGGCTACTGCACACACTCCTCACACCAGTACATCAGGAGTGGTACAAATAGAAAGATAAAATAAAGAGATAAAATAGAAAATGCAACAGAAACTGTTAATTAAGCCAATCAAGGGACCGTGTTTCCAAAGAAGACCCCTGACTGACACAGCCTAAGGCTCAAAACACAAGGACATGGTTGAAAAGAAGGGTCTGAGGTTTTTGGTTGTGAAGAGATATTTTGGTCCTGACAGTGAAGCAGAGTAGCATGCTCTGCAATTGTCAAAAGCCTGTTTCCACAAAGACAGGTGATACCACTGACCTGCACTGAAGCAGTGCACAATTCAAGACTTTACAGTCCTAGACCCAAGCAAGTGCTGGTGGTTCCCCTTAAACCACCCGTGTATAGTGTCCACTTTCTCTAGCGCCAATGCGTTAAAACATAAAAACAAAGAGACGCCATGATATCACAAACGCGATAGCCTTATTTATTGCAGACCCGTCCTTAATCACAGTCCAAAATGTTACATTTAAGTGGCTGATTAAAGTAAATGACCCTCATTACCAATCCCCTGGCTGTAAACATTTCTCTTATGCAGCATTTTCTCAGCTATACATGTGGTATAAAGAGACCATTGAAGAGGAGCTGCAAAGTGTGTCATACTGCACTACCACATCGGGTTTGTGGTCAAACCTCTGAACCTTTTATGAGACTCTGCCCACTTCACTGACCAAAACTGAAATTTTTGAAAAGCAAATAGAAAATCGACTTGTCGGAATTGAGACTTTTTGATTTGCACTGTTTATTTTTGTTTATTTGGGTTTGACCAGATACTAAAAAAAGAAAGAAAAAAAAACTAAAAATAATTTAGTTGTTCATTTTGTTTGCGTTCGCCTATGACACTTTATAGCTTTTGACTGGTCAGAATTAAGATTTTAGTTTATTATATGTACCTAATTTATTTATTTGAAATACCGTTGTATAATGTTCATTTGTCATGTTCAGCTTCTGACAGAAAATAATGTTGAAATCAAAATTACCCTTATGAAATCTCCACATCTCACCTTTAAGCTTGACAACAATAGTGCATGTGTTGTAGTATGCGTATGATTATTTGATTAATCATTAAATGCTGCAATATACAAACCCTATTTGCAAAAAGTTTGGGATATTTTCCAAAATGCAATAAAAAATTTGTGATGTGTTAATTCACATAAAGCTTTATTTAACTGACAAAATGTAGTATATACACAAACGCAGATGCATAGAATATTCTAATAACACTGGTTAGACTCCACATTAAGCAGGCTAAGTGGTAGCAGGTGAGTTAACATGATCAGTGTTTGCAAGTAAAAATAGGTCGTATCTCACCCCTTTATGCCAACATTTGTGAATTGTTAGTCAATTTAAAAAGAACATTTCTCAGTGCAAGATTGCAGGCAATTTAGGTCTTAAAACATCTACAGTACATAATATTGTAAAAAGCCAATCTGAGATTTTGTGTGTAAAGGACAAGGTTGGAAACCACTGCTGACTGTGTACAGCACTGCCTAAGAAACTGTCATGCTGTTGTGACAAATATAGCCCCGTTAGCTACTTAAATTCACTTAAATTCAGTCTGTCACTGCTTTAAGAAATGCAACTTGAAACTGTATTATGCAAGGAGGAAGTCATACATCAACTCTACGCAGAAATGCATGTGAGTTCTCTTGGCCTGAGCTCATCTCAGATGAACTGAAAGATTGTTGAACCATGTGCTTTAGTCAAATATGTGCTCATTTTTAGTAAAAAGAATTGTGTGCCGAGTTCTCAAGATTAAAACAATCATACAAAAGCCAGCAACATGGGTGAGTTCCATCTATGTGAAGTTACCATTGACTCTGAGGCGTAAATTTGGATTTTAGAGATACATATGTTGCCATCAAGGTGACCTCTCTTCTCGGGACTTCCCTCCTTATTACAGCAGGACAATGCCAGGCCACATTCTGCAACAGAATCGCTTTGTAGACACAGAGTGTGTGTGCTTGACTGGTCTGCTGGCAGTCCAGATCTGCCTCCTATTAAAAATGTATGGCACATGAAGAGGATAATGAAACTACGACGATCATGGACTGATAAGCAGCTGACGTCTTGTGTCAAGCGAGTGTGGACAAAATTTCCAATTGCAAAATTACTGCAATTAGTCTCATCAGTTTCAAAATGATAAAAAGGTGTCATTAAAAGGAAAGGTAATGTAACACAATGATAAACGTATAAATTTGTGTATATTTAAACAACAGAATGTAATTGGTCAGTGAATCTATTAAAAAATAAACATGTGAGTTAACATATAGTAACATATAGAAAATTATCCCAACTTTTTGGGGAATAAAAGGTAGCAAATCCAGTTCAGATGTTATTTTATGAACCAGAGTAGAAGAATATTGAGTGCATTAAATGTTGGGGCTGGGGAAATGGGCACTAAACTATTGAGTGGAAACTGCATTTCTGGTTAGGTACCAAAAACTGCCCTGGACGTAATCCTTGCAGAACCATCACAAAGCATCCTATTGCGCTGTTATTTTTATATGATATAAGTCCATCATTGGCTAGTGTATAGGCATAATCTGTTCTACACATTGCTGTGTGTGGGGTTGAGTGGGTTGTTGTGTCTAAAGGCAACTTCGTTTTGATTACCTGCAGCGTGATGTCTGTATGTAATGCTAGCTGCCTGTTTCTAAGAGCCAGGAGCATGAGGGATCTAATGACCTTTACCAAGCAAGGGAATCACCCTCGGAGTGTGTGATGGAAAACGCAACCACACACTCACACACATTTCACACTTGATGAGTGCAGGATACCCTCCATCACCTCCTCCCCTTCACCGTTCAGTAAGAATCAGGTGTCCTTGTCATCTCTCCCTCATCTTCTTTTTGCGTTGTTGTGCTCACAGAGCTGTGCTGCAGTGTGACTGCTGAAAACAATCCGTCTTCATTAAGCATGGACTCTCCTCTGCGTTGGGTTTTACCAATGTGCTCAAAGTATGTGGATGTGTTCATTTATATTTGTAGATGATTTGGGGACCTAATCTGGAAAACACGTGATTCTAATTTTATGGACTTGAAGGGAGCCTTCCTCCCACGGTCTACAGTAGGTTGAATGGATGTTCTAAATTGCCCATAGATGTGAATGTGTGTATGACTTGTTGTTTGTCTATGTGTTGCCCTGTGATGGGTTGGCCTCCTGTCCTGGGTGACCCGCAGTCAGCTGGGAATGGCACCAGCTTCCCCTCGACCTGGAAACGGAAGAAGCAGTTTAGAAAATGAATGGATGGATGGATACAAATATAGAAATGGTCCATAAAACTTCCTTCACCTATAAAAAAATAAGAAAAAAATTTGGTGTCAATTTTGACCATATAACATTTTGAGCAATATTTTCTTTTTGTGTGATTTTGTTTACCATCCTAAAATCAGTATCAATGATTACTGTGATTTTCATATTGGCCAGGCCATGACGCAGAACATATACTTGCGAGGTCTTGCACAGCATTCACATTGTATGGCAGTGTTGCCGTCCCAGTTACAGCAGAAACCACTTCAGAGCATAAGAACAAGCAGATCGAGCTTCAGCGATGCTGCAACGTAGAAAGAACGAGGCATTTTTTATTCAGTGTGGCTTATCAAGCATCTTCTAACACAGTCGAGTCTTACAGCATCCCTTGCCTCAGTGGGGCACTCAGTGGAGCATTTCATAATTGTTTTCATAATGGCTGTTTATGTAATATTTATTTCTTCTGTTATGTAACAAACACCCCCCTCTCATCCCCACCCCTGGCTGTTAATCCTGAAAGTACATGCTCACTGCCCTCACACACTCTCCTTCTCTCTCACTCTCTGTCTCTCTATCTCTCTCCCACACACTCTCTGTCCTTCCCACACCAGAATTCATTGGTAAGCAGTAATCCAGGTTAGTCTGTCAGTATGTATTCCCCGTCTCACTCTAAGCAGTTTCTCTGTCTTTCTCAGACCCTTCTGATATGGCTGCCTAGTCAGGGAAGATTTTGGGTCTGTCTCCACTTAGAAATAATGGGGAGGAGAGATTGTTCACAGTGAACTAGAGCCAAAATAATGACCAGTGCCTTCTTCAGCATTTCTGGTTTTATTTATTTATCCAGGATCATCACATCCAAATACTGTGATGGTGAGAAGGTAAATACAGTTCTATGATGATTGTCATACATATCATTGTAATTGTCATTAATGATTTGAAGGTGCCGTGAAACACATTTATTCTGTATCTACATTTTTAGCTGATCTCTACATGCAAGATATGTTTGGTTGGGTAGTGAAATTCCCAGAAGCATTTTAAAGGTGCATTTACAAACCTGTAAATTGGCCTCAAACAGGCTGTTTTTCATTATTTGAATATCTTATGAATATTTGATGGACTCTGCTCTTGATTGGCTGGTTCACCGTGCAGGCAGTGTCTACAGAGATGGTGCATTTAAGCACAGAACCATATATGTTTGAGCCTGAATTGGGGAAAGAAACCCACCCTGAGGAACAGCTTTCAGTTTAAGACCCTGCCCACACATAGCCAGGTATTTTTGAAAACCGTGATTTTATGTTTTTGTTGTTTGTTTGTTTTTTTTAAATCCCATCCACATGAGCATGGTTTTGAAAATATCTTTTGTGTAAATGCAAAGATGGCATTTTCAGAAATCTTCCACTTGAAAGAAAAGACCATAAATGTATTTTACGTGTGGATGGAAAGCCAAAAAATGCATAGAAAAATGCATTTAAAAAATACCCAGATATGTGTGGACAGGGCCTCAGATGACATTGCATTAACCATCAAAAAGAGAAGAAAATAATGCAGCTGTGATGGCAGAGAAGCCTGCTTGGTATCGTCTGAGGTTTATGAATCAGTCAGGAGGGAAATGGGCAGAGCAAACTGTTTTAAATTGAAGTGCAGGATCCTGTTGAAGATAAACATCAGCTATGCCAGCTGACCGTTTGATTCCATGGAAAGGGTAAGAAAAGTGCGCACATCCCCTCCACAGCCTGCAACAACATTTGTGTCTGGTTTGTGGTCTGCCTTTTTCTTAAGGAGCGAAGTGAACGGACTATTTGTCATTATGAGAAAACCCCATCACTCAAAGCACACCACAGATTGTGACCTCTGCATTTAACCCATACGCACATGGAGCAGCAGGCAGCTATCAACAGCACCTGGGAACCCTGCTTTAAAAATCAAACCACTTCTTCGGTTTCGGGTGGCTGAGAAGCTGGAGCCAATCCCAGGTGACTGTGGGGACAAGGTGGGGTACAACCAGGACAGGAGGGCAACACAGAGACAGAGAACCACTCACACCTATGGGCAATTTAGAGTCAACCTATTGCAAGCCTTTAGACAGTGGGAGGAAACCCACCCAAACACAGGGAGAGCTTGCAAACTCCACACAGAACGGCACCCATGGCCGACACAGAGTTTGAACCCAGGACCTTCTCGCTGTGAGGTGAGACCACTGCACCATCGTACTGCCCCTAGTGTAACAGCATGTCAGCATCTTAACAACACGCTGTTTTCTAAGAATGTCTAGGGAGGGGCTTCAAATTTTCATTATTCCAGTGTCAGTTTGACCAAAACCTTATGGGATAAAGGAGATTTTCAACATCTTTGTGTCCTAATCGGAGAGAGACGTTAATAACTTTAGCAGTACATGAACTGTTTCATAGCAAAGAGTTTCCAAATCCAGTTTATTCATTTGTACACCCAGTCTTTCCCACGTTCTGCATCAAAAATTAAAGAATAAATGGGAATGTGCACTGATGTGTATGCTGTTTGATGCTAGGTGGGCTCTAAAAATGAGATATGGAGACAGAAGAAGACAGACACACAAGGGAATGAGAGAAATGTCCTCATGAACAGTCATGCTCTGAAAAGACAGGTGACTCCTCTCGCAGCTGGAATACCCTGAATCAGGAAGCTAAAAGAGCACATTGAAACATTCAAAGGCTGTTTGATTCAAACCAAATCCATGACAAAATGTCTATTTTTTGTGGCGATGCATGAGTGTATGGGCCTTGATACAACTATAGACCGGGCATATTCTAAAGAACTTTGTGCTTACTAGGACAGTTATTTGAAATTGGTTGCTCCCATAGGGAGCAGCAGGCTGAGCACATCAGGTATGTTGAGCGCTTGTATTGACTCATGTGGCATGATCAACAGGTTTGCTGTAGGCTGTGGGGAAATGAGCAGTTGGGATGTGAGTTAGTCATGTGGGTCCAGACTCATATATCACATCCTAAACCTGTCAGCATTGCTGCTTTGTGCCCAGCTATGACATTCACTGTGATTGACTGCTACTTATAGCTGAAAACATGCCCACTGAAGCACATTCTGAAAATAAGCTTTTCCAAATGTAATGCAAAACCGCAGAGCAAAACCTCAGTCCGTGGGTGTCTCTTGACCACCACAGTAATCGATGGTGCTTTAAGTATAGGTCTACAAATGCAGACCAGAAAAAGAAGAAGAGCCGCATTTACCCCATTGTTCAGGGTTCAGTAATGTTCCAGGAAGTCTTGATTCCGTTCTATTAGACTAAGCCCACTGGAGGAAACCAATAACACAATGCTACACAATTTTTATTCCTGGCTTCTTAGTGTTAACTGCTTATGTCTAAAGTTTATGTAAAAATGGCTATATTCATCACAAACTTTGATTTTATGTCCATAGCTCACAAAACGTTTATAAACAGTGGTAAAACAGGCAAATTTTGATCTATTCTGGACAAGTTCTAAAAAAATCCAGAAAGTTCCAGAACATTCTGGACAATTTGAGAAACTTCTGGACAGTTCTCACAGTTCCAGAATATTCTGGAAGTCTACTTAGCATTTAAAGTAAATGGGGGATGTTCCTGAAAACAGATACATTGACACATGTCACTGTGCTGAGCAGAGAAGCAGTTTTAGTGGAATCATTTCTTTATTTCTTAGCCATTTTCTTTCTATTTCAGGCATAAAGGTTTGGAAACACACTTTGTACCCAGGAACAAAAATAACACAGAACTTGTTTAGATTTACAAAACACAGGCAAGTTGCTCAGCCAAACTATCAAAATTCATTTATTTTGCTTTTGTCAGTTTAATAATGGCTCAAGAGAATTTACAAACTGCAGAGTTTAGTTTTTATTGCATTTTGCAAGTTTGCAAACTGGCAAACACGCTTACAAAAACTGAGCAAACGAAAGGGATTTCTGATTCCGGTTATTCCTGCTATGTGAGGAGTCACCTGTCTGTTCAGTGCATGACTGTTAATGAGGATATTTCTCTCATTCCCATAACTGTGTGTGTGTGTGTGTGTGTCTCTATCTCTCTCTCTTTCTCTCTCTCTCTCTCTCTCTCTCTCTCTCTCTCTCTCTTTCTTTCTCTCTCTCTCTCTCTCTCT
>JBBPDA010000126.1:18497071-18509363 GCA_037974385.1 Arnoldichthys spilopterus
GTGTGTGTGTGTGTGCGCGCGTGTGTGTGTGTGTGTGTGTGTGTGTGTGTGTGTGAGTGTGCGTGCGCGCGTGTGTGTGTGTGAGGGAGAGAGGGAGAGACTGCAAGGGTCACAGACCCTGCTCTCACCACATGTTTTCAGCCTCCGTCAACACTTCATCATTGAAGTGGGATCACTGTAACGTGCTGTTTCTTTGCTGAGTGATTGGCTCACAATGAGAGGGGCTTATAGTCGACTAGCTCTGTCTCATACTGGATTGTTAAGTGTCTTGGCACCAACTGGACATTGCCCTTTTGTGTTGATGCAGGACTACAGCCAAGTGGTAGTCCATTCTTTTAGACACTGTTAAAAAAGAAATAGAAGCATCATAGTGTTACGATTGCTGTAGCTAGTTAGCGATTTTCATGCTAACAGCCTGTGATCTTAACACTGTTAATGCCTCTAATCGTCTGGGCCCTAGTGTCAGATCAGCGTTACATCAGCATCAACACATCTCCATCTCAACCCAGCTAACATTCAGTATGTACACAGACTGGTTATGTGTGTGTGTTCTGTGTTATACTTTGAATATTTGTACATTTAATATTTAATAATTATCTAGAATCTTTGCTTACTTATGAATTTAGATGACCCTTTTGATGTCCCCCCCCCCTTTGTCTGTGACATCTGTAATTGTTTGAGTTGTATGTAGCCTGACTAATCATATTTCATGGATTGTGCAGGGATGACAAGCTGCTTAATGTTCAGGTGGTGGTTACGCTTTGTAACATGGGATAGGTTGAGATACAGTGCCAGACTCAACTGTGTTTGTGCTTGTGTGTGCACGTGTGTGAGGGTTTCACAAGCATGAATTCACCCACTCTGGCCAACATTGTTGCCTAATGATAGTGTGGGTTATAATCAGTATTGCAAAGCTGTTCCAGGCAACTTTAACAGCTTTTATATTGTGCATATAGGATTCTTATCTAATGACATGCTGCCTTTCTGCAGGGCCTGAGGAACAAACCAAAGAAGACGGGCCATGTGAAGCCAGACCTGATTGACGTGGATCTAGTGAGAGGTAAGGGGAGAGAACACTATAGGCTTTCTGTGTGGCTAGATTATGGCGTGGTGTGCCAGACTTGGCTCTCATTTTGAGTGCACTACAGTTGGGCTTCACAGTCTATTCTTTGTTAATCACAGTTTGGCAAAACTGTGCTGCAGAGGAAGGGTGGTACAGAAGAACTGCTTTATCGGTCACGCACTTGTTTGTGTGTTGAGCATCTTATCCAGCCACAGGTGTTACAAAAGATCTCTGTTTTCACAAATGGAGGTGAAAAATAAAGTGTAAAAGTGTCTTAACAGTAGCACCAGTAAATAACACTGACTATCTAGTTATTTCATTACAGTTGGCACCTGTCAGGGATGGGATATATTAGGCAGCAAGTGAACAGTCAGTTCTTGAAGTTGAGGTGCTGGAAGCAGGACAAAATAGGCAAGCGCAAGGATCTGAGCTCCTTTAATAAGGGCCTTATTGTGATGGCTAGACAATAGAGACCCAAAAGGGTCTTGTGGAGTGTCCCAGGTCTGCAGTAGTTAGTACCTATCAAAAGTGATCCAAAGAAGGACAACTGGTAAATCAGTGACATAGTTATGGGCACCCGAGGCTCACTGATGCATGTGGGGAGTGAAGGCTAGCCTGTCTGGTCCGATCCTACAGAAGAGCTAATGTGGTTTAAAAAGTGAACGCTGACTGATATAAAGGGTCAGAACACAGAATGCACCACAGTCAGAGCTGTTTCAGCAGCAGGAGGGACCTACTCAGTATCAGGTGGGTGGTTTTAATGGCATGGATGATCGGGATGTGTTACATCAGAAACTCTGTCTGGCGTTTTGACGATATTATTGAGCTTCATCATTATTTAGAGCAAGCATGCAAAAATAACCTTTTATCCAGGGTTGCCAGGCCTCCTCTGAACCCTGTCAGGCCGCTGTGGACTGATGCACTAACATGTCACTCGCAGACTGTTTCTATATTTATCTTTCTCACCCTCTCTCTGCCTCTCTTTGCACTTTACACTTGCATTATTCAGTATACTGTGCTCACCTTCCCCTTATTGCTCTTGCAAGTGGACATGCATCTCTAGCTCTCGGTCTCACACGCCGTTTTTCTAGCACATATCCTTTCCTCTCCAGCTCAAAGTGCACACGGCTCATCTGTGATGTAACACCGCCTCAGGTTCCATCCTGATCTTCAAGCTAAAATGTATGGCATGCTTTTCAACATGCTTTAGCAAACTTTGCAACACCTAGCATTATGGGTTTATTTTTTATTTTTTTTAAATAAATGATACATTTTTTATGAGCAGTAGCAAATTAAAAAGGCTAAACTGAAGGAATTACCAACAACAGTACTGTCTTTAATGCCTTTCACGACACACTGATGAACATGCAGCTGAGGTTTTATCTTTACAACCCCAACATAAAATTTGTAAACTATATTTTACTGTTTGGTAATTATAAGATACTCAAATATCACAGAAAGCCTTGAATATTTTTTTTTGTAAGTTGTCATGATTATCAGATTATCTGTTGTGCACATACTTTAATGTAGTTCTGGCTTTATATTAAGCTCAGTTTACCTTGGAAATGTGTGACCACTGTCAAAACTACCCTAACATAGCTATCCCCCTATTTTGGTCATTAAAAATGATTAATTTAAGATGTAGTACACTACACGCAAAATAGCGTTCTAAACAAAAGCGCGAGAGGCATGTTTTTGATCCAAAGACATTAGAGAGTTTATGAAGACATAAAACTCATGATGGGCACAACTTTTACCCCAGTTACATAACATGAGTTAACTAATGCTACGGTTGGACAGCTGAGGTGTACACAACGTAAAGAATGACAATCAAGCATCAGTTCTATGCTAAAAGATACTGCCACCAAAGGCATGAATGCTCTTTATGAGCCATATCTACCTTTCTTTTGGTGACTTGAATGCTTTGAAAACGGGTACAGAACAACACATAATTTGTGTTGAATAGACTTATAATAGGCAGTATACCATGACACCTACATGGAGCGAAAAAAATCTGACGTTTGGCCAGTAGCAGAGATTCCTTTCTGTTCTGGGACAGTTAAGGGTGTTTTTGTTCCTTAAACCAATGGTGTTGCAGAATATATACTAATATAATTATTAGTAAATAACTGTGTTTTATTGAGAGAACCTTTGTGAGTATTTTTCATACTTTATTCAGAAGTTCAAAAGAAAACCACACTTTACCTGGAAATGTTCCAATATTTGTGTCTTGCTCTTATACATTTAAGGCTCTGCATTTGCCAAGGCCAAGCCGGAGAGCCCATGGACGTCTCTGACACGGAAGGGCATCGTTAGGGTGGTACTCTTCCCCTTTTTCTTCAGATGGTGGATCCAAGTGACCTCCAAAACCATCTTCTTGCTGCTGCTTTCACTCTACCTGCTCCAAGGTCAGTTTACCATCACCACTACATGAGCTGCTCAACATTTAAGCCAGAGGGAGAAGGAAATCCGAATTTGTTCCCATTTAAATGAAGGCCTAATAAAGCCTGTTGATCTTTCAGGCCAATTAGACATTATAATGGTTGTGCGCCTTTGGGTAGAACACGCTGACCTAGAAATTCCACTGCAGCAGTGCCAGAGATGAGTCAGTTAGTCACTTCTTACCTACCTGTCTAATACCCTGTTATCTCTCTGCCTCCAGGCTCCTAGGAGCTATGACAGGAAACATAACTCATTGTGGAAAATAATAGTATGATTTCAGTCAGACAGAGGATCATCTTGTTTTTCTGAATCATGCTGTTTTTGGCCTGGACTGGTTCAGTGGACCAATAACAGTAGAGTCCTCTTCTTTGCCCGGTTGAAATGGGAATGTTACTAACAGATGGTGGTACATGTTTGTGGCTAAGGAAGGAGATTTGTCGCTTTTTTAATGTTCATCAAGAGTGTGAAGATTAGTAGTGTCTCATTTGAATGGTTGTGTTTTTCTCATTACTGCTGAAATTGTACATTACTGTGTTCTTGACAGATGTTGACTAAGAGCTGTTGGTTAAGCTTAGGAGTGGACCTGTATAAATTGCTCCCAGCTTTGTTTGTGACAGTGCTATTGTGATGTATACCACCATGTATCGACACACCACACCTCATTAACTCTGTCTTTTCGGTTCTTACTGGAAGACATCCATGCTTACAGGGTCTTGTGCTCCTCTGTGGCAGAAAAAAACAAAAGCCTTTATTAGTCTAGAATGTTTACATCATGTTCCTTAAGTCTGAAAAATGTTATTCACACCTCATTTAAAAAATTACTCTTTAAAAATCAGCCATTTAAAAGGTCTTTTGGTAACCAAAAGTGGTTCTTTGGCATTGTTCCAGAGAACCTTTTTCTGGAACCTTTATTTTTTTAAGTCTGTGCTCTATAACTTTGGTTCTGTCTGCGAATACCGGCTGTGTGCTAGGTAGAAGCAGACATAGAAGGAAAAAGCAAGCATTTAAGAGAGGAGGTAACCGTGTCACTCTTTTTCCATTCCTTTTTTCCAGTGGCAGCGGCAGTGTTGTTTTTCAGCATCTCCCAGCCCCACGACATACCAGCCATTGAGGTGTTTGGTGCCATCTGGCTGATGCTGCTGCTGGGCACAGTGCACTGCCAGATTGTCTCCACGCGCACGCCCAAACCTGCGCCCAACGGCACCGGAAAGAGGAGAAGGTGGGAAACGGGAAGGGGAGAGAGTGGGCAGTGTGGTTGGAAAGAGGCTTGGGGTTTGGTTTTTTTGTGTGTTTTTAAGCTTGACGTGTTTCTAAACGAAATGTGCTAGCTAACCCCTGTCCCTAGTGCCAGAGGACCTGCCTGCTGCTATCTGCCGCCCTTTGTGTTACATAACAAGGGTTACCTACTCATTTCCTGTGTGGGGGTGAGCGTAAAAGGAATCAGGTCCAATCTGGTCACTTCTGGAGCTGCTGCTCTGTCTCACCTAGTATGGTCTTCTGAACCACTGAGGAAAAACTGACCCATGTCGTCTGAGAAACTGTACCCTGCGAATTAGGAGTAGAGGAGAGACTAGTGCTGTGCAGTATTGGTGAAATCTCAATATTTAAAAAATATATCGATATATTGATTGAGTTAGAGTCCCAGTACTGTGTGCCTAATGTCCTACATACATGGCAACCTTTGATTGGACTGTTATATTAAAATTACACCTAAGAGAACCTTCAGCAGTATCGCAAGTCTTACATACATTTTGCATGAGCACATTCTGCGATCCATCAATACTGCTAAAACTTAAAATCAGCATTCTGGTTGTTATAGTTGACATATCACCTTGATTTTGGGCCTGTGAGGCTATTTAAAGGAGTGGGCTAATGTTTTGTTTTACCCCTGTAGGAAGAGGTAAGTTCCATTCATTCTTGCAAAAGGGAACTCGTCCAACTCAGTTCAGAGATCAGAAATTTTGTAAAAGATACAATTGTGACTTATTTTAAGCGAAATCTTGACTTATCTGTACACCCTACATTTTTTTAATTGAAATAATTTTCCTGTTTTGAACAAATAAATGTCACATATCCTGCATACATCATCTGTCCAAAAATATCCAGACACTGCTAATAATGAATAAAATCAGCCACATCAAGATGCACCACTGCTGACACAGGTGTCTAGTAGCGCACACACAGTTTGTATAATAATCATAGAAAGCCTTAAATCTAATACAATGGGACACTCTGGAGCAGCCACACTTGATTTTCAGATCGCCGTGCTCTATGCCAAGTGTCTGCTAGCAGAGATTCAAGCTGCCCAGCACTGAGCTGTGAGAGCAATGTCACTGCATTTTCTGGAGTGATGGAGCTTCATCCGGTGTCTTTGGGATGAGCTGAAGGGAAGTTTTTTGGACATGTAGTGTATGCAATGTGTGTAAACATGAAAAATGTCAATAATGTATAGCAACTTATTTAGCCTTAAAATGATCCCGTCAAAAAATGTAGTCAAGCCATTTAATATTAACCAATGATTAAGTTTTAAAAGAAACGCTTAAAAGGCTTTGCACAATAACTCTAGTGTGAATCTTTAGTGGAGTTCAGTGTAGCATAGACCTGTTAACATGCTACTTTTTTTTTTTTTAAACTTCCTTACAACATAGAGAGTTCTTCTTTATTTTAGGACTTCACTGGCTGCTTCCTCTGATGTGTGCGATTAGTTCATCATAATTTATTAAGATACTATTTCTGACTATACCTCCTAATCCTCCATGCTGTATAATCAGCACATTTCTTTTTTTCCTTTATTTATCTTTAGAATCTCCTTTTGGCAAATCTAATGAAAAGCTTCTTCATTTTATTTTCTGAAGTGATTCTGTTTGGACTTCTCTTTCTAAGCGCTCTACACTTTTAATCTTTCTTGCTAAAGGAAGTTAAGGAAGGCAGCTCACTTGGAGGT
The DNA here is from genome assembly GCA_037974385.1 of Arnoldichthys spilopterus. Classification (NCBI taxonomy): domain Eukaryota; kingdom Metazoa; phylum Chordata; class Actinopteri; order Characiformes; family Lepidarchidae; genus Arnoldichthys; species Arnoldichthys spilopterus. The sequence continues at coordinate 18,503,521 of JBBPDA010000126.1, forward strand.
GCATAGGGAAGGCGATGGCTCTAGCACTACCGATAACACACAGGAGGGGGCGCCACACTGCTCCGGCTCCGTCACCACTCACAGCCTTGGCGCTTTCTTCAGAGATTTCTGGCATAATGTCTTTAAATCGGGGTGTGTATTTTCCCTCTAAGATTACATGTTATGTCTGCATGTCTGCAACATCCCTTTCCCAGTCAATGCTTGCCATAAAAGTGCTAAATGTTTTGGAGTGACTTCATACAATGATTTAGTTGAGCTCCTTGTCCATACTTCCATCTCTTTACATTATATTTACATGGAAGGGTCTTTTTGCAGGTATTTTATTGAACATTTCTGTGAAAATTCATGAAAAAGGGATTTTGCAGCTGTTTCTTCCCAAATGACTTACAAGTGGGCCATTTTCTGTCAGATCACTAGGAATTAAAAAGTCACACCACAATCACCAACAAAGTTGGTTGCACATTGATGATCCATGGTCACCATTGAGATTCCTTTACTTGTAAACCACATTAGCTTTGTAGCTCTGCTCCTAAAGAAGCCTTCCTACACAGCATCTTGGCTGGTAAACTACATTTGGGCTAAAGGAAGGTTATGTACATTTGATTAACATTGGTGAAGTGGAGATCTTCGTTCTAGGACTCATTTGTCCTTCTTCTGGTGATTTTACATGAAATGACCCAGCTGTTTCTGCCCCAGGGGTTAGCATTAATATGAATCTGTGATGACTATGGAAGTACACAGAGCCGTTATGCTAGCACCTTGATTTGTTAGTGCAAAGACAGTCAGTTTACTGGCCATACATTACTGGAATGAAACAACCTCTCTGTAGTGCTGTATCCACTAGCTTCCAATGAGGTTTTGCTTGTTCTCTGAGCGTTATTGGCTGCTTTCTTTGAAGGGGATCCTAATCTTGCTGACTGAGAATGAAGGCTCATGTTGTAACCTGCTTTGCTGACCCCGCTGTCTTGCCCTGTACTCGAACCTGTCACTGTCTTGATTTGCCCATGCAGGTCAAGGAAATCCAAGCTGTCCATTGATAAGTCCACGGAGACAGATAACGGCTATGTGTCTCTGGACGGCCGTGTCACCAGTAAGAGCAGCGAAGAAGGATTACAACTGCACGATCCACACTGTGACCTGCTGCGCTCAGAGGAACCAGGCTGGAGCAGCCCACAGCCCAGGAACAACCTGATACTGCCACCACTCACCAAGGTACATACAGACACCTCAATCCATAAACATGAATCCTTAAGCTTGCTCAGCTGCAGTGTGGCCAGATATGTGCTTCTCAGACAATGAATAATTAGACATTATCTCACACACATGTACAATACTGTGTAAACTCAGAGCACATTTTCTTTCGGTACCATGGCATATTTCTGAAAAAGTTCACTGCACTTCAATTAAAAATTACAAGAAAATTAGACTTTAATCACATTTGATAAATCATGCTTAGTGTGAACGGGGACATGAACTAAAAAGGTAAAACTAAAAGTGTAAAGTACTGTGCATGTGTGTACATATATAACCCCCCTCACATTTGAATTCTGTATTAAAGCACAAACACTAAAACTCACAGCTGTCTTCGACTGCTGTGCTGCTTACATGGGTCACATGGAGGGAATTGATAGATCAAGCAACTGGGTTTTTCAAACCAAAATGAGGGAGGAGTCATGCAGCTGAAGGAAAAATAAATAAATAAATTAAAGCTTCACTCAATAAGCCCAGCACAGATCACAGCATTGCAGCATGTTTTAAACTGTACAGCCCCATTTGTAAACCACTTTCACATGCCAGATGTGTGCAATCTGTCAAAATGTCCCATTCAGTCATTAAACATAGTCATTTTCATCAATGTCTCCATGTCAGTGGAAACTCTATGTTGAAAATGTGTGTAGTGTGTGGTCCCTAATTAGGTTTAATCCCTAAAATCTCTAGGTATAAAACCCCTAAAATAGACATTTTTCCATTAACATCAACTGTTATATGCGCATCTCAGTGTTATAAAACCAATCTTACTGGGTTTTTAAACTATTATAAGAGGTACTGAGTCCTACAACACGAACCTGGTTTTGTTTAAAATGTGGGACAGACAGCTTATTTTCAGAACAAGTCTGATCACCTTGCTGACATAGGCCTTAAATTAAAATGCTTACTGTAGCTTTCCTTGTAGAACTGCAATAAAATATGAAGAACATGTCAATTGAGAGAATGTCTTTCACACTTTATATTTTCACCCTTACATTAAATCTTTCTCAAGAAGCATTAAGCACAGGCAGAATCTCAAATTGTTCCTTGTATCCAGTTTAGTGCCTTAAAGTATAAGTTATGTTTAACTATTAGCCTTAAATAGTGCACTATAGGCAACATGAAAGGAGTCAAAATGTTCTACCTGCTTAAGGCAAAGGTTCTAAGTTTTGAAGACTTGTTTTGGCAAGTCATTCTTGTTTTTTCTTCACTCTGCTAATGTCTGTATTTAGTCTCATATTAAAAACGTAATGTTACAGCCAGATAAACAGGGGTAGGGGTGGGCGATAGCAATATCAAGGTTATCGTCAATACTGGTATATCACAGCGCCCCTAATGGAGACATTAGAAATGACATGCAAACCCCACATGCACATCAGTAATGCTGTGGTTTGTTCAGTGTATGCAGGACGTGCCTGTTCTGCGCAGTGTGGAGAACATATCAGATGAGGCATCGAGTGAAGAAGACCCAGAGAACTACAGCACCCTCCGCAGGGGCGTGGAACGCATGAACAGCGACTGCACCCTGCGAAACAGAAAAGCCCACCACTACAAAAAACACTATACTGCAGAGGTACATGTGCACACAAATACAGGTACACAGTACCAGTCAAAATGGATACAGCAAGGCATAGACAGATGGGCTACGTTTCAGATTCTGTTATAAAAAACATTGAACGCTTTTTGGTCTCTGCAGAATTTTGTGGTTTGTCAGATTTATCTTTGGTATTGTTCTATAATATGTAAGATAGTAATAGTATGAGAAGGTGCATCATGGCTTTTGACTGATACCTACCACTGACCTGTGGACCTCTATAGACTTCACAGCAGCCTTTCTTTTATCTCATCTCTCCTTTTATAACCCCCTCTTTTTATTTGCAGGAGACACCCAAGTCAGGCACCAGCTGTAGCTCGCGCTGCTCCAGTCTGCGCACACAGGACTCTGAGAGCACCCGGCATGAGTCTGAGACCGAGGATGTGCTGTGGGAGGACTTCCTGCACTGCGCAGAGTGCCGCTCCTCCTGCACTAGTGAGACTGAGGGGGAAGGATCTGCCGTCTGCCCCTCGTCCAAAAAAGAGTACCGGGACGACCCGTTTCACCAGGTGCAGTAATTTTGTGCTCATAACAGGATATTTACCTGTGCTGTTTAGGACAAAAGCCAAGCGCTCATGTCCTCTTCTATTGAATTGGGTAGACCGCAGTTATCTGGCCAAGTGAGAATTTAAGAGATTTGTGAACCAATCCAGTGAGAATGTTAACCAGGGATACCCAACCCTGAACCTGGGTCTGGAGGGGCATGGCTTGTTCAGCAAACTGATTCCTCTGCTCAAAATCTCCTGGTTCAACCCAGCGGTTAATTGGCAAGTTTAGTTCAAGGGTATGAGGGAGGAACCAACAGACTGCACTGTGCTGGACACCTGCCCTCCAGGACTCCAACTGCGGACCCCAATATACACAATATACAGAAGAAAAATGTTCTTTGGGAGAGAATTATGATGCATTACACTTTCAGTGGATTTCATTCTCTGGTCTTGTGTTCAAATAGGGTCATGCCCCATGGCTACATAGCTCGAACCCTGGCCTGGAGCGTGTGAGCGCCATTGTGTGGGAGGGAAATGAATGTAAGAAGGCAGACATGTCAGTGCTGGAGATCAGCGGCATGATCATGAACAGGGTGAGTGGACTTTAGGTGCACTTACAGGTAACATATCTTACTCCATCCTCTTCCTCAATAAATTACACTATTCTCAGCTTAATATTGTACTCTCTCTCTCTCTCTCTCTCTCTCTCTCTCTCTCACTCTCTCCCTCTCTCTCTCTCATTTTCTCTCTCTCTCTCGCTCTCTTTCTCTAACTCTCTCTCTCTATCTCTGTCTCTCTCCCTCCCTCCCTTTCTCTGTCACTCTCTCTCTCACTCTCTCTCTCTCTCTCTCTGTCTCTGTCTGGTCTTCAGGTGAATCTTTACACTCCTGGCATTGGGTACCAGATCTTTGGAAATCTGGTGGCTGTAACACTGGGTCTCACACCCTTCGCATATAGACTTTTCCAGTACAAAGACCTGGAGCAGCTAGCGTCACTCTCAGCCAGCGAGATGATTTCTATTGCCTTTGGCTCCTCCTCTAATATTATGGTGATTGCCATGGTAACCGTGAGCTTTGTGGTGCGCGTCTGCCTCATTTGGCTCTTCTTCTTTCTGCTCAGCGTGGCCGAGAGGACGTACAAGCAGGTGCGAGAAACGTTACCTAACATGTTCTTAATGTGACTCAGCATGATTCAGTCGCTCTTGTCCACTGTTTTCAGTGACAAGGTTTATACAGTTCAAGTAATCACTGTAAAATCAGTCATCGTTATCATCGACATGAAGAGAAGCCTGAGACTGAACTAAGTTCCAGTAACAGCTGACATCTGTCTCACTTTTTGCAGAGGCTGCTCTTTGCTAAGCTTTTTGGTCACCTGACCTCGGCCCGAAGAGCCAGGAAGTCTGAGGTGCCTCATTTCCGGCTAAAGAAAGTGCAGAACATTAAAATGTGGCTTTCTCTGCGCTCCTACTTGAAGGTATTAATGGAATCATGAAGGAGATTTGGATATTTCTGAAAGACCACATATTTCAAGTTGCAGTGTTGCTTACTCAGGTCTGTGTGTGTGTGTCACAGAGGCGCGGCCCCCAGCGGTCAGTGGATGTTATCGTCTCATCTGCCTTCCTCCTCACTCTCTCAGTCGTCTTCATCTGCTGTGCACAGGTGAGCGGATGAAATGTTTTGCTTTTTGGAAACATAGTGTCTAAAAACTCAGAAGGAAAAGAGAAAGAATTATCTCCAACTACAGCAGACTCACCACTGGCTTTGCTCAACACACTGCAAAGACTTCACTCATAATGCACATGTGTGATAGAGCAGCTCTCTATAGCAGAAGCTGGCAGTAGTTTTTTTCTGCACTGTAGGTTAGGAATATAAGGTTTACTGTAAACGTTTTTTTTCCAATGTTCATGTTTAAGCTAAATCCAGTTCATGAGAGCGACATCATCAAAAATATTTAATGTTTTCTTCATGGGGGTTTGATAAGAAGTGAAAGTAGTTAAAATGCATTTACAGAGCTGTTCTCTCATCAGTATGAATAGGCTGCTTCGCCCAGCTCACTAAATACACCTATCTGAACTATTGTAATTGTAATAAGACCAACCTCAGCTGTGGACCCTACACCAGTCAGTCTGAGGTTCCTCCTTACCACAGACCATTAATACAGTATATGCTGTTCTCTGCGCTGCTTAGACCTGAAAACCTTTTTTACGTGCCCCTCTCAAGCTCTAACAGTTTTTAATGGACCTTCTCTTCTCTTGTCCTTGCAGTTGCTCCATGTGCACGAGACATTTCTGGAGTTTCACTATAACTGGGAGTTAGTGATTTGGTGCTTGTCTCTCTCTCTGTTTCTACTGCGCTTTGTCACGCTGGGCTCTGAGACGAGCAAGAAGTACAGCAACACTTCCATTCTATTGACCGAACAGGTACAGGCCTCCCAGAAACAAACACACACACACACACACACACACACACACACACACACACACACACACACACATATATATATATATATATATA
>JBBPDA010000126.1:18509463-18519527 GCA_037974385.1 Arnoldichthys spilopterus
CACACACACACACACACACACACACACACACACACACACACACACACACACACACATATATATATATATATATAATGACATTGACAATGATAATATTGCTTTAGTGATATTTAAAGTGAGGTATTTGATTTAGAATGAGAACTATATCTTTTGTATAAAGCTTCTAAATGTAGCTGTTTATGTCCAAATATTTTTGGTTGCTCTAATTCTTATGATATCCAGACTCTGGCATGTAACTGTTATTGATAGCACAGTTGATGATAAAAATGAAAGCGCTGAGTTAGCAGTGTTCAAGAAGCACAGACTCATCGTTATTAATGCAGACTGTGTATACGTCTAATAGCATTATATATTTGGCAAACAGCACATTATCAGCCCTGCATCAGAAGTCACATACTTATCTCTCAGGGGTGATGCCATGATCAAGAAAGTGGCTCACCCAAGGTGAAGCTCAGCCATTGGACTTCGGTTGTGCTGACATTTCTGATAGTGGGGGACTGCGTTTGCGCTCTAGTGGGCAGTGGTGTCCTAGTGGTTAGGACGCTGCCATTGAGACCTGAAGGTCGCAGGTTCAAGTTCTGGCCCGGGCATCACTGAGGTACCGTCCTGCTACACTGCCCCCTTTGTGCTGTTGGTAGCTGCCCACTGCTCCATGTGTGCACGTGTGATGGAGATGCAAAGGTTGCAGTTCTTTTTGGTGCTTGAGTGACAAATGACAAATAGTCACTTTCACTTCACTTCATAAACAAGCATACAGTATGTACACAGTCATGCTCATATATGATAACACAGATATATGTAAATTAGGATGCACCTTTCCCTTGTTTGTTATAGTTAAGGAATGTGTTAAAAGGGCACATATACATTGCAGATACAACACCATGCATAATGTTCCTTTTTAAAATCAATATTGTGAGCAATGAAGTGTACATGTTTACAGTTTCTAGTAAGTAATTGTCATCTTTCTTCGTCTGTACTTGTTCTTCTTGTTTAGATTAATCTGTACTTGAAAATGGAGAAAAAACCAAACAAGAAAGAAGAGCTGACCCTGGTCAACAATGTCCTCAAACTGGCCACCAAACTGCTGAAGGTTCAGATTTGTTGTAATTCTTACCTTGTCATTCGTAACGATGTAGCAAAACACTGTGGGACACATGAGCAAGAAGAGGAAAATCGAGCACAAAAGTGCAAACAGTCAGCTTACTAACAGTGTGTTTAACATTCAGCCATGTTACCTGTTCGACTGGCACAGAAATACCCAGTGCAGTATGAACCATAGCCAATAATGACGTCCCAGCAGAGGATAAACACAGCAATGCTTTAGCATGTGCATCAGTAATAGCACACTGAATAATGCTGATACACCATTTACATTGCATATCTTCTCTCTCTCTCTTTCTCTCTCTCTCTCTCACCCTTCCACCAGGAGTTGGATTCTCCGTTCAGATTATACGGCCTTACCATGAACCCCCTCCTGTACAACATCACGCAGGTTGTCATCCTGTCTGCAGTGTCGGGAGTCATAAGTGACCTGTTGGGCTTCAATGTGAAGGTGAGTGATGGTCACTCCACAATGACATTGTTTATATTGTAGATGGGTCTGTATGACATTAGACAGCTGCATTTTATTCTCTGAGTGGTTCTCATATGCATTATATTATTATTTTTTTTTTATTATTACTATTATTATTATTACTATTTTTATTATTACTATTATTATAATAAAGGGATAATTTTCTGTTTGTTTTTTCCCCCTGTAAAGCTTTGGAAGATCAAGTCATGACAATAAGCCCACTGCAGGCTCCAGTCTCCTCAGAGTAGATGTCTCAGTTTGACCACAGGAGGGCGCTGATTCCCCCTAATAAGGGGCTACATGACGATGGACTTTTGGCCCTTTTCCCTCTGACATATCAGAGTTCTTATATTTCACTTGTGCAATTCAGATATTTATTTTACCCTCTCAGTGTTTTGAGTTCTCACATGTGTTTAGCTGTTTTAATTGTTTTAAAGTATTATTTTAGCTCTTGGAATTTTCATTGTTACAGAAACGGGATTTCCACCGAGGGAGAAAAGTCCTGATTTAGGGCAGTACTGTATACATACAGGTTTGCAGGTGTACAGAAAAAAATCTATATATTTATTTAGAAACTCTGACTGCGAGCTTGACAGCATGAACCGGGAGCAGTCTCAATGTTTAAGACTGGCAATAAGGAGTTTAGTCACTGACTGGGGGCAGCCTGGTTACTGTTAGGTCACTCATAGCAACCGTCAAAGTTATGCTAGACAGCGTTGTGTGAGCATATTTTAAAAGCAGGATGTTTCGAGTGCTGATTGAAGAGGTAAAACTGACAAGCGCACACACACGGCTGAGATGGTCTTACTGTGCCCATCTGAGCTAGAGCTCCTTTTACTGTTCGCTGTGTGTGTTATGACCTGTTACATGCTGTAATCACATTTGATTTGTTGAGATTGAATTGCCTTGTTCACATCTGTTCTTTGTGTGGCGTTGGTTTACCCAATGCTTTTTTGTCTTTGTTTGATGTCCAGTTCTATTTCAGCGGTGGTCTCACTCTGTTTCCAGCAGTGTGTGTTTATGAGATTTAGGGAGAGCAGGACTGGGGCCTTGAGAAATTTTTAGAAAAGCTTGTGGTTTGCCTCAAAAACTGAAAAAAAAAACGATAAATGTGATGTGTTTATAGTCCAGTCATTGTGGTCGCTAGTTGCATTGAGATAAACTGTCATTCTGATGTGACTTTCATTACAGTTTGTCCATTTCTGAATGTCAACTGTTTATGCTATTGAGACTTGCACCCATCTTTGTTTGCCTGAGCTACAGTGTATGGAGGAGTGTATTTAGGTGTGTGTGTGTGTATGTGTGCACCTGTGTATGTGTATGTGTTCTCTTAAAGACACAGTGTGTGCGTGTGCCCAGCCTCAGTCAGAAATGCCTCAAAACGTGCACTTTAAAGCAAAGAAATTGTTGCTCTATGTCAAGAGGTGGTCAAAAGAAGAGCCTTGAAGATGTTACGTTTGTTTTTGTACTTCTGCATGGGACAGTCAGTGAAGATGACCAAAGTGCTTTTTGTTCCCTGTCTGCTGGAGACGAATGTATTGAGTTCTTGCTTTAACCATTAGTTTCTCTGAGAATTCTTTTACAAGAGCAGTGGACACCGTTCCTTTCTATCCTTTTTCTGCGTTGTATTGTACCTGTACTTTGTTTGGTTTTTGTTATTCCGCAGTCACTCATAGTTCACTGATCTTTGATGAAAATATGTGGTGTTTACGAAGAACACTATGTCTGAGAAAGAATAGATAAAGAGCTTTGAAAACCAAAAGTAATACTGTGTGTCCTTTCTTGATGCCGCTTTTCTTGTGAAAGCATTTTTCTTTTATTTGCAAACTGGTAAACTTGGGCCTGCTAATGGTTTTTAACCATTTAAACACTGGTGAATCAGTTTTTCTGGCTGAAAGAATTAAAGTACAGACTGAGGACAGCAAAGCTGGGGTTCCATTGTTTGGATGATCTGTAACTGTAAGTCACTAGCTGACATGTTTAATCACTGTGGCTTTATAAACACCCTATTACCGTGACTCAGACATTTTGACATGAAACAGCGAGTAGAACAGTGGTCATGAAAGTGTTGTAGCTTTTTCAAAATGTTTTTAACACACTGGTCAGCACTGAGAGAGTGAAAGTGTGTTATTGGTCATTGTGAATACGCCACAGCACAGTGCACCACACCGAAATGTGACTGCTGCATTTGACCCATCCATGTAGGAGCAGTAGGCGGCTGACAAGAAAAGTGACTATTTATTATGAACACTAAAGCACCACAACGAAATGTGACCTCTGCATTTAACCCATCACACGTGCACACATGGAGCAGCGGGCAGCTACCAACAGCGCCCGGGGAGCAGCTGGTGAATATAAGGTTTTCATGAATTTATAATTTCTCTTGTGTTTCAGCTCAAGTCCATATCTCTTTTCCTCAGCATATATGTTTTGCATTTAATACAGATTTCATTCACATTTCTAATAATAGCCCTGCTGTACAGCTGATCTAACAAATCAGCTAATTGGGGAGTGGTATTTTAGTAGTAGTGTCTTGTGTGCTTCTTCATTATGAGCCCAGTCAGATCTGCTGGATGACAGGTGCTCGTAACATCACCAGTAGTTCTGCCTCACCTGAAAGAAAGTGCAGCAACTGTGGGAAAGCTTTGAACCAGAAAATAAGATAAACACTCCTGCTCTCATTCACCCTAGACGGCATTTCTTCGAGTTAATTTGTGCTGATGCTGATGGTATGTAGGGTTCAGCACAGTTTACAGGAGTAAACATTAACCACACACACATCTTTTAGCACTTATTTGTAAACGATTAAGAACTGCCCCAGCTCACACGGCAAGACGACATCATTAAATCAGTACAGAGTGAATGAATTTAATATTTTCATTTAATTCTTCTAATTACTCGCTTACAAAATTACAAATAAATACGCATTTAACAATTAGATACATTAATTTATTATTCTAAAAGGGACCCGTGATTGTCAAAATAGTTTACAAAATTTTACAGAGAAAACGAATCAAAAGTAAAAATTTGAATAAGCATTGTTGTACACCTCTATTACATAATTCAAAAACCCCAGAAATTCCCCTAAAATAAAATCGGTACTTCTGTTCTGGCCATATGCCAGATAAAACGAAACACGTCTGGTCATTAATTGCAGTACCACAGTACCTTTTTCTCTTCTGTTAGCGAAGCAGTTAAACAGTGGTGGAGTGCTCATCTTCAGACCTTCTATATAAAACAAGTGTGTGAAAAGATGTGGCGATCTCCAATGTGTACAAACCCAATCACTCTTAATACACCCATTAACTCTTCACATTGAGCTAAAAACATCTCAAAGATAATATTTCCCAAAAAACAGAAACAGTTCAGGAATGTTTTCAGGTGGTGGTGTTTTAGGCCACGCTCTGCCTGCCGCTTTCTCGACTATACGTGGAAGAGTCTGAGCAGCGGCGGGGAAACTCTATGAATATTCCCTCTGCGTCCGAGTCCAGAGACTCCAGGATCTGATCTACAATAGTCTCTGGGCTGGACGAGACACTGGGCAGTGAGGCCTCCTGAGCGAGGTCAGAGCCTGAGTCTCGTGAGCTGCTGGGACCAAAGGGCCCAGGGGAGCACTCAGGGCAGATAGAGGGGGATGGAGGCGGAGAGCTGTTGTCTGTCTGCCCTGCACTGCCAGACAGGGCCGGGTCCTTCTCCACTGAGATGTCAGGCCGACTAGCAGAGAGAGGGGAGGTGTTGTCTGTCTCAGGGCTGGACGGCACACTAGAAAAGGCGGGCTCCTCCAAGCAAGATGTCATCTCGCAAACAGAGTGACGCCGGACCCCCACACTGCCTACTGAGGTTGTCTCTGTATCGTACTCAGCCACAGGTGTCAGCATGGGGATGTTGTAGCTCTTGGAACGAACCACTGGGTTTTTAGCAGGGGTGTCACTAGACTTGGGCCAACGCCGCAGGAGCCGTTTCTCTGTGGGAAAAACAGAAAAGTAGTGTCTTTTAATAAAACTTGTCCAAATAGATTGTGTTACAAACAAATAAGGGGTTTGGTGGATTCCAGGTGGATTCAAACATGAATAGTCTTGATTGTCTTGTACCTGAATGGACATAAATCTCTGTAGCCATGCTCCAAAATCCAGAGAAAGCCTTCACAGATACGTGGAAGCTGGTCTACCAAATCCATATCAGTCATTGTTTAGAAATGAGAACAAGCACATATTGATATGTGCTTGTAGTAGAGCCTGTCAATAACTATGTTTGCCCTAGGGGATACACATTAGTGCACTACCTGACAGCTTAAGGGTTTTCAGTAGGGTGTATATATGCATTTACATGACCATGTTAATACACCAGTCACTATACAGTCTTAAGAAATCTCAGGTCATTAGGACAAGAGTATTCAAGTTAAATTAAGAACATTTCTTCTATTTAAGTTACTGTATGTAAGATAAAAAGGTTTGTGAGTTCTGACCAGGCCTTCATTATATGCTTGATACATGTATGAGAGAAATCATCCGGTTTTGGCATCCAGTTCCAAAAGCATGATCGGCACCATTGTTCAAGCAGGTTCTTGTGAGGTAGACTGCACTCACACTAGACTTGTTCACAATCCATCATCAAAAAAGGAGTAACATTCTTACGGCAGCAGAACCTTCCTGATAACCCCTTGCTGACATCGCACTTGGAAATACACAAGCTTTGACTGAGCCTTACCCAAAACACAGGAGCACTGGCCCACAGAGCCATCATCAGTCATCAGGCCATGAGTGCCCAGGTATGGAGACACAACCTTCTGGATTAGGGCCTCCAGCTTCAGGTAGTCCTCACTCACACTTCGAGTTTCATGCACCCCCTGCAATACACACCAATGGACATGGGTTCTTCAAACAGAAAATCACTCACGGTTTTTCACAGAAAAACTTGGAGCCATTTAATGCATTTTGAATGCTGTTACTCTTTGCATTCCCTTTACCAACCAGATGATGGTGCTAGGCTGATTATACCGAACACCTCTAATGAATGAAAAGAACCTTAGATCCACTCCAGACTGCATGAATTAAGTCATCTCTACGTTTTCTTCCACTCTGCAAAACCAAGGTAAAGTTTCTTTTTTTCATTCAACCCTGCCTGAGAAATAAAGATGCACCACTGGTCTTTTCGCACATCAAGTGTCAAAGGGAAGTGGTGGCATGAGGGACTTTCTTTATTTCTTATATCTCCCTTGTTTGTATTGAATGAATCATGTCCATATTAAACACTGCAGTAAGTGCTGAAGTATGTGTACTATGTTTTCAAAGCCATAGAGGGTGTTGTGTTGCTGGCGCTATGCACTGCTAAAATATCTTAGCATGTGAAACATTGTCTGTGTAATACTGTTGTATGCAAAGGTGATTTGGTGATTTTCTAAGTAAAAATGGATCCACATCTTAACCAGGGTCATTTTCTGCGCATTTTAGTGCAATGTCTTTGCTGAGTTTAACATATTTGGGAGGAGTCAACAGAACATTTCACCAGGTAAACCCAGCTTTTGCATATGAGTTTATCTACTGTAACAATTTATTTATTTATCTATTTTATTTGATTTATTTTTAAACTATGTAGGCACTTTGAGATTTGCATAATGTAAAGTGCATTATAAATAAAATGTATTATTATTATTATTATTATTACTGTTTCTCAATACAAGAGGGAACATTTAAAATTATTATTAAAAATTATTAATATATATATATATATGTATGATCTATAATAGACATATAGATATTAGAAATACTGCCTACAAGAACCTTAGACCATGATTATTTTGATGATTTTTAGGCATGTGTGCATGTTTGAAAATGTAGGGGTGTGGCCTGATGGGCCTGGATTGCCTCCTTGGGGCTGACTCGGTTAATTTCCACTGTGTGTCGGGAATTACTCCTGGCACAGCAAGGAGCCTGACTGCGAACACAGCTAGGCCACACACAAGCAAACAGAAGAAGGTAAACAAACACAGCTTCCTCTTGTCAGTCCAAGAGCATGAAAATAGAAACAGAGAAAGAGAGACTGCGAAAATATGAGAAGGCCTATGCACACTGGATCATGAGTGTATATTTAAGCTCATCTTTGGTCCATCGCTGTGTGTGGGGGAGAGAGGGTATGATGTATGGGAGCATGATGCTAGTCTCACTCCAGCCCACTCACCAACCCACACACAGAACAAAAGCAAGTTTCTACCTGATAGCTATTTAGCTCCATTATCTTAACAGCCTTTATCGGTCAGGACCTCACTCATACAATGACCGGTGGAAAGTATTAGTAAAAGCCACACACACAAATTTATGAAGAATTTGAGATCATGGTACTACTTTGTGTTCTTCCATGTGTATTCTAAATGACACACACACATTTAGTCCAAGAGACCATGTCTGCTGCTTTCTCCTAGAGTGTAAAGAGGCAAAATGCAAAGTGGTCGTGAAAAATCATGACATTAAAAATGAATAAGAATAAGTCTTGCATGGTCTCCATTGTCCTGCACTGCATTATACATTTTTACTGATTTGTTCTGGCAGTTGGTGAGCAAAATGAAGGCTTTAAGAGAAAGGTGATTGTCTTCTGTTAGATACAGCAACTACAATGACAACATCCCCCAACCGAAGATGTACACCAGAATGGAAAATGGAATGTTAATCTTTACTCTAAATGCACTTAAGGTAAGACTCTACTGAACTCCTTAAACTCCTACAACCACAGTGAGACCTTTCTGTATTAAGTGTATTCAGTATGTATTATGTAGAATCTAATATACTGGTTGACCAATAATATTGACAGCCTGTGATTTTATCAGTCTAGACATGCATCTCCCTGATAATTATTCTCTCTTTTGTTTTTGTGTCATCAGGATTCAAAAATGCAATCTTCCAACAATACCATCCATCCATTTTCTAAACTGCTTCTTCCGTTTCCAGGTCGCAGGGAAGCTGGAGCCATTTTTAGCTGACTGCGGGCCTAAGGCGGGGTTCATCCAGGACAGAAGGCCAACCCATCACAGGGCAACACATAGACAGACAACCATTCATACACACATTCACACCTATGGGCAATTTAGAACTGCAGACTTTGGACTGTGGGAGGAAACCAGAGCACCCAGAGGAAACCCACATGAACATGGGGATATGAGAGCTTGCAAACTCTGCACAGAAAGGCACCCGTGGCCGACCCGGGGATCAAACCCTGGACCTTCTCGCTGTGAGGTGACAGCGCTAACCACTGCACCACCGTGCCGCCCCGTACAACAAACAACAACCTTAAACAGCTAAACAGCTAGGGAGTTTTTCTTTGCCTCTGTTGCCTTTGGCTTGCTCTTTGGGGGCTCAGACCTGGTTTCTGTAAAGCTGCTTTGTGACAACGTCAGTTGTAAAAAGCGTTATAAAAATAAACTTGACTTGACTTGACTAAACAATCACTGGGGAATCCAATGTCAGCCACCTCCTGCTCAACATTAACAATCAGACTGCAATACAGGATGAACTGGTGAATCTAAACACAAGACACCACCATAAAACAAAAAAATTAACCAAAATCTAAACATTATAATGTTAATAACACACATAAAGACATAACGTAAACTGTAGTACATAAAAATAAATTGAAAAGAAACTATATATATATATATATATAATGATACTACCTGAAGTTATCAAAAATCTCTTAAAATCAGTATTGGCCATATGAGCCAAACTCTAGTATCAAGCACAACTCAGCACACCCATGTCTGATTCCCCCCCCCCCCCTTTTCTTGTGTGTGTGTGTGTGTAAGAGCGAATGGGTGTGTCAGTGTGCATGTGTGAGTGTATGAGTGAGAAATTTTGTGCACGTGTATACAGTATGTGCACATATAATATCCGAATTTGTCATGGAATGTGTTATAATGTTTTATAATGAGGGCGAGGGGTCACAACAGCGGCGAGGGCAGATTGAGCAAAGCCCTGAGGACACAAGGACCCGGCAGCCCCCAGAAAGGCCAAGGAACCCCGACCGCACGCCACACACCCACCACTAAAGGCAGAGGAGGGGGGGCCCCAAACATGGGCCCCCACGGCTGAGGGACAGGAGCCCCCCAGCGACCAGAGACGACAGCACACTGGCCCCTGCCAGGAACCAGCCACGCAGGCACAGGCAGAGCGCAGGACCAGAGCCCCGCATGTCCAGGGGGCGCCTGAGCCCCAGATGGGAGCACACGAGACAGCACCCGCTCTTCACCCCACCCCAATCCCCCCATCCCCCAATCCATCTCCCATACTCATCACTTGTCCAATACAGTCCCTACAGTGAAGCATGGCGGTGGCAGCATCATGATGTGGGGGTGATTTTCAGCTGCAGGGACAGGACGACTGGTTGCAATAGAGGGAAAGATGAATGTGGCCAAGTACAGGGATATACTGGACAAAAACCTTCTCCAGAGTGCTAAGGACCTCAGACTGGGCCGAAGGTTTACCTTCCAACAAGACAATGACCC
>JBBPDA010000126.1:18519627-18539075 GCA_037974385.1 Arnoldichthys spilopterus
TTTCTTTTTTAATAAATCTGCAAAAATTTCAAAAATTATTTTTTTGTCTGTCAATATGGGGTGCTGTGTGTACATTATTGAGGGGAAAAATTAATTTAAATGATTTTAGCAAATGGATGCAATATGACAATAAGAGAAAAATTGAAGGGGGTCTGAATACTTTCCGAACCCACTGTACACATGCACACCCAAATACACACACAGGCACACACATGTATGCACCCATACTCACACATATGCACATCTACAAGGACCAGCTGCAGATGCATCAGTTTTTGGTGAGAGGCCCTAGAAGATTATACCCGCCCTCTGTTTGGGGGCGAGCAGACACCCCGTCAGAAGTTGGCAGCACCCCAAGGATGCCGCTAGCCCTACCCATGTTGATTTTTCTGCTTGAAGTAAATAACAGCAAAAAGCTGTAAAAGCTCTAGTGACAGGAAGTGCCAACAGCCTTCTATTTTTGTACAGCTGCTTATTACACATCTTATCTTACTTCCTTTCTCTTAATAACTCTGTTTGTCAAGCCTGTTGCATAGTAGAAGGAATGTACCAGCCATATAGGGCGCTAATGTCCAGCTAAAAGGGAAGATACCTACTTCACTGGCTACAGCTACATCGGGAGAAATGAACATACACCATATTGCCAAAAGTATTCGCTCACCTGCCTTTACACGCATATGAACTTAAGTGACATCCCATTCTTAATCCATAGGGTTTAATATGACTTTAGCCCACCATTTGCAGCTATAACCTCTCCAAGGTTAAGGACTGTGTTTATGGGAATTTTTGACCAGAAGCACATTTGTGAGGTCAGACACCCTGTTGGGCGAGAATTCATCCCAAAAGTGTTCTATTGGGTTTAGGTCAGCACTCTGTGCAGGCCAGTCAAGTTCTTCCACACCAAATTTGCTGGTGCACAGTCTTGTTGGAACAGGAAAGGGCCATTCCCAAACTGTTTCCACAAAGTTCCATGAAATTGTCCAAAATCTCTTGGTATGCTGAAGCATTCAGAGTTCCTTTCACTGGAACTAAGGGTCCAAGTCCAGCTGCTGAAAAACAACCCCACACCATAATCTGCCGTCCATACTTTACACTTGGCACAATACAGTCAGACAAGTACCATTCTCCTGGCAACCACCTAACCCAGATTCGTCCATTAGATCGCCAGATGGAGAAGCGTGATTCATCTCTCCAGAAAACGTGCCTCCACTGCTGTAGAGTACAGAGAGCTTTACACCACTGCATCCAATGCTTTACATTGCAATAGGTGATGTATGGCTTGGATGCAGCTGCTCGGCCATGGAAACCCATTCCATGAAGCTCTCTACGCACTGTTCTTGAGCTAATCTGAAGGCCACATGAAGTTTGGAGGTCTGTAGCGATTGACTTGGTGACCTCTGCGCACGATGCGCCTCGGCATCTGCTGACCACGCTTCGTCAGTTTATGTGACCTACCACTTCGTGGCTGAGTTGCTGTCGTTCCCAATTGGTTCCACTTTGTTATGATAACACTGACAGTTGACTGTGGAATATTTAGTAGCGAGGAAATTTCACGACTGGACATGTTGCACAGGTGGCATCCTATCACGGTACCACGGTGGAATTCACTGAGCTCCTGAGAGCGACCCGTTCTTTCACAAATGTTTGTAGAATCGATCTGGATGCCTAAGTGCTTGAAGTTATACACCTGTGGCCATGGAAGTGATTGGAACACCTGAATTTAATTATTTTGATGGGTGAGTGAAAACTTCTGGAAATATAGCGTACATAACATCAGTGCATGGGAGTGTGCATGCTCACATTCACCAGCAACTCTAAACAGTCATCCCTTCTTTAACCTCCCTGGCATTTCTATGAAAAATCCATTCCTATGAGCTGGGAATAAATGGTGCTGACTCAGAAGAGGGGGCTGAGGCCCAAATGGGAGTATTAATAGCAGCATTTCCCCCTGAGTATGTGGGCTACAGGAGCCCGAGGCCACAGATGAATAAAAAGCGGGGGAACATGATGTAGTGTACAGCGCAAGAGGTTCTATGTCTTTTGGAAACATTTCACACATGGTTGAAGGCCTGAGAGAAACACATCACTACATACGGTTTTTATCTGAGGGTTCATTACCAAACCTCAGACTAAAAATAAGTGTCCTTTATAAAGATAACATCCATTATCAATTTTCCACTTAGCCCACTCTCAGTCACTCAAGGCTCAGATGTGGTTTAGGACAGGATAAGACTGACTGTGAGCTATAAAAATGAACAAAATGAACAAACAAAACTTAAAACTCAAACACTGTAGCCAAGTAGTGCAGGCATGTGTTTTACACAAACCACTGCATGAGTGTTGAGCTAGACTGACTTTTTTGTGATAATATTCGTCATAAATATGGGGAGGGGGTGCGGGAAGTCTCCCTAACGACTGCTTTGTTCTGGCGCTGTGTAAAATGGCTGTCTGCCATGTCATTTCAGAAAACCTGAGAGCACTGAGAGAAATTTTGTGGACATATTTACTGCAAAGATTTGAGCAATAATTGACTTCTAGTATTTGTTTGTAACATTTTCCCAGAGCTTCAGCACTAAACATTCTTGTCATAGCAGCTAAAACACATCCTGCAGACTGTACCCATTTGTTTTATATTTTTATATTTGCTGAGAACCCTACTCTTAAACCAGACACACAGTCATTTAAAAAGGCTTCGTTAAAATGACCCTACACACTGCACACCACAGAGCTCTCAGTATACCCTAACAGAAGCACCTTCTTTACAGACTTCTTGTAGTCACATATATTTTCCCCAAGTACCAGACTCACTGGTAATCTCCCAAATGCCTGTGGTTAGAGTTAACTCTGGCATCACCGCTACTCATAATGATTTGCTCTTGATGTCAAAAAGAAAACATGAGTAAAAGGTGCTAGCCAGTAGCCATGAACTTATGAGTGAGATAACATCTGGTTCATTTCCTCAAAATATCTTGACATATAAATTAAGGCAATGTACCACTTTTATTCAGACTGTTCTCAGCAAATATAAGGAAATCCAATTTTCCATGAAAAGACATGAACACTTTATCTTCTTACAAATCCGAACAGTGATGTGTACACATTTGACAAATAACTGCTAAATCACTGGAGTGTGTGATGTGCTCTGTGGATATTTAACATCATTGGTAAAGACAGTCCAGTTCACTATACAATATTTTCAGACATGATTCAGATCTCACTAAAACCTCTTTCCATCAAAGCTTAGTCCAGGTGAATTACTGACACATTATATAATGCAGGATTACTAAATAGACACAGGAAATTATACAGTTGTAGACATACAGTGATAAACACAAGTCTACTGGGCATACAAAATATTTTCAACTGTTGAATGAATCCATTTGCAGAATCATACACTGCAAAAATGATTTCCATTAAAAACTGCTGATCCAACATTTCAGTTGGATTAGAATCAGGACCATAATTTTGAATGTTCCTGAACATTATTTTATCCTTCTTAAACCTCTTTGGTAGAATAACTTGTGTGTTTATGATCAATGTCTTGCTGCATGACCCTTTGTCTCTTGAGATTCAGTTCATGGAAAGATGTCTTACAATTTTCCTTTAGAATTCTCTGGAATAGTTCATTGTTTCACTCCCACCACCATATTTTACAGATGGGATAAGGTTGTTATGCTGTAATGCAGCTTTTTTCTTTCTCCAAATGTAAAAAGTCATTTAAGCCAAAAAGTTCTATTTTAAGAGATTCTTTTCCAGCTTTATAGGCATGAATAATTAATAACTAATATGATCCTCAGACACCTCTTTCGTTCAAGCCGTGATACACATCCACAAATGTGTTGCATGATTAATAAAACAGGGTCTCCCACTCACATTGATTCTCATCCTATTGACTGAAAACACTAAACTCTGATTTCACATTTAAATTATATAATAATCTTTTTTTTACTTACTTTTACCATACATAGATATGTTATTGAATGTTATTTTTTTTCAATAATTATATAACCAAATATAATAAAATGTGTTTCATTTGTTTAACTTCTTTTCTTCAACTACTTTTATGAAAATCAGATGATGTTTTGGGTCACATTTATATACAATCTAGAGAATTTTAAAGGGTTTCATAGTGTAGCTTCATATTACAGGATTCATAGTATGAAATTCCCACCACATTTAAGTTCACATGTGGTGTAAAAGAGGAATGAAGAAACAAACTTGGCAAAATGCTGAGTAAGACAGATAGAGTTACAACAGATAGAATGACTTCTTGAGCAATAGAGAGGTCTGTTAAAGTTACAGCACACTACAAGAAAATAAAATATTCTCCAAATATGGCCCATTCATGAAACACATGAATGAAAGACTGATGTGCTAAAAGAAACTGTTGATAATAAGCATCATTGTTAATGCAGTGCATATGGCTGTATTTTCACCTCATGGTGGTAAAAAAAAAACACACTCCAAGAAAGTCTGAGACAGTAGTGAACCTTCCCAGAAGAGGCTTGCCAAATCTCTCCCAAAGCACACAGACAAATCAGCCATGAAGTAACAAAGACCCAGCTTTCTGAGAACTGCACTTTTTAAAGAACTTAAAAAGAACATCCTGAACTTATCAAAAATTATTCTTTATGACTCTACTGTACTTTCCACATACAATTTTCCACTTAAAAAAAGGAAAAAAAGAAAGAAAAAAGTGGGCAGCGGTGGCCTAGTGGTTATGACATTGTCCTTGGGACCTGAAGGCTGCAGGCCAAGGCACCACTGAGGTTCCCTTGAGCAAGGTGTTGTCCCTTGCCTTAATCACTTTCAATCACAGTCCACTTGCTAATATCAAATTCACACTATGTGACTAGTTCAGTCTACACACTACAAGCTTAACCAAGTTTTATAACAAACACTGCCACTTCCAGCCACTGCTACATCTGCTGCTATATACCAATCAGCTATAACATCATGGTCACCTGCCTTATATTGTGTAGGTCCCCCTCATTGTGCTGAAACAGCTCTGACTGTGGTTTACTCTGTGTTCTGACACCTTTCTCTCATAGCCAGCATTAACATTTTGTGCAACAAGAGCTCCTCTATGTGACTGGACCAAACAGGCTAGCCTGGTGTGTGCCCATGACCATGTCACCCATTCACCAGTTGTTTTTCTTTACATAACTTTTGATAGGTACTAACTACTGAATAATGGAACAGTCCACAAGACCTTTTGGAGATGCTCTGACTCATCTAGCCATCACAATAAGGCCCTTGTCAAAGTGGCTCAGATCCTTATGCTTGCCAACACTTCCTGTACATCAACTTCAAGAACTGACTGTTTACTTGCTGCCTAATATATCTCACTACCCTGACAGGTGCCACTGTAATAAAATAATTATATAGTGAATGTTATTCGCTTGACCTGTTAAGAGAGGAAGTGAATAACAAGGAAATGAATCACAATGTTAAGGCTGATCTGTGTAGTAGCCCTAACCATTACCGTATAATGGAACTGTACAGGCTCTTTAACTTTTGTTGACTTATGCAACTTTTGCTTCTTTATGAATCTGTGTCTTTATGACAGTGAGCCAACTTCCCCCCAAAAAGGCAAACACTGAGTTTCCCAAACAATCTGTATGCAGACAGACATACTCTCACATTCGTCTTCTATTTTGGTGGTTTACTACTGTCCTCTTTCGGTATATGGAACTTGACTTAAATGAGTCACTTGCAGTCACCTTTATGACCCAGATATTTCTTAAAAACAGCACATACTTCAGAGCTCATTGCCATGTAGTTTCCTGTCAGTACATGCTGATAGAACACACACACTTAGCCTGAGTCATGCTCAGCAGGTGTATTGAATTAGAGGAAATTTGAAAAGACAAATCCATACAGAAACAGATAGAAAAGGCCTTCATTCCTATTGTCCACTTCATATCCATGTGTACAGGTTGCTAAGTAACATGTTTCTATTTTGTTATGAATGGAGACATGGTTACTGTGTGAAAGGGGAGAAGAAAGGAAATGAAAGAAGGAAAATAATAATAAAAATAACAGGTATTGCTTTATGGTAGGAATGTATTGTAGAACTAATATCACTAGATTCTGTTTTGAAAAATGCATTTACCATAAAGCACGAAAATAAGCCCATACAAATATGTAAATACAAGAAATTAAATGTTGCCATAATCCTGCGCCAGGTGTCCTGCACAGGATATATCATCACAGCAGTGCTGCTAGTTTCCACTTACTCTCGACTCTATTAGACACATCTAACCTGTTGGTACTGCTTGCTGATGTGAAGTTTCTCATTCTCTAGCTCTTCACCTATTGGTCAGTTACTGGTCACAGTATACTGCTGGTTGGTAATTTTTGATGACAAATATGAAACAGATAAAACTCCTGTAACTGCAAAGAACAAAGAGCACCTTTATGGTAAACAGGTCTGAAATAATGTGTGTATTACCATGTATACCAGTTTCTTGGCTTGTTATATTGTGATGTAACCAAGCAGACTCAAGCACCGTCTTTGCAGGCTTTGAGCTGAGATCACTTTCCATTTGTGTTTGTATGGCAAGGTCCAGGGCTTGGGTAAAATTAGGCAACTGACTACTGCCTACTGATACTATTCTTTACTAACTCCTGTTGATAACAGTCAAAACATGATATATGAGAAGTGGATGTGTGCACTTTCTAAATTTGAGACAATCAATATGCTGCTTTATGAGTGATGAATAAATATGTTCACCTGTAATATGAGCAACATCTGAATGATGGAAGGAGGCACACGTGCACGGGGACGAGACAGGGCATCCTCCAGTTTTAAGTTCAGAGTAATGATGTTCCTGAAGTGCAGCAGAGCCAGCTGCCTCACGGAGGGCTCTTTACCCTACACACACACACACACACACACACACAGAAACATACACAGGTACAGTGAGTAGCTAGTTTATTATATACAGTTAAGCAAATAACTATATTCATGCATTTGTATTTGCAATTTAAGATACTTTCAGGGCAGGACACTTCAGATTTACACACAATGTTTTTGACTTCATACTTACAAACATAAACAAAAAAGAGCAAATATGCAACACATGGGCTCCAAGAGATTGGGAACCACTAACTAGACAAATCAGGACTGTTTTGGAATAATATACTCTGGTCAGGCCTAAATTGAACTGTTTGGCCATCAATACATTTGTCAAAACAGATGTGTGCTGTGCATATTTGTCATTTTTCATTTGATTTTTTAATTCTGTATTTATTTATGCTTATGAATATATTCTGTTTTGCTTGTATTTGTAAACAAAAGGCTGGATATTTTTGATTGACAGAACATTGTGAACCTATAGCAGTAACACTGAGGTGTTTAAAAATGACCTTCCTTCACACCTTCACACCTTCACACCTTCCTTCACACCCATAACTATAATTTTACTACACTACAACTATTTCAGTGCCATTGCTGTGTTCAGAATAATCAACCACATGATAAATATCTGGTCAGTTGTGGTTCTGTGGTCTCATCCCACTAATGAAAACGGATGGTGATAAAATGTACATCAACAGAATCTACATAGTGCACCTTTATGGTAGTTGTTCAAGATGAAATAGTCAGTGAGTGTAGGGACAAGGTGTGCCTAATAAGTGAAAGAATTTAGGCAACAAATATTGCCAAAGAGAGCAGTACCTGAACTGGGTAGAAAATAGCTTGCAGCATAGAGAGCACATCACAAAAGAAAAAGTCCCATGTTTCAGCCAGAGAGTCCAGCAACTTCTGACCTGCACAGGCAACCAGAACATCAACACACATATCAGCAGTGAGAAAAATCACAGAACAGATGCTCTACATACAAGAACAGAGGCCATTCACCTTTGTTTTGTATGTGTGTTTTTAAAGGTTAAAGGAAGTTGTTAAAAGCCACAACAGAAGAAACAGGAGGTGGGCAGGCATTTGGTTGGAAGTAACAATGTTGGAGCAGCACTTTTGTTTGCACCTACATATATGCAAGCTTTTAAAAAGCTGTTTGCATCAAAGTCATTCTCACACTCACTTAATACCTTTCTAGCAGATGTGGGGAGTGATATGAGTATTACTACCAGAGATAAGTGAGTTGTGATCGAGTAATCGCAGTCACATACATCTTTCTAAAGAAAAACAAACTAGAATTTTTTTATCACATTGTGAATGCCATCTCTTACCTTCATAGAACCGAATTTTGTCTCGCAGTATCACCATCCCCTTGGTTAGGAGTTGGTTCTGTGAAAATAAAAAGTAAACTCAAGTTAATTACAGATCAGAATTATTTCTAATACTACTGTTCCTCATTAAAAGTGCATTATTTAAGTTAAAGACCTGATCTCATATCTCCTAAATTCATCTCTTGCTATCAATTTAAGGCCTCAACTAATTTCAACAGATGTAAACTCTATTTCATATTTCAAATCATATCCAAATAGTTGACTGGAAATGCCGCACTGAACCAATTCAACATGACAGCTTTTCCACCAACCATTCTTGTTTTGATCATGGTTTGCATTGCTCTCTCTCTATCTGAGTACAAGGACCCCCAGCTTTGTATCTGCACTCATTTACCATTGTATCAGGTAACCCTACCACATATAGTAAGTGTACTTTGTGTACTGTCTGTACACCTACTGACTGTCACTACATATTTTTCAGTCCTTCTCTACCCTTTCAAAAGAAAGGTACTGCTAATGGGTGGTGGACTATTCATAGCCCAGCAGTGATACCAGAATGGTACTGGCAAGGTAGGTATACTTTAAAAAAAATCTACCCTAATCTACCTAATAAATTGGAAACTTATTGCAAAAAAATCATTTTCTATAATAGTATACACTGCATGCACAATAATTAGGTAAGTGAGTTATCATAATTTCTGTTCACATTTTACAACCCCGGTCCACATAAACCTCAATGTTTATACTGAATCATTTTCATCTGATGTATTTGTGTAATGAAGGAGGGAGTGACCGAAAGTCATTAACACCTGAGCTAAGTAGCTTCATTGCCTGAGGTGAAATGGGCCAAAAAAGATATTTAACTGACACTGAAATTCAAAAATTGTAAAATGTCTTTTAGATTGATGCAAAAGTCTTAAAAAATTGCTAAATTACTGAGGTGTGACCACTGGACAATCAAATGTTTTGTTACCTGGAGTGCCAAGTAGTACAAAGTGTAGTGCTCAGAGACATGGCTAATGAAAGGAAGGTCGAAAAATGACCACCACTGTATAAGACTTACAGGTTGAAGCACTTAGATTTGGCCAAGAAACACATAAAGCCATGGGTTGTATGAACAGACTCTTGATTGGACGACATTAATGGGCCAGAGGCTGGTTCACTAATGGACAAAGGGAACCAATGCAAGTCGGGCACCAGCCAAGTGGAGGAGGGGTATTGGTATGGGTTGCTATCATTAAGGACAAGCTGGCCAGTTTCTGGAACATACTTTCAATCTGATTTTAATCTGATTACTTTCAATCATACTTTCAGTCTAAAGTTCAAGAAGACTGTATGCAGGAGTGTGCTCTCATGCATCCACTGCTTGGTATTCCAGCAAAGGCCGCAATGATGACCAAATAATGACCGGTTTACTAAATCCAGGGCCATTCTCATATGGGAGATTTGCAGTAAGGGGAGATAATACACCTCTGTAAACAGAGGTGGTTGTTGCTGCTTCAGTGAAAGTTGATCATGAACAGATCAACTCTGGGTTTAAACTGACAGACTGACAGACTATGGATGGAAGGCTCATGAAGAATGGTGGCTATATTGGTCACTGAATATTTTTGAAACACCAAAAACATTATTTGCAGTTTTGTGTTTGTTATTTATCACACTCTAAAAATTGAGAAGCAACAAGTGAGTTGTTAGTCATCTAATAATTTTACACACTAATAGTTGCCTTATAATTCTATTCACTTATATAATACCCTGAGGAACAGACAACTCACTTTTTTTTTAAACAGTTATATTACAGGTTTAACATTTTGTATTGACTAAGAACTTGTTTGTTTAACAATAAAATGAATCCCGAGGAACTCAATTTGCCTAATACTGCATGGAGTGTATAACTACACTGAAAAAAAATCTGCCTTGAACTGATTTAAATGTGTATACTAGTCCCACATGACTGCAATATATTACACCAACATTATTATTGCCAAAAGAGAGTAAATGAAAGGCAGTTATTGGTTTGGTAAAACATATTGAATTAAATTGGGACACATTTAAATCACGTAATTTAAGGTAGCTGAGCTTTTGTGCACAGCTGCAGCTTCCTCTTCTTGGCTGGAGCTGATGAGAAGAATTCTTGGTCAGGAAGCACCTTTCCCTCTGCTTCTTAACAGTTCATTGAGAACAAGTCCTTCACACAAGTGAGTCATGACTTATACATTTGCAGCCCATGACAACTACTGGATATTTATAAAAGCAGTGTTATATCCAAGTAAATGTCTTTAAATTGTTAGTTGTAAAAATGCTCCATTACAACTAAGCAAAAAAGAAAGCTGCATTCAAATAGACATATATGATCTCCGAACATAGTTTCGGTTTTACCTCATTACCTTTTGAAAAAGGAATATGTTCACATATTATAAATACACGCTAAACAATATTTTGTGTTAACAGTTGTGAGCTTCCATTACAGATGTTTGACATAGTAGACTGAATATAGAATAGTACACTTTTTATGTACAACAGACCTTTTAAGACTACATTTATTTTATTAGATATGCAAAATATTGTATATTTAGCAGTTCCTCACCTGCAGGTACTCTGTGAAGAAGGAGCCCAGCTCAGTCTTCAGCAGCTGCCTACAACACAAGAGCCAGTATTATCAGTGTAATGGAATGAATGCTGAAGATAATAAATAATCAGAGTGAGAAAGACTCTCTCTTGCTATAGATACTAAATATATATAAACAATGGCCCCTCTTCTCCCCCATCACTCTGACATAACAGAACTGTTCTCCTCCAAGCATGTTGAGCCGTACCTTGACAATGAGTTAGAAGGAGCCTGAAAGAATAGCTTACAAAAGAAAGATGTGCAAGCTTTCACCCTCTCATCATGGTAGTACTGTTTAACAGTGAGTTAAACTGGTAATTAAACTAGGAAGAAAAAAATGGGTTAAAACCCAAAACCTCATGTAACATTCTCATTTTAGATACTATATTTCTACAGTATAACTGACCACTGAAGGACAAACACATGCAACAGAAGTGACAGCATGAGAACAGTATAAAGTGTTGTAAACCTTTCTAAACCTGTGAGACTTTAAACTTTTGATTTTTGCATTAATCCCCCATGTTGCCTGTAGGAATCTTTTTTGTGGGGTAAGGGAACAGGTGCGTCCTGTTTCCTGTGCTTCTCTAGCTGATCGAGCCTCTGTGATAGTACACATGCAGGAAATGAGACTCAAAGCCACGAAACACACTTGAGTTTCCAAAGACAACCCACAACACACACACACACACACACACACACACACACACATACACATACACATACACACACACAGGTCAGCCAACTACTCTGCACTTTGTACACAGTTTAAAAGGCAGTAACAGCTCATCTTTAGGTTTTATTCATTATGTTGCACACTGGGCTTGATTCCAGGACGTGAACAGGATCAGGTGCAGATTAACAACACCTTATCTTGAAGTCATATGTGGGTGCACTACAACCCTGTTTATATCTTTGTCTATATCTATATATATATATATGTGTGTGTATATGTCTTTTATTGAGACTAGTAACTGCAATGTATCCTGTTAAGATTTTAACTACTATCATTTACACTAAGATGTCTCTGGCTACTCAGACTAATATGCAAAGTAGCCTATATACAACATATATACACAACATCGTCTGTGCTGCTCCTCGTTTTTCCTGTCGTAATTAAAAGTAAAGCAACACTTTTTAAGACACTGTTCATTCCCTTACAGCAGCAGGCAGTGCTTACAAGATAACAATTATGTGCCTCCTTTTTTTGTAACTTTCAAAAAAATCATGTGAGTGATATATACATACATACATACATATGGCAACGTTGTGCTGAATGTCATAAAAATCCTGTATTGAAAAGGGTAGTTTCTCTGTATTCAGACATCAAACACAGCACAGATTTTAAACACAACATTAAAATCAGAATTCAGTGTCATTTACTAAAGCAGCCGCATATTGTATTATATTATGTTTTCTGCCTGGATACTATAAATTATAACCTGAGTGAACTGGACAGAATCAGGTCTGTGGGTTATTCCCACCTGGCCCATCTGTCTTTTAAAAACACACACGCACACACACACACACACACACACACACACACACACACACACACACGCGCACACACACACACACACACACACACACACACACCTATACACACAAACTTACACACGTGCACTGCAGTTTTCATGAGGGTCAGGAGAACCTGATGTCTTGCTGTATTGTGTTATAACTTTCATGTTAACTGTGGTCTCAAACTTAGCCATGTTCTTCTGCGTTAGGGCACCTGTTTGTTCAAAGTAAATATGGGATGCATAAAAAGTAGAATTGCTACTCACTTTACGCAATGGACTGATGCAGATTAAAAACATCAGCGGATAAATGAAGAGATCATGTCAAAATGTATAAAATAAAAAACGTGCAGCAAAGCAGCTTTAAAATGTTGGAAGCAGGAAAAATTGTGCAAGCATAAGGATTTGAGTGACTTTAACTAGCGCCAGATTTTGACGGATAGAGCATCTCCAAAACAGCAGGTGTAGTGTGGTTATCTTGGTATACAGTGGTTAGTACCTACCAAAAGTTAGAGATGAAGCTAACCCATCTGGTTTGATGCCACAGAACAGCTACTCTAGCACAAACTGCTGAAAAAAGAAATGCTGGCTATGGCAGAAAGGTGTCAGGACGCTCTGTGCATTGCAGCTTGCTGTCTATGGGGCTACATACTGTAGCTGCAGACCAGTCAGAGTGTCTATTCTAACCACTGTTCAGTGCCAAATTAAAGCACAATAGGCACATCAGTATTAGGACTGAAACATGGAGCGATGGAAAAAAAATGTTTTCATGTTTTCATTTGCATGTGTAAAGTATGTAAAGCCAGTGGAGGCAGTGTGGTGGCATGGCTTATGTTCTGCTGGGAAACACTGGGAGCATTTTGTCACTACCTAAACATTGCAGACCAAGTACAACCCTTCATAGTAACAGTATTGCCTAAAGTCAGTGGCTTCTTTCAGCAGGATAATACATCCTAACATACTGCAAAACATGCTCAGGAAAGGTTTGAGACACATGACAAAGAGTTCGAGATATTGACTTGGCCTCCAGACTCCCCAGATCTGTCTGAACCAACATGTGTGGGAGATGCTGGACAAACTAGTTTGATCCATGGAAGACCAACATCACAATTTACAGGACTTGAAGGATCAGATGCTAACGTCTTTGTGTTGGATGCCAGTAAACACCTTCAGAGGTCTTGTTTATAGCTTGATGGGTCAGAGCTGTTTTAGCACCACAAGGGGGACCAACAGTTATAGATAATTAGCTTTAATGTAATCCTCAGGAGATCACAGGTCCAACCATCTTTGCCATCTGTGCCCTGAGAGGCCAAGAGAGCACAGCTGGGCTCTCTTTGGGTCAGAAGAAGGGCCCTCTCTCTCCCCTCATCACTTAACGAGCTGCTAACCAGCAGGCATCTGTTAGATGATGTAACAAAAATGACCCTTAAAATGCTCTGAAGACACATTTTCAGTTTTGGTAATATTGTGCGCTTAAAGGGGCCCTAGTTAACAGGTTGAACTGTAAAAAATGTGAAAAATGGTTAATTAAGGTTTTAATTGCTCAGGAAAGTCTATTTGTATTGGCTAAAACCTAACCCACTTGATGCACCATCAAAATAATCATTACATTCAATTACGAATATAATAGATTTGAGAGTGAGATTGATGTGACAAAACAACATGTTCCACATCCTGAAACCAACCAAGTGCAGACAATGCACAATCTTATCTGTTTGAACAAATTTGAAACTGTGATCCCGTAAGAGTGACTCACAAAATTTCAAAGTAAGTCAGTTCTCAAGAGCTTTTTCAGTTTTACCATTATCATGTATGTACTGGTATGACTCTTTACAATACAAAGAGGAGCTACTCAGGAGATAAAATATATATTCTTGTTCAGGTGCCTACACTGGGAGCCCTGCAACCCAAAACACTCCCACACTTTAAAGCATTTGCATTAAGCATTTCAAACTCAAGTATATCTACAGCATCAGCATGCCAGCATGTGCTGTGTTCAGCATTTACCTGCAATAATGAGAGTAGAAAAACTTAAACAAGTTTCACTGAAACCTCTGTTACCACTTTCATATCAGCTCAGAGAAATCAACATGTGGTTTTGGCTTCATTGTTTTGCATGGTTGAGTGGGTGTTTTAAACAGTATTTCCACTACTCTGCAGACATATGTCATTTTTGATCAACCTAAGACCGTGTTTGTTAGATGTTTCTTCAGTTTAAAAGGTTTTTAAACATTATCTTCTCATACCATTACTAAAGCTTGTTAAGTAAGCAGGTGTGTGGACAGGCCACAAATAGATGGGTGTAAAAACACAAAGGTCAAAGAGGCTGCTTACCTGACCCCTTCATTCAAGGAGTACAGCTCATTATCTCCTAGGTCCTTCTTCTGGAACACAGCGATTACTGCATTATGGATGCTGCAGAAAAACACACAAATAACATTCAAATTATGTACCAATACCTTGACTTTAATTCCAGAGCTTCTTTTCTTAATTGCTCATTGAAAGTGGGTGTTGGTTTAAAGCACAGGTATTTGTGCTTTGTTGCTGTCAGAATAAAACCTTGCATCTCCATTTTTGTCTTTTTTTTGTCTTCTTAAGTTTCTTATCTGTGTCAAATTTTTTATGATGAAGACATACCAATAAAAGCGGTACAAAATTACTTTTGAAAATACTGAAACACTGAAGCATTATTTCATGAAAAATTTATACAAAATTCAAGTTGCAGCATTTTGAATTGGTAAGAGGTAAGGGTATCGTGACTGGGTACAAAAAAAAATCCACAAGGCTGTTGCTCAACACATTATGTAAGTCTATGAGAGAATTGTCAGTCAGAACAAAAAGAATGTCACAAGATTACAAAGAAGTTAGATTTTTCATTATCTACAGTACATAATATTGTGAAAAGATTCAGGGAATCCAAAAGAAATCTCCTCTTATTTAGGGTAAGTCCCGTGCTGAATAAAAAAATGCAACCTTGTAAATCTTTTATTCAAAGAGAAAACCATACATGAATTCTTTGCAGAAATGCTGCATAGGTCTCTGGACCAGAGCTCATCTCAGATCTGAAAGACAATGAAAATCTGTCCTGTGGTCAGAAGATTCCAGTTTTAAGCTTGTTTTCTGAAAAAATGGCTGTCAAGTCCTTTGGGTCAGAGAAGAAATAGACCATCCAGACTGTTATCAGTAAAAGGTGCAAAAGGCAACACCTTTCATGGTTTGGGGTGCATCAGTGCCCACAGCATAGGTAATTTGTATATGTCTGAGGGTGACCTGAACGACCTAAATGATATTGGAATTTTTGAAAGACATATGCTGATTTCAAGGTTATGTCTTTTCCCAGGAAGTCCATGGTTATTTTAGCAAGACAATGCCAGGTCTCATTCTGGACACATTACAACAATGTGGTTTCATAGACACAGAAAATTAACTTGTAGCACTGCAAAAACTCTTATCTTCAGGTCCCAAATTAGTCAAAAATGTGATTGAAAGGAAAGGAGATGTAACAGTGTTAAATGAGCCCCTTTCCCAACTTTTTTAAGGGTGTTACAAGCATCAACTTTTATTTGTATTTACAAAATACACTGTTGCGTCCCAAAAATTGCTCAACTCTTCCAGAAATCAAGTTTGTACATTGAATAGCAACATGCAGCAGTGGGTAATTTTAACTAGCTTCTTTTAAGTCCTCTCTGTTTCTCTCTCACTCATCCAATCACACATGTACAAACACACAAACCTCTTCAGGAGCTAATTGTATTAACAAGACCAATACCACCCATGCATTACTTTCATGTGTGTGTTTGTGTGTGTGAGAGAGTGTAAGAGGAAACAAAGGCCTCTCTTCTCTGAGTGACCTCTTTGTGTTCGCCTCTGCATCTCAACCAGCTGATGAAGAGGGGGGCCGGGGTTTTTGTGCCACCAAACACCAACTGTCCACTGAGTCCAACCACTTATTTACAGTTAAAATAAGACAAATACTGTCAAAGTACAGTCTGGGGTCAAATGCATTGTGCATTTAACGTTTAGAGTCAGGGCAGCTAAAATGCTCCAGTCATGCTTTTTGTTCAGCCAGAAAATTCCAACATTAATGTTTAAAGCTAATGCACTGAGGAGTGTGTATGTTTGTGGTGTGTGTGTGTGTGTGTGTGTGTGTGGTACCTGTTCCAGGTGGCGTTGGCCCCAGCCCTGCGCTGCTGTGTGCCCCTCTCCTCCAAGGCTGCCTTCTCACTCTTGCCCAGTTCGCTGAGGCTCGGAGAACTCATCAACTTCAGCCTGTGGAGAGTCCTCATGGTCAGTGAGAAGGCCAGTGCACTGCCACACTGCACCGCAAAACAAAAACAATACAGAGAGGAAGAAAGAGAAAGGAGACACTCTTGCAAGGTGCACGATAGTTTAGTCTCCTCCCTCTCTTCTTTCCTTCCTCTCTCTCTCTCTCTCTTTCTCTCTTTATGTCAGGGAGGGGCTGCTTGACCCAGCTATTGCCACTGCTCACACTATACTAATGCTCTCTCACTCTCTCTCTACCCCTCACTTTCTCCCTCTTTTCTCTTTCTTTCTGTACCCCCTCTCTTACTCTTTCACTCTCATTCTTTCTCTCAGTCACTATCTCTCTTTTATACTCTTTCTCTCAAGCTTTTCACCCTCTCTGTGCCTCCCTCTCTCTTTCTCTCTCTTGCTGTAAGTCTGACCACATCTTCCTCACTCTTCTTCACCCTTTTTTTCTCACACTCACATTCTGTACTGTGAAGCAAAGTCCCACACTGACACATGAGAAAAGCACTGCATGCCAACACACACACACACACACACACACACACACACAGGATCCCAGTAGCGTAAATAGAGGTAGTGGCAATAGAGGTGGGCTTGAAAATGTTTGTAGAACTTTAGTACAATGACACTGAGGTTAAGGGAATTATGCTTGTGTGTCTGTGCGACTGTGAAAGTAGTATAACTGTAAATACTCCATAAACAAAAAAATCTGTTCTCACACAAGTGCGGATGTGACCACACACACACACACACACACACACACACACACACACACACACACACACACACACACACACATACTAGAGATACACACTGCTCATACAGGCCACTGTTACCCCCCATCTCACCACTACTACATACCAGTTAAATCCAAACTTTAAACACAGTATTGCAGTGACCGTACATATAATGTACTTATTTATAGTATAGTCCATTAACACACAGCAAGATACTCAGTTGCACAAGGACCTTTTCTCTTTGATGGTTCAGATGGGCTAAACCTTCAACACACAAAGCAAGGGCTCACCTGGACTAAGGAAATGAATGAATACTAGTTTATAAAAAAACATGGGTGTTCTCACGGTTTAGTTTTACTTTGACACAGCTTATTCTCTCAATCTAATTAACTCTTTAAACTCGAGACTTAAAGGTCTTATTATCCAGAAAAAACACAATTATAACAACCATTTGCACCGTTTAGAATCAGTCCAACATCCCCTAAAAGAGACACAGCTGAAAGTTTCTACTTACTCCAAGAAATGGATTTGCGCATAACAACTCAGCTCCATGGATGAGTTTTAGGGAGCAGGTTAGGATTGAAGTGGCTTTAAACCAGAAACCCCACAGAGCAGAGGGCTGAGTTCTAGGGCAGACTTTACTGCCACTATAAAACAGCACAGTACACATCAGCCCATCCACACACAAGCAATGGTGTGATTTTAGAAGGATAGAGAAGTGAGAGTCAAGGAGGAAGAATCCATTCCCCTTGTGTGAGGTAAGGTTCTCTCATAAGCCAATCAAAAAAAGCTGCTGCACAGGCAGCAAAGGACAAATTCAGTTTTGTATCCTAATACAGGAAGTGCATTTTTAAGGTGAATTACAAAGAATTTACAAAGAAAGTGCAAGAGACAGGGTGGGTGTGCGTGTGTGTGCTCACTCAGCTTGTGTTTCTAAGTAAGCAAAGGGATTGCCTTGATGCAAAAGAGCAGTACTTCATGCAGATTTGAGTTCAGTGAGTGCGCAGGGTATTTTTAAACTTGCCTCAGTATTTCATAATAAAATCCCCAAAAATAGTATAGCACTCACCCTCTCTACACTACTGTAGCAAAAAAAGACAAAGATCACACACACTTCAAAATCAAACAAGTTCTACCTGAGAAAATATTTGTTACACATTTACCACAAACTCACAAGACCTGAGCAATGAAGTATTTCTCTCAATTTTACTCAATACAACTGAAATTTAATGCCAAATATAATGCCACCTTGAGCACTGTCGACCTCAACAACTTGCATAAAGTGCAACAACAAAATAAATGAACATTTGATTTTCCATTTATATTCTACAAATACACTTGCAAGAATGCAGAACAGTGAGGATGTTTTACTGAAAATGCTTTTCGTTTCCAATCCAATACAACTTTATTTTTAAAGCACTTCAAAAACAACCACATTGCACCAAAGTGCTGTACAAAAGAATAAATAGTAATAACAATTCAGCTATTTACAAGGCATAAAAAAATCTGAAATAAGATAAGTAAATGAATAAAACAGATAATAAAACAAAACTTAAAACAACAATCATAATAAAATCAAAGAAAGTAAAATCAAACCTCTGACAATGTGTCAAAAGTCAAGGAGACAAAATGGGTTTTAAGAAGTGATTTAAAAACATGTAGAGAAGATGCCTGTCTTAAATGTAGAGGCCACAGTTTAGGAGCTGCAACAGCAAAAGCATAGTCCCCTCTAAGCTTTACGTTTTTGGCACATTAAGGAGCAGATGATCAGCTGACCTGAGAGAATGGCTAGGCGAGTAAGGGTGTAGGAGCTCAGAGAGGTAGGGCGGGTCAAGACCATTAAGACATTTAAAAGCAAAAAAATAATAATAAAAATAACCCCCATATATAATGCATTACAGTAATCCAGCCGAGTGGTGACAAAGGCATGGATTACTGTCTCAAAGTGCAGTGGAGAAAGGATGGGCTTTATTTTGGCCAACTGGAAAAAGCCTGATTTTACAACAGGGGGGTCTCAATACTTGTTAAGGTAAGTGAAAGTGATTCTTTATCATTGTGAACACACTCAAGCACCACAATGAAATGTGACCTCTGCATTTAACCCATCACACGTGCACACATGGAGCA